>CM068827.1:128620248-129220248 GCA_028554795.2 Sinohyriopsis cumingii
ATCGTCCTGGGCTTCGCCAATGTCGCAAATTGCGATTTTTTTTCCTTATTGGCGATGAAAATATCCCATCTGGCGATTTTTTTGGCGACAGACTTTTTGGTTATTTAATTTGTACATACAATCATGGATTTGGACTGGATACATTAAAAGGGAGAATGAAAGGAAGCCACAAACTTGACTAAGCAATGCATTGAAATCAATCTGTTACACAAACGATCCTTTGTTCGTATTGACAACCCCATCTTTACAGTGTATTGTTACATCATAATCTGCTTATGCTGACATCTGGGCTGAGTACTGTATGCTGTGATAGTGTCAGTCATGCTACCGAACTATACCTACAACTGACCGACTTCTGAAGACGCGAAAAAAACAGATACAATTAATTGAATGGCTAATCCTTCTGTTGTTTTTTTTTTTTACATATACCAATATAATAGTTTTGCTGAACCTTCATAGAAAACTGATAACCTTTGAAGTACCGACTACTGCGTATAAATACAAAGCAAATGGAAAAAAATCTCAGTCACAATTATATCTGTCGCCAGTGCAGCATTTTACTCATTGATCTTTTCCTTTTGCCATCAATCCATGTTACGGCTGCAGAGACTTAAACTCCACAACAAGAAATAGCACAAAAAAACAGTTTTGCATAATTAATAACAATTATTTATTTCTCAAAATACAGGAGTGAAAGAATCCCTAAATTGGGTGTGAATTTATGCTTATATATACGGTCCAGTATTGCCAGGTGTTGACTCATGTAAGTTTCATTCGTGGGAATGGAGATCATATTTTGCTTGTCGAGAAAATTTATACAGCATTCAGTGATCATTCTTGGGAATTAGGAAGCAATTCACTACAAGCTTTGTGAAGCTAGCCATAAGGGGAGGGGGGCTGCTGAGAGACTACTGGTGTCACCTGTCAGCACTGTAGACTGTGAACGTGGATTCAGTAAGATGAATCTCATAAAAACTGACATCAGAAATAAACTCTGCATCTCATCTCTCGAGAATTTAATGAGAATCAGCATGTACAGGTGTGAAAAATTAGACTTTGAAACTGCATTCAACAAGTGGGCAGCCCTAAAATCGCGACGGATCTTCATGTAACACTGTGTAACATTTTGTTAATGCTTGTTGTAATTAGAGTATTAACTACCCATCTTTTGTCATTTTCATTGCCTGTTACATTAATAGACTAAATTAACACTTGAAAAAATGTACACTACTTGATCTGGCAACACTTTTTGAAAATTGGCGACCAAATATTGAGGTTGGCGATAGCTTTTTAAAAGCCAGGACCATCCCTGCTGAGGAGTATTGAAATCATCTCTGATATTCTTGAGTGATAAGATTTTGTCATGGTGACCATATCAGATGTCAGATTGGCCTAATTATCATGAAAAGTCTTTAATGAAATCCCCATTATGATATGACTATACATTCAAGAGAAATAGCAATACAATTTTAAAGATGACTGTTATAGTGGCCATACTGGATGTTTGAGCAGCACCATTTTCTTTTAGGATGAAATAGTCCTTGGGATGAAGGTGGATGTAAAGTATCACATCTATCCCCCAAGTAGTTTAGGGGGAGTAGTGATAACAAACTTGTACTAATGGACAGACCATCAAAGTACCACGTCTATCCCCCAAGTAGTTTGGGGGAGTAGTGATAAAAAACTTGTACTAATGGACAGACCATCAAAATATCATGTCTATCCCCCAAGTAGTTCAGGGGGAGTAGTGATAACAAACTTGTACTAATGAACAGACCATCAAAGTATCACGTCTATCCCCCATGTAGTTTAGGGGGAGTAGTGATAACAAACTTGTACTAATGGACAGAAAATCAAAGTATCACATCTATCTCCCAAGTAGTTTAGGGGGAGTAGTGATAACAAACTTGTACTAATGGACAGACCAACATTGGATTACAGACAAATGACAACAGGTCATTCCATAAGCTGTTCTAGTAGAGCTGAAAATTCTCTGCATATAATAGTGTTACGATTCTATGCTCTTAAAATATGTAACAGAAAAAAGCGAAAAGCAACAAGCTATGCAAAATTAAAAAAATAATTTATTTCCCTAAAATACAAAGTGAAAATGAAAAAAAGAAAATATGTTATTGCAAATTAAATCCCAAAATAATCCTAGAATTACAGACACAAGTCCAAATAATGATTCTATGCTCTTAAAATATGTAATAGAAAAAAGTGAAAAGCAACAAGCTATGCAAAATTCAAAACATAATTTATTTCCCTAAAATACAAAGTGAAAATGAAAAAAAAGAACATATGTTATTGCAAATTAAATCCCAAAATATCCTAAAATTACAGACACAAGTCTAAATAATATAGTTCTGAATAAACTTTAGTGGAAATCCAAATTAAGTCCAACACTGAAGGTGTTGATGTGCCTGTGGCAGACTGTATCGTGTTAAATGAATGAACAGTCTTTTGTTGAAACACAGTAATATAAGTCCAGTTTGAATTCACTATAAGTCCCAGTGAATGTCTCTGTCCAAGAATATTATTTTTCATGAGCACTCTGTATTTCCAGAGAAAATTCACTTGAATTGAATAATATGAAGAAATAAATTCCAGCCCAAATGATCAACTGAACACAACAATAACATAAATTAATTCTGCTGGATCCTATAGCATGTATGAATAATCTTTCTAGTAACAAGATTATATAGTCTTCCAAATGACTTCAGGTCAAAATTAACATTTTCTATAACAAAAAAAAAACATTGCCTAATGGAAAATATCCTTCTAGAAAGTTCCTATTAAATGTTTAAAAAATAAATGTTAGTTATTATTAGAAAGTCAGTTAGCAAAATTATAGTATATAACCTGGACTATGTCAGGTACACCAGGTAAATTGTAGGAGAATTTCAATAACCAAGACCCAGATCAAAATAAACATGTTTACTTCTATAAATAATGATCCTGATATCAAAACCATACACATAAAGAATATTTTAGTTATGTACTAGATGTTTACAGAATAAAATAAATCAATAATTCAGGTCAAGTAGAAAATAAACTTGATTTTGGACAAGATTAAATGAAACAAAATGTTACATAACAATAGAATATAATGAAATAAAAAAATTAATAAAAGCTAACAAACAAACAATGCAAATTAAATATACATAACAATAGTTACAGGACAGCTAAATCTAACTCAGTACTGTGCATGCACACATATCAAGATAGAACCTACATTGTAATATTCAAAATTTCAAATAGAGGGTGCATGGAAGCCCAGGCAGCCAAACTTGGTCATGAATTGATATGCTGTTGGAATTCTCCCCATTCTTTGGAAGATTCTATGTCATCTGGCTCAACAATTGTCATTGGCTGCACGCATCCCCATCTAAATCTTCCAGTGTTCCAGAAGGAAGCACCAAATGATGAGACAAAATAATGTAGGACATACCTTCCATATTTCAAGACAGTGAAGGTGAATCTAGGCTCAGTTGGAGTACAGGTGTGGCTTTGCATGCAATACAAGTATTTGACTTTTCATACTAATCTAATAAAAGCCTGTTATGTGCTTGGTAATACCTTGCTGATGGTAAAAACAAAGGCAATATCTTGCTGATGGTAAAAACATTGGCAATACCTTGCTGATGGTAAAAACAATGGCAATACCTTGCTGTTGGTAAAATCAATGGCAATACCATGCTGATGGTAAAAACAATGGCAATACCTTGCTGATGGTAAAAACAATGGCAACACCTTGCTGATGGTAAAAACAATGGCAATACCTTGGTGATGATAAAGACAATGGCAACACCTTGCTGATGATAAAAACAATGACAACACCTTGCTGATGGTAAAAACAATGGCAATACTTGATGATGGTAACAATATTGGCAGTATCATGATGATGGTTAAAACATTGGCAATACCTAGATGATGATAAAAACATTGGCAATATCAATTGGTAAAAACAACCTCCAAAATCTTTGTTCAAAGCTAAAAACAGAACAGCCTTTCGAAGGAGACTTTTGTATCAGAGCTGGATCAGAGCTCTTGTATGCCTTGACAGTGGGAATCCTGGATCCTCAGTCTCCAGAAAATGAGGGTCTTGGTAGGAAAACTGAGTCTCCAGACAAGAAAAGATTAAGTACATCAGTGGGCATTAAATCACTACATTGAGGCAAATCAATAAGACTGTACAGTGTAAACCTCCTTCTTCAATTCTGAATATGAAACTTTTGTATTCTGTTCATGCAATTACCTTTCATGCCAACCTGGGCCTTTTTTCAAGCCACATGGGGAAAAGTACATCCACTGCAATCACAGTATAAAAAAAGATGGCACAGGGATAGCTATTGAGTGTGCACAATCTAAGAAAAGAGTCCAAAACAAGCATCTGATGATCTAGGAAGTGCTCAATGTTCTTACAGAGTCCCAAGGTACTTTTAGATTTCATCAGAGATGCAATCTGGGTAGTGTGTATTTGGGGAAATGTAAGCTGTGTCCTGGGGATTGTGACTCCAAATAAAGATCTGTTTGCTGAAACAATGTGACATTCCAGGTATGCTATATCATGTTGTCCCTCCATATTAGCTTACAGCAAGTTTCATCAATACAATCTTAATGTTTTACAAAATTTGAAAAATAACATACACCAGTCATGTTTAATTAAATATACATCACAGTTGTGTTTTAATTAAAATATAACACCCATCCCTGTTATGATGTAATTAAAATATAAAATACATCCCAGTAATGTTTTACTTAAAATACAGTATACATCCCAGTTATGTTTTAATTAAAATACAACATACATCTTAGTCTTATTTTAATTAAATATCATGGTCATGTTTTAATTAAATATCATGGTCATGTTTTAATTAAAATACAACATACATCTTAGTCATATTTTAATTAAATATCATGGTCATGTTTTAATTAAATATCATGGTCATGTTTTAATTAAATATCATGGTCATGTTTTAATTAAATATCATGGTCATGTTTTAATTAAATATCATGGTCATGTTTTAATTAAAGTATGATATACATCCATGTCATGTTATGAGAAAAAAACATGTACAGCAGTCGTGTTTTATTACCACTATAACATACATCACCCCTGTTTTAATTAAAATATAGCATATGTAAAAGTCATGTTTTCAGGTGAGATTCAGTGGTCTAAACATGTCTTTTGCTCTTTTTATTCCATCAATAGTATTAAAAGTGCTCTTTATAAAAGTAAAATGATCAAAACTCTGATATATGAGATGTACAGCGTACTCTTTCACAACTAAGGTAATATTGAAATTGTAGTTAAAAAAAGCATGCTTTACCTCTGATAGCTGGAGATGTCCTGGCCTGCTGCAGTATGAAAGCAAATGGAAGCACAAGACAGCACCAAAATCCACCATTATGCTCCTGCCTGCATTAAGTATTTATATGGTAATTACAATTATACCCAAACCAGGCTTTTTTTATGGAAAAAAAGACAAATGAAATTACATGTATATTCATAATTCATTTCTCCCATGTATATTGAAAACAAAGCGTTCCAAGTGAACTTGATTTTAATTTGAATAACTGACAAACATCAGCCTAAAACAGCCCCATGTAAAATAAGCCTAAAACAGCCCCATGTAAAATAAGTAAGCAAAGTTGTATCGGCTAATAAGTAGAGCTGTATTTTATGGCAGATGCATCATTTGTTTGTCAGGGTTTGATGTTAGATTTGGTAAAAAAAAAGTTTTAATAAGTCATCAGTCTATACCTATGCCACAGAGAGTACTTGACCCCCTGTGTTAAGAAGTTGGATGCCCAGATATAAAAAGAGAAGGTCCCAGTGAAAAAGAAGAGTACTATGAACTGGTCTATGTTTAATGTCTTTTGTGTAGAACACTGAATTATTTTGTAGAAATCATTTTCTTTTTTCTGTAGAAGTGCACATTACATTTAGACCTTTGCAAACCGAAAATTGGAATGGTTCTTCCTCATTCCAAATGCAAGACAACCACAAAGTTTGGTAAATGTAAAGGTAGCTGAAAATGTGTTGTTGTGTGCATATGAAATTGGTAACAGATGGATGGAAAGACATACAGACTAATGGACAGATAATATAACATAATACACTCTGCCTAATGGCAGGTTGATAAAACATGATTTCATCTGTGCTTGGAAAATAATTTCTTTCAAAGAAAATCAACAAACCTTTATTTTAATCAACCATAATGCCTTTGAATATTCTTATCTGCTGGTTTGATTTAAATTTTCACTTCATCTTCCAAAACTGTTTATATTTGATTATGTTATTTAAAATTCATTTTGATAACTATATTCTGACAAGTCCATTTTTTTTATGACCTACTGATCAACATATAGGTATAAGACGTTTGAGAAAAGTGAGGGTTCAGGGTCTGCTGTTGAGGACCAACAGAATGCAGAGCCTTGTAACATGGGAATACAAGACAATCAGCTGAAGGCCCATGATGAAAATAAGGGCTTACAAGGAGTTCATTCATCTTAATTTAATTTCCTCAAACTGTTTTGTAGAGGCAGTCTTATTTGACATAAGATCAGTATCATTCATACAAACCAGAGAGTTTTGATGCCAAGATGATATCAAATGTAATCAAATTCTCTTGGGAAGATTTTGATGCCAAGATGCTATCAAATGTAAACAAATTCTGTTGGGAAGATTTTGATGCCAAGACGCTGTCAAAAGTAATCAAATTCTGCTGGGAAGATTTTGATGCCAAGACGCTGTCAAATGTAATCAAATTTGGTTGGAAGGTTTTGATGCCAAGATGCTGTCAAAAGTAATCAAATTCTGTTGGGAAGATTTTGATGCCAAGACTTTGTCAAATGTAATCAAATTCTGTTGGGAAGGTTTTGATGCCAAGATGCTGTCAAAAGTAATCAAATTCTGTTGGGAAGATTTTGATGCCAAGACGCTGTCAAAAGTAATCAAATTCTGCTGGGAAGATTTTGATGCCAAGATGCTGTCAAATGTAATCAAATTCGGTTGGGAAGATTTTGATGCCAAGATGCTGTCAAAAGTAATCAAATTCTGCTGGGAAGATTTTGATGCCAAGACGCTGTCAAATGTAATCAAATTCCGTTGGTAAAATTTTGATGCCAAGATGCTATCAATTGTAATCAAATTCTGTTGGGAAGATTTTGATGCCAAGATGCTGTCAAATGTAATCAAATTCTGTTGGGAATGCCATGATGCCAAGATGCTATCAATTGTTATCAAATTCTGTTGTAAACATTTTGATAGTGAGACACTGCTGAATGTAATCAAATCCTGTTAGGAAGTTTTTGATGTCAAGATGCTATCAAATGTAATGTAGGGAAACCCTTGATGCCAAGTTGCTGTCAAATATAATCAAATTCTGTTGGAAAGGCATGATGCCGAGATGCTGTGAACTGTATTCAAATTCTGTTGGAAAGGCATGATGCCAAGATGCTGTGAACTGTATTCAAATTCTGTTGGGAAGTTGTTTGATAAGAAGTCATTTAAAGTCATTTCTGTTTTTAGTAATGATGCCCATATTTAATGGCATCATCTGTATAAACTTAGCAGACATTGACGACTGCATGCTTATATTATGTCAAAATCCACTGAGTACTGTTTTTACCATAAAAAAAACCAACAAAATAAACAAACCAACATAAGCATGTTTTTTTCTTAAGTGTTAAAGTTACATCTAGAGATGACAGATCATATCTTTTTAAAGGAAAAGAAATAAAAGTTTTATTGTCATGGTAGAGATTTGGATAGAACAGCATATTTGGAATAATTTTTGTACTTATAAAAGTTGAATTTCCTAGACGGAAGTATGCAAGTCTGCTGTACTTACCTAAACTTTCCTGTCTTCAAATTCTGGGCGACTGACAGCTCTAAAGCAACAGATATGAGGAGAAAAGCCAAGATACAAACTGAAACAAAAAACCAATGTATGATCTTTATGATCTAAATGTATTCATAGAAACAAAATCAGTGGCATCAGTGTTGCTTCAAGGAATTTTCATAAAGGGGCTAACTCATCCACTGAACTGTTAAAGAAAACCACAAGTTAAAATAAGCAATCCAGATATTTCCATGACTTATAGTTAAAAAAAGCTGAATAAACAGGACCTGTTTAGAGTAAACTTCTCTATGCTATGATAGGTCCACCTACAAAGCTGGACCTGTTTAGAGTAAACTTCTCAATGCTATGATAGGTCCACCTACAAAACTGGACTGGTTTAGAGTTAAATTCTCTATGCTATGATAGGTCCATCTACAAAACTGGACCTGTTTAGAGTAAACTTCTCAATGCTATGATAGGTCCATCTACAAAACTGGACCTGGTTAGAGTAAACTTCTCAATGCTATGATAGGTCCATCTACAAAACTGGACCGGTTTAGAGTTAAATTCTCTATACTATGATAGGTCCATGTACTAAACTGGACCTGTTTAGAGTAAACTTCTCTATGCTATGATAGGTCCATGTACTAAACAGGACCTGTTTAGAGTAAACATCTCTATGCTATAATAGGTCCATGTACTAAACTGGACCTGTTTAGAGTAAACTTCTCTATGCTATGATAGGTCCCATCTACAAAACTGGACCTGTTTATAGTAAACTTTCTATGCAATGATAGGTCTATGTACTAAACTGGACCTGTTTATAGTAAACTTTCTATGCAATGATAGGTCCATGTACTAAACCAGACCTGTTTATAGTAAACTTTCTATGCAATGATAGGTCCATGTACTAAACCAGACCTGTTTATAGTAATCTTCTTTATGTTACTATAGGTCCCTGTACTAGATAGGACTTATTTTGAGTAAACTTCACTATGCTAACATAGGTCCCTACAAGGACAGTGAACATGTTTAGAGACTACTGTACATATTGTGAAGATACTGTGTGTAAACTCCTCTAGGAAAAACTTCTCTGTGATATAACAGGTCCATACTAAACAGGACTTATTTTGAAATTATCGTTCCTACTGTGAAGATATTGGGTTACCTACTCTGTGTTATAATAGGTCCAAACCAAACAGAATTTGCTTTGAGATTACTGTACCCATTGTGAAGATATTGTGTGTTAACCTCTCTGTGCTATAATAGGTCCAAACCAAACAGGACTTGCTCTGAGATTACTATACCCATTGTGAAGATATTGTGAGTTAACTCCTCTGTGCTATAAAAGGTCCAAACCAAACATGACTTTTTTAGAGATTACTGTACCCATTCTGAAGATATTGTGTTAACTCCTCTGTGCTATAACAGGTACAAACCAAACAGAACTTGCTTTGAGATTACTGTACCCATTGCGAAGATACTGTGTTAACTCCTCTGTGCTGTAATAGGTCCAAACCAAACAAGACTTGCTTTGAGATTACTATACCCATTGTGAAGATATTGAGTTAACTCCTCTGTGCTATAAAAGGTCCAAACCAAACATGACTTGTTTGGAGATTACTTAACCCATTGTGAAGATATTGTGTTAACTCCTCTGTGCTATAACAGGTCCAAACCAAACAGAACTTGCTTTGAGATTATTATACCCTTTGTGAAGATATTGAGTTAACTCCTCTGTGCTATAACAGGTCCAAACCAAACATGACTTGTTTAGAAATTACTTCTCCTACTGTGAAGATAATAATAATAATAATAATAATAATAATGAGGACTTTGTATAGCACCTAATCTGTAGAAGCTCTAAGTGCTTTACAACATTAGACAACACATATAAGATTAAAAACATATAATTATATGATTACAAAAATAAACACCGTGAAATTAGAAAACATTTTAAAAAAAGAACATGCTGAGAATATTTAAGGTAAGAAACATTATTAGGTCTTTAAGATATTGTGTTAACTACTCTGTGTTATAATACGTTCAAACCAAACAAAACTTGCTTTGAGATTACTGTACCCATTGTGAAGATATCGTGTGTGAACTCCTCTGTGCTATAACAGGTCCAAACCAAACAGGACTTGCTTTGAGATTACTATACCCATTGTGAAGATATTGTGAGTTAACTTCTCTGTGCTATAACAATTCCAAACCAAACATGACTTGTTTGGAGATTACTGTACCCATTCTGAAGATATTGTGTTAACTCTTCTGTGCTATAACAGGTCCAAACCAAACAGAACGTGCTTTAAGATTACTGTACCCATTATGAAGAAATTGTGAGTAAACTCCTCTGTGCTATAACATGTCAAACAAAACAGAACTTGCTTTGAGATTAATGTACCCATTGCGAAGATATTGTGAGTTAATTCCTCTGTGCTATAACAGGTCCAAACCAAACATGACTTGTTTGGAGATTACTGTACCCATTGTGAAGATATTGTGTTAACTCGTCTGTGCTATAACAGGCCCAAATAAAACAGAACTTGCTTTGAGATTACTGTACCCAATGTGAAGATATTGTGAGTAAACTCCTCTGTGCTGTAACAGGTCCAAACAAAACAGAACTTGCTTTGAGATTATTGTACCCATTGTGAAGATATTGTGAGTAAACTCCTCTGTGCTATAAAAGGTCCAAACCAAACAGGACTTGTTTAGAGATTACTGTACCCATTGTGAAGATATTGTGAGCAAACTCCTCTGTGCTATAACAGGTCCAAACAAAACAGAACTTGCTTTGAGATTACTGTACCCATTGTGAAGATATTGTGAGTAAACTCCTCTGTGCCATAAAAGGTCCAAACAAAATAGAACGAGTTTTGAGATTACTGTACCCATTGTGAAGATATTGTGGGTAAACTCCTCTGTGCTATAACAGGTCCAAACCAAACATGACTTGTTTAGAGATTACTGTTCCTACTGTGAAGATATTGTGATAACTACTCTGTGCTATAATAGGTCCAAACCAAACATGACTTGTTTGGAGATTACTGTACCCATTCTGAAGATATTGGGTTAACTCCTCTGTGCTATAACAGGTCCAAACCAAACATGACTTGCTTTGAGATTACTATACCCATTCTGAAGATATTGTGATAACTCCTCTGTGCTATAAAAGGTCCAAACCAAACATGACTTGTTTAGGGATTACTATACCCATTGTGAAGATATTGTGAGTAAACTCCTCTCTGCTATAACAGGTCCAAACCACACAAGACTTGCTTTGAGATTACTGTACCCATTGTGAAGATATTGTGAGTTAACTCCTCTGTGCTATAACAGGTCCAAACCAAACAGAGCTTGATTTGAGATTATTGTACCCATTGTGAAGATATCATGAGTTAACTCCCCTGTGCTATAAAAGGTCCAAACCAAACATGACTTGTTTAGAGATTAATATACCCATTGTGAAGATATTGTGAGTAAACTCCTCTGTGCTATAACAGGTCCAAACCAAACAGAACTTGCTTTGAGATTACTGTACCCATTATGAAGGTATTGTGAGTTAACTCCTCTTTGTTGCAACAGGTCCAAACCAAACATGACTTGCTTTGAGATTACTGTACCCACTGTGAAGACATTGTGAGTTAACTCCTCTGTGCTGCAACAGGTCCAAACCAAACATGACTTGTTTAGAGATTACTGTACCCATTGTGAAGATATTGTAAGTAAACTACTCTGTGCTATAACAGGTCCAAACCAAACATGACTTGCTTTGAGATTACTGTACCCATTGTGAAGATATTGTGAGTTAACTCCCCTGTGCTATAAAAGGTCCAAACCAAACATGACTTGTTTAGAGATTACTATACCCATTGTGAAGATATTGTGAGCAAACTCCTCTGTGCTGCAACAGGTCCATACTAAGCAGGATATCAGAGAAATGGTCACAGTAAGGACCTCCAAATACTGCCTCGTCATACATGGGCCTTCCATCAAGTATAAATTATGGCACTCTCTGAAAAAGAAAAGAAGACTAATACATAAAAGCACACCTGATCTATATTTAAATCAAAGGAAATGGATATGATTTACTATCCCCTTGCCTTAGCAATGGTGTATTTTAGTATCCTCCATCTGTCATTATGCCCATATCTGTCTCCATCTGACATTAAGTACATACCTGCCACCAGTTTTCATCAAGTCCATATCTGTCTCCATCTGTCATTATGCCCATATGTCTCCATCTGACATTAAGTACATACCTGCCACCATTTTTCATCAAGTCCATATCTGTCTCCATCTGTACATTTGTCATAAAGTCATAAATCTCCATCTGTTCATTTGATGTAGAGTCCATGTCTGTCTCCATTTGTCTATCTGTCATTAAATTCCAGTCTCCATCTATTATTAAATATAAAGGTCTCCATCTGTCTTTGGCTTTGCTGGGCTAGTAGGTCAATACATGGATTGAGATTGGCCCTCTCTGTTGCATATACATATCTGTATATATAAAATTACGAGGATATTGTGTCCAATATATTGAGAAAATCAACATGTAACAGTGTCCACCTACAGGATATGCTGTGATAGTTTATGCAGACGCTCAAAGTTACATATAAACTGGTCACATTTTTTAAATAAAAATTGGCATTTGTGAATGAAAAATGTCAACTGCATATAGTCTAGTGACCTTAATAATTTAATTATGGCAACTACAAAATGACAGCAATTTTAAATGTAACCAGCCGAATATATTGTGCAATTAATCTCGGCTGGTAAAACGGATCCAGAAAAATGCAGAAGTATAAACAAATATGTAAATATTAGTTGGTTGTACAGTAACTGAGTTGAATTACCAAAATGAAGATGGGGCCAAGGCTCTGTTAATATAACTAACATGACAGGAAAATGATGGCAAAGGTCCATTATCAGTGAAGTTGAGGCCAGGTGATATGGAGACAGATTTTTAAAAACAAATGCAATCAGTAAATTCAAAATGCTGTCTTAAAGTTTAAGAAAATGAAGCCAGTGATAGTTCTGTCCAACAGATCTTCCGTGCTTTTAAAATAACCTAGTACATTTTTATAACTACTCCTTAACTGGTCTTAAATAAAAGATTCAGTTTTTGTTATATTTCACTATCAACTGATTTTTGTTGCCTATTCATATGGTAACCAAAACATCAGGTTTTTGGCCGCCCAAACTTTGAAATGTCCACAACAGTTTTCAAGTAGGTTGCCTTGGTAAGCAACTCCCCAACTCCTTAATATTTTATTTATTTCATCTGATATAATTTTGTATTACCCTTGCTCAGAACAGACAGTTGGTTTATTGTTTTTAATGGTGATATGATGACAATACTGACTACATAGAGTGAATGGAGTTAAGAGCCTTTCCCAAAGACACAGAGAAGCAACAAAGCTGAGTTGGCCTTGGCTGCTACCAAAACTCATGACCTATGGATTATAATTCCGAGCGCTTCCAGTAGGTAGATCCACCAGTTCAAACCTAATGTTTAACTGAGGACCCCCTTTACATACCTTCTCTCCCTTCCCAATTTCCACTGATACAGCATTCCATGTTCTGATTACAATGCCAGTTCTCATGTCATTTATTAGTTCAACAAGTTGTACACAAATATGTTACATGTATTCATGAAATTTAAAGTCTGACTCCACAGTGACCATGGTAGGATGAGCTGTCTAAAGTAACCACCTTTACAGATCACAAGCAATCACCTTTACAGATCACACATAGTTCACCTGTTTGCATGGGTTCATTTGAGCTCAAACAACATGGGTATGTAAGAATACTTGCCAGTAGCTTCCTGTGGATCGGTGGTTGTGCCTGGTGTTTACCAGGTACTTCTTCCACCAAATATACTGGTTGCCATATATAACCTCTCATGTGTTGAAAACTGGTGCTCAACCCCCCAAACCAAACCAAACCTGACTCTTCAGATTCTGGGTCTGATTCCCCAAAAATCTTATGCCCGTCTCCCCATTCTGAGTTTCTATTACAAGCACTGTATCAGGCTGTAAGATATTACCATCTTTATTGTCTTAAGTATTTAGGCTGCAAAAAGGCAGATACTCTTATGAGCACTATCACAACACAGATATTCTTCATAAATGAGAATGTTTCCAAATAGCCCATGATAAATTATTAAGTGTCTAGATGACTTAGTGGACTTGATGAATTGCTGTGAGACACATGAAATGGCTGTAAATGCTGTGAGACACATGAAATGGTTGTAAATGCTACTGACACTGGGTTTTTTGACACCTTTTGTTTTGCATTGAAGATGTACATGCTGTTTGATTTTTACCATACAAAACAGCAAAAGGGTGTAGCTTGGAGGAAACACCAAGTATCTAGGCCAGTGGTTCCCAACCTTTTTGAGTATGAGGATCCCTTTATCCTAATTTCAACCTTCATGGACTCCCATATTCTAAAAGTTGTACTATTAGACTCCTTGGAAGAACCCCACCACCCACAGGTTATGAACCACTGAGTTAGGTTATCTTTCCTCTTGTTACAACTCTCAATCATTCTGCATGGAATTCTGGAGTGAAATAAAATTTTACATACATTGTTCATGGTAAGTTACCTCTCCAGACTATAAGTTTTTGGCACTTAACCTGATTCACAAAACAGTGGGATTCTAAGCTCAGCACTTATACCTATGTGCAGCCATACCACATGCAGCCTGATCACTTCACGGAAATTGAATTTGACAAACCAATTTTATCTGTCTTTTCTTTAATATAAATTTTCTGACAGTCTTTCCACATCATAACTCTCAAAATTAGTTAAACTTACTACAACTTCAACACTTCCTGAATGTAGTTTCATATTCAAAGAGGTTGGTCATTTGACCTTGTATGAGACTGCCACAGAAATTGATCTTCAAAGTCAAATAAATGTAATATATGCAGATCATGAATGAACTGTGCCAATACATAGCCCTCCTCCAAAAATTTTGTTTAAGCACTGATATATGTATGCATTGTGATGTTCATTCTGACATTTATATTTTTGTATCAATATATTGTTTTCAACTGTTTATGTAAATCTATATTGTGTGCTTAAGTTTTAAATGTGATTGAGGGTTGTGGATGGAGTTTTTGCATGTCTGATTTTTGCCATAATTGTAAGTAGTAAACCAGGTGTTTAAAACAATTGGATTTCAAAGCCTAAAACTGTTTATGAGTTAGTGGAATTTTACATTAAAAATGATTAGTTTTCCTGAACATTCTATTGCATTCTTAGTTAAGTGAAAATCTGCATATATAGGCATTGATAAACAAATAATTCATGTTTCATGTCAGTCTTTGTGAATCTTTTATCAGAATTTGCAGTTGTGTTCAGATATATTTCAAGAGGAATTGGTTTAATTCACTGGAATTACTAAAGTACTCATTGACTTAAGATTAATACATTACTTTGGATTTTTGTGAATTCATTCAAAGACATTCTGGATGGTGTCAATGGTATATAAAGATATTTAAGACTATGGCTTTAACTGAACATTCAGGACTGTTGGTACAATAAGGACATTCAAGACTACCGGAATTATTATTAAGTCAATCTTCTTGGACTTGTAATAGGACATTTAGGATAATTTAAAACTTAATTCACAAAACTGTACGTGGCTCTTAAGATTTAACTTAGTAACCAAGATAAATAAATTGTTTGTTGATTTAACTTAAATTATTGGTTTCACTTTTTCTTTCTGTTGTTGTTGTTGGGTTTAACGCCATTTTTCAGCACGCGATTGGCTATACATGGCGTTTTCTTTCTGTTACATATAAAAAAATAAATGTTTCCTTCCCTTTATTTACTAAACTTAAATTAATGCAGTAAACGGGTCTAATTAATGGAATCCCGTGCGAATTGACTAAATCAATAAAGTTAGCAGAACTTAATTTTTTTACACATTTTTCCCGTGTAAGAAGCACGAACCGGATGCTTTTTGACATCGTAAACACAGAACTCGAAAATACGTGCCAGTTGTTACATTGTCTTATCATTAGATAATATGGTAGTTTAACGTGAAATAAATACAGAAAGAGTAACTTCACACATAAAACATGTGTCAGTTCGAACGTACTATGATACAGATCCATATTCCGTGAAATAATATGCAACCGTGTCTTTCGAATAGGACACTTGTGCCTTCTCACTCCACATCATAAACACGCTTGATAATGTCATTTGATTTAATGATTTGTAACATAAATGTCTTGATGATAGAGATTGCTTTAGTCCACTAACAGTTATCTGTCCCTCGTTTAGCGGTTGGCACAGTGATGTTTAAAGAGATGCTATTGATCTTTGATGTTGTTCGTAGATAATGAAAGTATAAACAGTCGCTTTAAAAATAATTTTTTTCAAAATTGTTGTTTAAACATTTACGTAAAAGAGTTGGACACATTTTTATTCTTACTTTACTTTGAACTATGTCTACCATTGTCCTACAATTACCGAGTTTCCTTAGTCCTACATGTAAGACCTAAACAAAATCAACATGATTGTGCTATGTCTTACATGTAGGACTACGAGTTTCCTCTGACCCTTGTCACCCCATTTTTGATATTTGGACATTTATGTTGGGATGTATACCCCAAGATAAATGTCCATATATCAAAAATGGGGTGGCAAGGGTCAGATAAAACTCGGACTATCCTACAACGTAAGACCTCGACCCAGATATTTGTGTTTTGGGGTTCGAGGTCTTACATTGTAGGACTATGCAATGTTGAACCATCTCCAGTGGGAATCACTCGAATTCATGCGAACCCACAGGGGCAGGTATCGTTGCTTACAATTTACATGTCATGTACTATACAATAACTACAAGGGAGGACACTTCTTTCCTTTCTTGCACGACCTATTTAGGAATAAACGCTGCTATTTCAAGCTACATTTCGCGTAGCATAATAAATTTGGTACTGATATTAAGCTCAGGCATTCGACTTTGTATGCATATCCATAGTTTGGTTTGTGACCATATCTTTAAGGAACTCCTGACCATTTTCCCACGCTACTGCTTGATATGGCCATGATCGTGACAGCTTAATATGCAAGAACAACACGCTGAATGGAATTCTGCCTTCTCATTAGCCAACTGAAAATAAGTTATAAATTAATGCAGGATGTCATTTTCTTTTGACCAATGACAGGACAGTATTCCATTTCACTTGCTTCGGGTTTGACGCACTTGAGCTCTTACTTTCAGCTTTTCAATAATATACTCCATTCAGATTGATCCCCCTCAAATAATTTAAAACATTCATCAGTTTAGTGATGCATGTATATCAATGTCCTACCTGAAATATTCTCAGCATGTTTTTTATTTTTTAATGTTTTTCTAATTTCATGTTGTTTGTTTTTGTAATAATATTATTATGTTTCTTATCTTATAGGTGTTGTCTAATGTTGTAAAGCGCTTAGAGCTTCTTAAGATTAGGCGCTATACAAAGTCCTCATTATTATTATTATTATTATTATAATACATTCCCTTATACTCTTGTTAGAGCAACCATACCACTTGTCTGCTCACATTGCTTATTTTAATCTGCATTGTCTATTGCAATAATTTATGAATTAATAGTGAAAATTATATATATATATATATATATATATATATATATATATATATATATATATATATATATATATTGATTTTGGGAGGACTTTCTTCACAAAAGCTTGATGAAACAAATTGGGAAAAATCATGATGACGTAAGAAAATTGTTTACCTCTGAGGAAAAAATATTAAATTTGACACATTAACTATTTAAAGATAAAAAGTGAATTAATATTGTGGTTGTGGAAAATGTCAGCGTCTTCACTGTACTGTTTTGGAACTTCAGAGCTTACTGCATTACTCATTTCTCTTGTAGTGCATGTAATCAGGGACAAAGAAACAGAATATGTTTTTCAATTTCATTTCTTTTTTACCACCATTTACAAATAAAAAAAGGAAAAAGAATAAGTGGAATATGAAGCTTCAATTAAGAGGCAAAAGTTACTTGCTTTCTGATAGAAAAGACTAATATTTTGATATAAGTGGTGAAAAAAGGTAGGGGAGACTGATTTCATTATGAAATGCATAAGTTGCATTTATTTTTGAAGATATGCACAAATTATATTAATGACACAAAAAATCACCTTTGAACATCAGTGACAAAAGTTCGACAGGAACTTTATAAAACAGTACACCATTTTAATCAGTGTTACTGATGCAGTTATCACCTGTGAGACACATTGTTATCGCATGTTGAGTTACTGAATATGTCCAGAGTAGTAGTTTGGATTTTTAAGAGGATTTACGGTTCCCGAATGGCATCATCAGCCACCATATTTGTGGTTAGTGGTCAGATTTACCACTGATTTTATATGGTGTTTGTAAGCTGAAATAAATTCATTTAATCTCGAGATACTTTTATGAAAATAAACAGAATGCAAAATCAAGCTTTCTTTTAGTATTTACTGGTATATTTTGTGATATATAAGTTGACTTTGCTTCACTGTACCTTGTTAAAAGTGGTAAATTTTGGTGATCGCATTATAGGAGAAACTGCCAGGTTGCCCATCATCCAGGTAAAATAGGCAGAATATCAGCTGCTAGTGACCTTATCAGGAAGCATCTGTAAAGTGAATTAGTGAAATTTAGATTTGTTTCATAGTTCGTATCTTTGTTTCATTCACAACTAATAATAAAACAATTTTGCCAAAATTTGTGTCTGTATGAATCCATGTTGACCATAGTTGTAATCAAATGTCATAGTCATGACATGATTGAGAAATGATTTCTCAAGAGAACTCTACTTTGCATTAAAACAAAGTAGCATCAGGACAGGACATTATACATGTCCTCCAGTTCCCAGGTGTTTATGAGTTGCAAACTTCATAGTGTTGAAAAATTGATTTCAAAGGATAAAAACATTTTGCAATTAAATTTACCATTCATCATTTTAATTGAAGGATTTTCCAAGTTTTTTGAATTTAGCTTTCTTTTAATGTCTGTGTAAACCTTTGCGGTATGCATATTTATATGTATGTATTACTGTTTGGTAACTGATGGGTATGTATATTTATATTCAACACCAGTTTGAGTCTGGTTTAATTGATTCTGAGACTAACATACAAGGAGATTATAAGTATATCAATAGGGCAACAGTGATATCTGACAGCTTCTTTAACTTCCAGTTGCGCTGTTATATACTATAGATTTTATTGTTGGAATCCTGGCAGCTGTCTATAGCTTCCAGTCCCTCTGTTATATACTGTCAGTTGTATGATTGTTGGAATCCTAGTTCCATAGAGCTAATGTTATTTGTTTTAATATCAGCGTAAGCTTAAATGATGTATGGGTTTTATTTGGGGGCCTTGTTAATTGAGGAGATTAGAAATGGCAGCCTCACAAGCAATTTGTTGCATCTAACAGAACAGTCAGCTAGAAATATTCAGTTTGTACACAATTGGCTGAGGTGAAAACTCGGTCCTGATCCTTCAAACAAATATAAAGTGTAGGACTTTATAATAATTTATAAATATTATGTAGAGTAATCATGTGTTATAATTAATATGAAAAGTAATTTCTTTAAAAACATTTGACAACCCACAGTGAAGTAAAATAAATTGAGTATTAAAGATATAACAGGCATGGTTGTTTTTACAGTACACCATGTGGTAGTAATTGGAAAGGAAATAACAATGAATGATTCATTCTATTATGAATAATATAAGTGAGTATCATGCAAAACTTAAATGTTGCCATTGGTAACAAGAAGGGAATAACAAAATAATGCATGGTATGTTGTAATACAATACTTTTATACTGATATTTTCTATGAATTATTATTACCATAAGTATTCACTTATAAGTTGAGACCAACTGCAAACACATAGACCCTGATCCGCCATTGCGCCTTGGATGCCAAAAAAGGCAGTTGATTAGTTCAGATCTGAGTTTTGTGATATGGAAAAATGAATTGAGCTGCTATATCTAATGCAGCATGAAAATGAGTATGTAATACATGTTAGATTCAGTTCCTGAGGGATTCCATTGAGAAAAATTTGTTCTGTTATCACGAGGAAACATCCTGCTTAGTTGATTCCATTTGACATGGAATTTTTAAATTATTTTTTTTTATTACAAGAACTCTAAATATTGGTAAATTTTTAAATCATATGTTTCAAAAGTTACTGCTTTATGAAGACTTTGGATTTTTTTCTAATAAAATATTTTCATCTGAATTTCTGTGTTTTAATAGTTTTATTAATGAAATTTATTGTTTTAGAGGAACAACATATTTGTGATATTTTTCACCAGTTTCAGTATCTGGGATTCTATTTCTAATGTTCTTGCAGTTTATTGTTATTGTTATTATTATTATTATTCAGTATATGGGATTCTATTTCTAATGTTTTTGCAGCTTATTGTTATTTGTTATTCAGTATATGGGATTCTGTTTCTAATGTTCTTGCAGTTTATTGTTGTTATTATTATTATCATTATTATTATTCAGTATATGGGATTCTATTTCTAATGTTCTTGCTGTTTATTATTATTATTATTATTTTTATTATTATTAATATTATTACTATTGTTATTCAGTATATGGGATTCTATTTCTAATGTTCTTGCAGTTTATTATTATTATTATTATTATTTAGTATATGGGATTCTATTTCTAATGTTCTTGCAGTTTATTGTTATTATTATTATTATTATTCAGTATATGGGATTCTATTTCTAATGTTCTTGCAGTTTATTATTATTATTATTATTATTATTATTATTATTCAGTATATGGGATTCTATTTCTAATGTTCTTGCAGTTTATTATTATTATTATTATTATTATTATTATTCAGTATATGGGATTCTATTTCTAATGTTCTTGCAGTTTATTATTATTATTATTATTATTATTATTATTCAGTATATGGGATTCTATTTCTAATGTTCTTGCAGTTTATTGTTATTATTATTATTATTATTATTTAGTATATGGGATTCTATTTCTAATGTTCTTGCAGTTTATTGTTATTATTATTATTATTATTATTATTCAGTATATGGGATTCTATTTCTAATGTTCTTGCAGTTTATTATTATTGTTATTATTATTATTATTATTATTATTATTATTCAGTATATGGGATTCTATTTCTAATGTTCTTGCAGTTTATTATTATTATTATTATTATTATTATTATTATTATTATTATTATTATTTTTATTATTATTATTATTCAGTATATGGGATTCTATTTCTAATGTTCTTGCAGTTTATTATTATTATTATTATTATTATTATTATTCAGTATATGGGATTCTATTTCTAATGTTCTTGCAGTTTATTATTATTATTATTATTATTATTATTATTCAGTATATGGGATTCTATTTCTAATGTTCTTGCATTTTATTATTATTATTATTATTATTATTATTATTTAGTATATGGGATTCTATTTCTAATGTTCTTGCAGTTTATTGTTTTTATTATTATTATTATTATTCAGTATATGGGATTCTATTTCTAATGTTCTTGCAGTTTATTATTATTATTATTATTATTCAGTATATGGGATTCTATTTCTAATGTTCTTGCAGTTTATTATTATTATTATTATTATTATTATTATTATTATTATTATTTAGTATATGGGATTCTATTTCTAATGTTCTTGCAGTTTATTATTATTATTATTATTATTATTTAGTATATGGGATTCTATTTCTAATGTTCTTGCAGTTTATTATTATTATTATTATTATTATTATTATTATTATTATTATTATTATTATTATTATTTAGTATATGGGATTCTATTTCTAATGTTCTTGCAGTTTATTGTTATTATTATTATTATTATTATTCAGTATATGGGATTCTATTTCTAATGTTCTTGCAGTTTATTATTATTATTATTATTATCATTATTCAGTATATGGGATTCTATTTCTAATGTTCTTGCAGTTTATTATTATTATTATTATTATTATTCAGTATATGGGATTCTATTTCTAATGTTCTTGCAGTTTATTATTATTATTATTATTATTATTATTATTCAGTATATGGGATTCTATTTCTAATGTTCTTGCAGTTTATTGTTATTATTATTATTATTATTATTATTATTCAGTATATGGGATTCTATTTCTAATGTTCTTGCAGTTTATTGTTATTATTATTATTATTATTATTATTATTCAGTATATGGGATTCTATTTCTAATGTTCTTGCAGTTTATTGTTATTATTATTATTATTATTATTCAGTATATGGGATTCTATTTCTAATGTTCTTGCAGTTTATTATTATTATTATTATTATTATTATTCAGTATATGGGATTCTATTTCTAATGTTCTTGCAGTTTATTATTATTATTATTATTATTATTATTCAGTATATGGGATTCTATTTCTAATGTTCTTGCAGTTTATTGTTATTATTATTATTATTATTATTATTATTCAGTATATGGGATTCTATTTCTAATGTTCTTGCAGTTTATTGTTATTATTATTATTATTATTATTCAGTATATGGGATTCTATTTCTAATGTTCTTGCAGTTTATTGTTATTATTATTATTATTATTATTATTCAGTATATGGGATTCTATTTCTAATGTTCTTGCAGTTTATTGTTATTATTATTATTATTATTATTATTATTATTCAGTATATGGGATTCTATTATTATTATTCAGTATATGGGATTCTATTTCTAATGTTCTTGCAGGTTATTGTTATTATTATTATTATTATTCAGTATATGGGATTCTATTCCTAATGTTCTTGCAGTTTATTGTTATTATTATTATTATTATTATTATTCAGTATATGGGATTCTATTTCTAATGTTCTTGCAGTTTATTGTTATTATTATTATTATTATTATTATTCAGTATATGGGATTCTATTTCTAATGTTCTTGCAGTTTATTGTTATTATTATTATTATTATTATTATTCAGTATATGGGATTCTATTTCTAATGTTCTTGCAGTTTATTGTTATTATTATTATTATTATTATTATTATTCAGTATATGGGATTCTATTTCTAATGTTCTTGCAGTTTATTATTATTATTATTATTATTATTATTCAGTATATGGGATTCTATTTCTAATGTTCTTGCAGTTTATTGTTATTATTATTATTATTATTATTATTATTCAGTATATGGGATTCTATTTCTAATGTTCTTGCAGTTTATTGTTATTATTATTATTATTATTATTCAGTATATGGGATT
The DNA here is from genome assembly GCA_028554795.2 of Sinohyriopsis cumingii. NCBI lineage: Eukaryota > Metazoa > Mollusca > Bivalvia > Unionida > Unionidae > Sinohyriopsis > Sinohyriopsis cumingii. Next base: position 128,643,395 of record CM068827.1, read on the forward strand.
CTATTTCTAATGTTCTTGCAGTTTATTGTTATTATTATTATTATTATTATTATTCAGTATATGGGATTCTATTTCTAATGTTCTTGCAGTTTATTGTTATTATTATTATTATTATTATTATTATTATTCAGTATATGGGATTCTATTATTATTATTCAGTATATGGGATTCTATTTCTAATGTTCTTGCAGGTTATTGTTATTATTATTATTATTATTCAGTATATGGGATTCTATTCCTAATGTTCTTGCAGTTTATTGTTATTATTATTATTATTATTATTATTCAGTATATGGGATTCTATTTCTAATGTTCTTGCAGTTTATTGTTATTATTATTATTATTATTATTATTCAGTATATGGGATTCTATTTCTAATGTTCTTGCAGTTTATTGTTATTATTATTATTATTATTATTATTATTCAGTATATGGGATTCTATTTCTAATGTTCTTGCAGTTTATTGTTATTATTATTATTATTATTATTATTATTCAGTATATGGGATTCTATTATTATTATTCAGTATATGGGATTCTATTTCTAATGTTCTTGCAGTTTATTGTTATTATTATTATTATTATTATTATTCAGTATATGGGATTCTATTTCTAATGTTCTTGCAGTTTATTGTTATTATTATTATTATTATTATTATTCAGTATATGGGATTCTATTTCTAATGTTCTTGCAGTTTATTGTTATTATTATTATTATTATTATTATTCAGTATATGGGATTCTATTTCTAATGTTCTTGCAGTTTATTATTATTATTATTATTATTATTATTATTATTATTCAGTATATGGGATTCTATTTCTAATGTTCTTGCAGTTTATTGTTATTATTATTATTATTATTATTATTATTATTCAGTATATGGGATTCTATTTCTAATGTTCTTGCAGTTTATTGTTATTATTATTATTATTATTATTATTCAGTATATGGGATTCTATTTCTAATGTTCTTGCAGTTTATTGTTATTATTATTATTATTATTATTATTCAGTATATGGGATTCTATTTCTAATGTTCTTGCAGTTTATTGTTATTATTATTATTATTATTATTATTATTATTCAGTATATGGGATTCTATTATTATTATTCAGTATATGGGATTCTATTTCTAATGTTCTTGCAGGTTATTGTTATTATTATTATTATTATTCAGTATATGGGATTCTATTCCTAATGTTCTTGCAGTTTATTGTTATTATTATTATTATTATTATTATTCAGTATATGGGATTCTATTTCTAATGTTCTTGCAGTTTATTGTTATTATTATTATTATTATTATTATTCAGTATATGGGATTCTATTTCTAATGTTCTTGCAGTTTATTGTTATTATTATTATTATTATTATTATTCAGTATATGGGATTCTATTTCTAATGTTCTTGCAGTTTATTGTTATTATTATTATTATTATTATTATTATTCAGTATATGGGATTCTATTTCTAATGTTCTTGCAGTTTATTATTATTATTATTATTATTATTATTCAGTATATGGGATTCTATTTCTAATGTTCTTGCAGTTTATTGTTATTATTATTATTATTATTATTATTATTCAGTATATGGGATTCTATTTCTAATGTTCTTGCAGTTTATTGTTATTATTATTATTATTATTATTCAGTATATGGGATTCTATTTCTAATGTTCTTGCAGTTTATTGTTATTATTATTATTATTATTATTATTCAGTATATGGGATTCTATTTCTAATGTTCTTGCAGTTTATTGTTATTATTATTATTATTATTATTATTATTATTCAGTATATGGGATTCTATTATTATTATTCAGTATATGGGATTCTATTTCTAATGTTCTTGCAGGTTATTGTTATTATTATTATTATTATTCAGTATATGGGATTCTATTCCTAATGTTCTTGCAGTTTATTGTTATTATTATTATTATTATTATTATTCAGTATATGGGATTCTATTTCTAATGTTCTTGCAGTTTATTGTTATTATTATTATTATTATTATTATTCAGTATATGGGATTCTATTTCTAATGTTCTTGCAGTTTATTGTTATTATTATTATTATTATTATTATTCAGTATATGGGATTCTATTTCTAATGTTCTTGCAGTTTATTGTTATTATTATTATTATTATTATTATTATTCAGTATATGGGATTCTATTATTATTATTCAGTATATGGGATTCTATTTCTAATGTTCTTGCAGTTTATTGTTATTATTATTATTATTATTATTATTCAGTATATGGGATTCTATTTCTAATGTTCTTGCAGTTTATTGTTATTATTATTATTATTATTATTATTCAGTATATGGGATTCTATTTCTAATGTTCTTGCAGTTTATTATTATTATTATTATTATTATTATTATTATTCAGTATATGGGATTCTACTTCTAATGTTCTTGCAGTTTATTATTATTATTATTATTCATTACATTGGGTTCTACTTGTATGGGCATATTCTCATGGTCCTTTTATGTGTAACAAATGAACTAGTTGTGACCTTATTTAAATTAATAAGACTTCTAAAAGCATATTGTTATTAATTATATAGACTTGAGTTCCTCCTTGTTTGTAGCATTTAATTTATCAAACTTGTTAATAGGTAGAGCATATTGTTTTTGTTCTACTCCATTAACTGTATCTTTCACTGTTGTGTTCATATCTCGATTGTTTAAAAGAATTAAAAAAACTTTCCAAAATCATTTTCCATGTGTAAAGTTATGAAGTTGTAATTCAAGGGTAATAATGGAGTGATCTAAGATGTATCCTGATGTAATTTACTATAAATACAAGCTATATCCCTTGTGTATAAGCAGGGACTGGTGTAAGAATGGATCAAATCTATGCTAATAGTTGTCTTTCTTTGTTCAGAGACCTATCTAGAAAAAATAAAAATAAATCCTGCTATGAGAGCCCAGGATCCACATGTGGCCATGACAGATAGCATTGCCGCAAGCTCCCTAGTGGTCTCAACCCTATCTGTTTCCACCCCAGAGGGTGATCCCTTTATGCTGATACATCTTTATCTATAACTGTAATGCTGTGATAGACAAATGGAGAAGGAAAAATAAAAACAAAGTAGAAATAAAATAAAAGGTGCTATGTTGTATGAGTGCGTGCTTGTTATAAGTGTTATTTAATTATCACATATGTTGTTATCTTCACTGAGTTTTTTTTAAAAATCTCTCTAGCTTTTGGGTTATTAACAATTACATGCCCTTCCAAATCCAAAATTGGATCCAATGAAATCACATACAGTATTAATAAGATCCTTCAGTGATTTTTTATATCTTTTATTTTAGTTTGATCAAAGAGAAGGAACAGGAAATGAGTGTGCATAAGAAACAGAAACTTTCTAAAATGTCACCATTGTCAGAGAAAAGTCCCAGAGAGGGAGGTAACATTGGAAATGGCCCCACTATTGCAGTTTTATTTGAAAGGCAGAAAATTCAAGCTGAAATGAGGGTTAAAGATGCAGAAAAGAAATCAGGTTGTGAGAGTGACAGTGACATAGAAGTTGTGCATGTTGAGATAAACAAAAACAATCAGCCGTTGAAAGTTAAAACAAAACCAGGAAACAGTTGTCAAAAGTTGCCAGTTAAATCTAAATTGTCTCTTCACAGACATAGAACAAAAGAGGCAGAACCTGGTGCAGATCCTTCATCTGGCATAACACCAAATAAATCCCCTAGAACCTATAATCTGCGGGGGGAAAAAACAGAGGATATGTCTAAACAAAAAAAGACACCTGATTTAAATGGGGTGAACTGTAATAGTAATAATTTCTTTCAGCAAGATTTTTTGTCGTGTCAGAAATACAAAAGTGAAACTGCTGATTCAGCAGCTGAAGAAAGGAAGCCTAAAAGGACTTTGTCACTCAGAAAGAGACTTTCACCTGAACAGATTTCTTGCCTAAAAATAACATTATCAGAACCAAGTAATGCTGATTTGAAAGAAACCACGTTACTTCAGGATCTAAACCACCTAAAAAGAGGAAACCATGATGCTTATGCTGAACTTAAAGGGTCTAGTCCAATGAAAATCTCAAAATCTACCTCAGATTCCCTGTCTGCAGACTTAAAAGAAAATAGCTCAGTGGCTGTTATTGTTTTAGATGACTCATCTTCAGAAGATCATAAGGAACATTTAAAAGAAACTGAGAAGGATAAGACTTTATCAAATGGGTCAGTCAAGAAGATAAAATATTCACCCTCAAAGGATAGAACTTCAGTGAACAGATTAACTAGGAACAGAATACATTTTAAACCAGATCATTCTCATAATCAAAATAACGAAGATGTCAGTGAAGATAATATGAACAAGAGTTCAATTTCTCTCCCAGTAAGAACAAATTTATCTGAAGATAAAACCAAGAAGGATGGTGAACAGTCAACTGATTCTGGTGAAGTCTCTACAGATCTGAAGGTTTTATATAAAGTGCCATACTACTTGGAGAACTTCAAGACAATTCTTCACCATGTGCTCCAGGATGAGGACAATATCAGGTTGTTTAATGAAGATGACCTGCAACATGTAAATGTTTTCAACAATCTCACAGGTAATAAAAATAAAAATAGTACATGTATTACAGATGATGAAGATGATGATGATGTTGATTATTTGTATGATTCTGTCTGATTCCAGGTTGAAGATAATGATCTTTTTGTCTCTACCTTCTCTCATGCTTTTGTCCAAATTGCTTCTTTCGTAGTCAGTTTCTTTCAGTGTTGGTGTTGTTATGCATTCCCGTCTGTCAGTCTGTCATTTTTTGTGAGGGATTGTCGATCATTCCCGCATTTTAATTGTGTTAATCCACTATAGTATTATCCAGTGATTGCTTCATTGTAACACATTATTCAGGGATAATTCATTTTAAAATTGGTAGTCAGTTCTATTTATCTGAATCTGTTTCATGACTCTCTTTATCCAGTGATCCAGTGTTTTTCATGGAGCCTTTTACATATTATCAACAAAAATGATTAGCACATTTTTTGTGCCTATGTTATTTATACAACAAATGACAAAATCTAATCTCAGTAGATATCGTAGCTGATGCTGAGACAAATGACAAAATCCAGCCTCAGTAGATATCGTAGCTGGTGCTGAGACAAATGACCAAATCCAGCCTCAGTAGATATCGTAGTTGATGCTGAGACAAATGACAAAATCCAGTCTCAATAGATACCGTAGTTGATGCTGACACAAATGACAAAACCCAGCCTCAGTAGATATCGTAGCTGATGCTGAGACAAATGACAAAATCCAGCCTCAGTAGATATCGTAGCTGATGCTGAGACAAATGACAAAACCCAGCCTCAGTAGATATCATAGTTGATGCTGAGACAAATGACAAAATCCAGTCTCAATAGATACCGTAGTTGATGCTGAGACAAATGACAAAATCCAGCCTCAATATATACCGTAGTTGATGCTGAGACAGATGACAAAATCCAGTCTCAATAGATACCGTAGTTGATGCTGAGACAGATGACAAAATCCAGTCTCAATAGATATCGTAGCTGATGCTGAGACAAATGACAAAATCCAGTCTCAATAGATATCGTAGCTGATGCTGAGACAGATGACAAAACCCAGCCTCAATAGATACCGTAGTTGATGCTGAGACAGATGACAAAATCCAGCCTCAGTAGATATCGTAGTTGATGCTGAGACAGATGACAAAACCCAGCCTCAATAGATATCGTAGCTGATGCTGAGACAAATGACAAAATCCAGCCTCAGTAGATATCGTAGTTGATGCTGAGACAGATGACAAAACCCAGCTTCAATAGATATCGTAGTTGATGCTGAGACAGATGACAAAATCCAGCCTCAGTAGATATCGTAGTTGATGCTGAGACAGATGACAAAATCCAGCCTCAGTAGATATCGTAGTTGATGCTGAGACAGATGACAAAATCCAGTCTCAATAGATATCGTAGTTGATGCTGAGACAAATGACAAAACCCAGCCTCAATAGATACCGTAGTTGATGCTGAGACAAATGACAAAATCTGATTTCAGTTGACATGGCAAATGATGCTGAGACAAGTTTCAAAATCCATTCTCAATAGACATTGCAGTTGATGCAGAAGGAGCAGTACTTGTAGTCATGTTGACCTCTTTTTCCTATTTTCAGAAAGCTCCCAAAAGTTGTATGTAAGGTTATTTTCACGGAAGCTTGCATGGTTGCAGTTGTCCAAGCTCAATTACCCTGAGATTGCAGATGATTTTGTAGATCAGGTACAGGAACTGATTGCTGCACAGCTGCTCATATCAGGTGAGCATATTGGGAGGAGGTTGGCTAATAGAATTCAGAACTTCATTCTATTACTGTCTTATCTGTTCTTTTGATTTCAAATCTCAAATGGTGGTTCAAAAACTCAGAGGTTCTGTGCTAAGTCTGGAGTGTTTTGAAGTGCAAAAGTCTAGTGACAGAGGTAAAGAGAGTAATACTGCATGTAATCTATACAAGTTTTAATTTTGAGCAAGGGTATGCTAACAAATTCACTGAGTGCCAGTCCAGTCAGATAAATAATCATGGTTCCTTTTACAGATGCTTCTCTGCATGACCTTGAGACGACCCTTAAGGCTTTGTCTGCCCCTGATCTTAAAGCTCTCGCTAAGACATTTCATCTGTCCTTCTCTGGAGAGAGTAAAGCCGGGCTCATAGATAAGCTACTGAAGAAGAGTCATCAGAAGTCTATAGGGGCACTGTTCCAAGGGGTGAATTCCAAAATCAGCATGGAGGAGACCATGCTTCAGAGGTAATACCAAAGTCCTCTTTCTTATGAAAGTGTTTTCAGGAGAGGTACACACGAATGAAAGACTACTTTGACCTGAACAAAAGAAGTATATTTTCACCAATTTACCCCTCTTTTGACATGCTATTTTTCTAACAAGGTTTCCTCATTACATATAATGAAACACTACAGAACTGAACCTTCGTTATACCAAAATCCCCTCAAGGTTGAAAGTTTCATTTGGTCCAGAATTATTTTCCTCTTTAGTTATTATCGTTTTTTTTGTTCCAAGTTAATCAATACTGCACTATTAATAAAACTGAAACAAATTTTCAGTTCCAAAGTTAAATTTTACACTGAGAAAATTCCTTAAATCTGAAACTCGTATTGAAAATTGGAAATGTATTTTAGCGGGTAAATTCCATAAAATGTCAATATTGATGATCCAGAAATGGCCTGTGGTCGATTAAAACACACCAGACATATACTGGGCCTGATTATTTAGTTAGCAAAAATTGTAGTAGGCCTATTTGAAAGTCATTCACCCAGAAATGTCCCAAGAACACACCAGGTAAAACCCTGATAACGTGTCGACACAGATTAGGGCTTACAGTTTGTTAATCTGAAGTCTTTGTACATTAGACAGTTTTTCAAGTAAATTGTTCATAACTAAATGATAAATCAATTAAGGAATTTTATGTTTTACTGCTTATTATCTATTTATGTTTGACGTTATTCCATTTTTTGTGCTTGATGTTATTTCATTTTTTAAATGATACATAAAATCCTTTTTTCAGTGGTTAAATACCCAGGCTTTAATAATCAGGCCTGTGGCCTCACTCTTTATACCTTCCAAAAGAGTGGATAGACAAAATAGCATTCAGAAGAACATATTTGTCATGAAATTCTTAAAAAGCAAACAGATTTTCTAATTGTTTGCAATAATTATATTCTCTGATATATACATGTTTGCTCCCAAGTCACATAAGAGTTTTTCCTACACACAGAAACAAAATTTTCTTGCTTTCTGTCTCAAATCATGTGAAAAACCTTTGGGGCTTTTATGATTTATGTGGCTTTGGTCTTACAATTTGAGGCTGGTATTGGTGATAATTTTATTGTACATAATTTTATATATAAAAAGACTGTTTTTGTTTTTGTTACAATACACTTAGTAAATTCAAAACTTCCAAAAACTGAAAATTAAATTTGGTTCTAAGAAAGTTTGAAGTTTGGTTTTATAGGATATATATATATATATATATATATATATATATATATATATATATATATATATATCAAGGCTTTATAAATTTTGGTAAAGGACAGTTTTGATGGTGGCAGGGAGGTAATCAAGTATTAAACAATTGTAATTCTCAAACCGATGTTTATTGATATCAGTGAGAGAGCAATGATAAAAAAATGGATAGGTTCATCTTAGAAAGCAAAAAGGTTTTGAAGAGACTTATTCATCTAATTCATAATATAAACACACTTTTGTTTAATCAACTTATTACTCTTTTGTCGACCTCTTTGCAAATGTCACACTCTCAGCTTTTATTTTGTTAGTTCTGGATCTGAAAGCCTTCAAGTTGGCAACGAATGCTTTTCCCTAAACTGGAATGGTATCAGTGCATACACCTTAATCCCAATGGTTCTTTTTGAAAGCCTTCAGGTTGGCAACCAATGCCTTTCCCACAACTGGAATGGTGTCAATGCATACACCTTAATCCCAGTGATTCTTTTTGAAAGCTTTCAAGTTGGCAACCAATGCCTTTCCCACAGCTGGAATGGTGTCAGTGCATTCACCTTCATCACAATGATTCTTTTGGAAAACCTTTAAGTTGGCAACCAATGCTTTTCCCTGAACTGGAATGGTGTCATTGCATACACCTTAATCCCAATGATTCTTTTTTAAAGCATTTAAGTTGGCAAAAAAAACAACATGCCTTTCCCACAACTGGAATGGTGTCAGTGCATGCACCTTAATCCCAATGGTTCTTTTTCCTAACATCTTGCTGATAGTCAGAGAATCTGAGTACTGACTAATCCCTTTCCCGCAAAATTCTGCCTTCTTCAAGATGGTTTAAAGACATTTAATTCTAGGACATGTGACAGCATAAAGCTCTCTAATTCCAGGATATCAGATAGCATAAAGACCTCTAATTCCAGGACATTTGACAGCATAAAGACCTCTAATTCCAGGACGTAGGATAACAGAAGGACCTCTAATTCAGGGACATTGTATGGCATAAAAACCTTTAATTCCAGGACATCATACAGCATAAAAACCTTTAATTCCAGAACATAGGGCAGCATAAAGACCTTTAATTCTATGACATAGGACAGCATAAAGACCTCCAATTCCAGGACATTGGACAGTATAAAGACCTCTAATTCCAGGACATAGGACAGCATAAGACCTCTAATTCCAGGACATAGGACAGCATAAGACCTCTAATGCCAGGGCATTGGACAGCATAAAGACCTCAAATTCCAGGATATCAGACAGCATAAAGACCTCTAATTCCAGGATATCAGACAGCATAAAGACCTCTAATTCCAGGACATAGGACAGCATAGAGACCTCTAATTCCAGGACATAGGACAGCATAAAGATCTCTAATTCAAGAACATTGTACGGCATATAAACCTTTAATTCCAGGAGACAGGATGGCATAAAGACCTCTAATTCCAGACTTCTAATTCCAGGACATTACACAGCATAAAGACTTCTAATTCCAGGACATTACACAGCATAAAGACCTCTAATTCCAGGACATTACACAGCATAAAGACTTCTAATTTCATGACATTGGATGGCATAAAGACTTCTTTTTCTAGAACAATAGGACAGCATCAAGACATATAATTCCAGGACATTATACAGCATCAAGACATCTAATTCCATTTTGCAACTTTGTCTTGACCAAAGGCCTTGTTTTTTTGTGCTGGAAATGGAATCAGCTAGGGGTTCTGACATGGTTAAACAAGGCACCCTTTGAACCACTGTCTGAAGCCTCTTTGACTTGCCTTTCTAAGATCTCTTCTTATGTCTCTTTCTAACTATAACAAGCAGTATCAGTGAGTTTCACACCTTATCTATCAACATGAACTTTCTGCATTTCAGCCATGATGGTTCAGTTTCTCTTACGATGGCCCCTGCTTCAATCATTAATAGCAAGATCCTGCTCATGGACATTGAATCCTTCGTCTTGAAACCACTGTCTGCTTTGGACCCTATTTCCTAAGGCACCTGCAGGACTTAGTCATTCCACTGAACCAGTAGATGTAGATATCACTTGTTCTTACCACACAAAGTAGCGGACAATATTTCCACCAGGCTCTGTCATCTTGGATCCACTTGGTTATCCAATTAGTCTACAGGAAACTGATGAATTTCTTATGCAGTTTTTGAATGGCAGTTACCTCCAGCACAGCATTTGAATGTTCTCTTCTTTGACAGACATTATCCAGGCCCTGAGATGGAAGTCAGCAGTGACATTCTTCAGCTTTTATTTTCATATTTTGTATCCCAGATGGGATTGTATTAGCAGTGATACAGGTTCAGCATCTTCATAACAACCCATGTTACCTGTGCCAACCCTATCCCTTTTCTCACACAAGACCAGAGCAAGCACTGACACTGGGATAAGGGGATGTAACTCCTTTTCCCTCTTACCTGTTTCTCCTAATCTTTTTTGAGCAGGTAGTTGGAAGAAGAGACCACTTTTTGGCATAAAGTATGTATATTTGATAGTACTTACCCAATCATACTAGGGACACTTCCTCTCAGGCTTTGTTAACAGTTATATCCTTGAAGTGCATATGCACAAGCTTCCATAGTAACTGATGATATACAGGATTTGGTGCCAGTCCAAGGAGAGACCACTCTTGTCTGACTTGTCTCTTGGCAAGCAGATGACTGTCTTTAACACCTTTATTACTTAAATAATGTAGTGAATGTTGGTATTAGCTTAGGAGTGCGGGATTTGTGAAGTAGTGGATGTTTACCTAATGTATCATGTTTGGGTAAGTATTATTAAAAAAACTTATTTGATTAAAAAAGTTGATTTCCAACAAATAGAGCTATGCAATTAAATTTTTGGAATGAATTGTAAATTTAGAAATATTACTTTCACTTAATTGAGAGAGTCATTCATTTGTTCAAATAAGACAAATTTTAGTATTTAAATCATGCTTGTTTATCCAGAGTTACAGTAAATAAGACAAAATTTAGTATTTAAATCATGCTTATTTATCCAGAGTGACAGTAAATAAGACAAATTTTAGTATTTAAATCATGCTTGTTTATCCAGAGTTACAGCAAAAAAGACATATTTTATTACTTAAATAACACTTATTTATCCTGAGTTACAGTAAAACCTTGCTAATGAAATCACTTGCTGGTCTTGAGATATGGTCTTATTATAGTGTGATTTTAGAAATGAGGGCTAATTTGTTCAGATGGAACAATTTGTTTCTTTAAATTTTCAATCATTTTGCTAATGTTTTCTTAAAATAGGTGGTTTTATAAAAGTATTTTGTCATTCTATAGCATATGCCTTCTTTTGCTTGGGAAAAACAATTTTTTGTTTTATTCATATTTTATGGCATCACCTTTACTGTTTTTAAAACATTTGATCAAACATTATACACAAAGTCTCTTTTTAACTATGATGAATATTTTTCTAGAGCAAAGGGTTACCTAGGTAAGAGTTGTCGTCTAGTTGAGGAGCCCAAGGGAGTGTTTGTTAGAGCGCTGATGTTGTTCTCACTGATCAACACAAACTATGATGAAGACAGTGGAAGTGGAGGACAAAATCAGATGTAAGTCACTTAGATACTGTCTTGTCTACAGTATCAGAAAACAAGAATTATCTATGTTATATATCTTTTCAGGCAGTGACAGAAACATTTTAAACATTTAAAGATTTTGTGAGAAGTTTTGAAAGAAGTGTGTGTGTGATTTGTATTTTTACATTATTACATATCCCAACACTGAGCCGACCAGTCCTGTCACTAACCTCTTAATGCTATGAGCCAAGAGAGGCAGCTGTTAGTATCATTTTTATAAGTATTTGGTATGACTCAACGGGGGTTCCAACCCGTGATCTCCTGCATTTGAGGTGGATGGTCTAACCACTAGTCCACTGGAGTGGTATTGAAAGTCATATTACTGTTAATATGCAAGACATAATTTTCCATGGAATCCTTGTCTAGATATTTGATATCATTTCCATGGAATCCTTGTCTAGATATTTGATATCATTTCCATGGAATCCTTGTCTAGATATTTGATACCATTTCCATGGAATCCTTGTTTGGATATTTGATACTATTTCCATGGAATCTTTGTCTAGATATTTGATACTATTTCCATGGAATCCTTATCTAGATATTTGATACTAGTTCCATGGAATCTTTGTCTATATATTTGATACTATTTCCATGGAATCCTTATCTAGATATTTGATACTAGTTCCATGGAATCTTTGTCTAGATATTTGATACTATTTCCATGGAATCCTTGTTTGGATATTTGATACCATTTCCATGGAATCCTTGTCTAGATATTTGATACTATTTCCATGGAATCCTTATCTAGATATTTGATACTAGTTCCATGGAATCTTTGTCTAGATATTTGATACTATTTCCATGGAATCCTTGTTTGGATATTTGATACCATTTCCATGGAATCCTTGTCTAGATATTTGATACTAGTTCCATGGAATCTTTGTCTAGATATTTGATACTATTTCCATGAAATCCTTGTTTGGATATTTGATACTATTTCCATGGAATCCATGTCTTGATATTTGATACTAGTTCCATGGAATCTTTGTCTAGATATTTGATACTATTTCCATGAAATCTTTGTCTAGATATTTGATACTAGTTCCATGGAATCTTTGTCTAGATATTTGATACTAGTTCCATGGAATCTTTGTCTAGATATTTGATACTAGTTCCATGAAATCTTTGTCTAGATATTTGATACTAGTTCCATGGAATCTTTGTCTAGATATTTGATACTAGTTCCATGGAATCTTTGTCTAGATATTTGATACTAGTTCCATGGAATCTTTGTCTAGATATTTGATACTAGTTCCATGGAATCTTTGTCTAGATATTTGATACTATTTCCATGAAATCCTTGTTTGGATATTTGATACTATTTCCATGAAATCTTTGTCTAAATATTTGATACTATTTCCATGGAATCCATGTCTAGATATTTGATACCATTTTACATGCATAGTAACAGGTTTAATTTCATTTCTTAGATATAAATTGATAATCATAAAATTATTTTTCTTGTTAAAATTATTAGTTATTGTTTGAGTTAATAAATCAAGAACTAATCTTTTCATTTGCTCATCTTTGTAAGAGAAATAAGTACCATGAATGTTTGTAAGGGAAATAAGTACCATGTATGTTTGTAATGGAAAGAAGTACCATGTATTTTTGTAAGGGAAAGAAGTACCATGTGTGTTTGTAAGGGAAAGAAGTAATATATTTTTTTTTAAGGGAATGATCTACCATGTTTTATTGTACATGTGTGTTTGTAAGGGAAAGAAGTACCATGTATGTTTGTGATAAGTACCATGTATGTTTGTAATGGAAAGAAGTACCATGTATCTTTGTAAGGGAAAGAAGTACCATGTGTGTTTGTAAGGGAAAGAAGTAATATATATTTTTGTAAGGGAATGATCTACCATGTTTTATTGTAAGGGAAAGATGTACCATGTATCTTTTTGAGGGAAATATGTACACTATATCTTTGTAAGGGAAAGGTGTATGTTTTTAAGGGAAAGAAGTACAATGTATGTTTGTAAGGAAAATATGTACCATGTTTGTTTGTAAGGGAAATAAGTACCATGTATGTTTGTAAGGGAAATAAGTACCATGTATGTTTGTAAGGGAAATAAGTACCATGTTTCTTTGAAAGGGAAATAAGTACCATGAATCTTTGTAAGGGAAGTAGGTGTCATGTATGTTTGTAAGGGTAAGAAATACCATGTATGTTTGTCAGGGAAAGCAGTAATGTGTATGTTTGTAAGAGAAAGAATTATTGTGGTGTTTGTGATGGGAATTTTTGTTATAATGCTACAATATTTACTACACTTGAGTGAGATCAATGTTTTGCTGAGTACTATCAATTTTAGTGACCACTTTCCTGTTTATTGTTTTTATTTTGCTATAAAAAAGGAATATTTTAAAGATTTCAGATGCTGATGGTGAATGCTGGAAAAGTTGTGTATCCAAGTTACACTGTCAACAAACAGACTCCTGTATTCAAAGACAAAGACATGTTGGTCAGGTGAGAGGATGAAACTTAAAATTGCATGTAACATACCTCTGTATTGAAAGACAGACATGTTGGTCAGGTGAGAGGATGAAATTTACAATTTGCTTGTAACAGACCTCTGTATTGAAAGACAGAGACATGTTGGTCAGGTGAGAGGATGAAATTTACGATTTGCTTGTAACAGACCCCTGCATTGAAATACAGAGACATGTTGGTCAGGTGAGAGGATGAAATTTACAATTTGCTTGTAACAGACCCCTGTATTGAAAGACAGACATGTTGTTCAGGTGAGATTTAAAAGAGGCTCAGAGTAGATGTCTGCACTGGATGCAAGGTTGGAGATTTTTAATTTGCATTTGTACTTTAATGTGACAGCAAAGTTCAAACATTTTTTTTGATGCTGTTGCAAAATGTATGGATGACTGATTGTCTATATGGTGGAACTGCATCAGCAAGTGAGAAAAAAAATCAACTAAACTCGTACCATGAGCTAAAGAAAGTGAACATGGAGTTTCTTTATTATATTTTTTTGTTGTTGTTGTTGTTGTAGGGTTTAATGTCATTTTTCAGCACAAGATAGGCTATACATGGCAGCCAGTATTAATGGTGGAGGAAGAACCCGGAAAAATCCCGGAAAGAACCACCGACCCACAAGAAGCTACTGGCAAGCTTTCTCACATAACCACATTAGCCGTATTATATTTTAACACCAGTTTAAAAATGGGAAACATTACAACACTTTGTTCTGCTTTTATTTTTTATTACTTTTTTTCCCAATTAAGACTATAACCAGATTGACCATCCTTTATTCACATTTAAAGAGAAAAGTCCCTAAATTTGTTAAATCCATGATGAACTCCAGACTGTCTGATGAATATGCAGATGTTACATAAAATACAGTGTTTACAAATGAAGTAAGCAAGAAAGCAATCAAACCATTTTTGCTTTCAAGTAATCCTTCCTTGTCTTGCTGACTTGAGCTGAAAGCAATCAAACCATTTTTGCTTTCAATTAATCCTTCCTTGTCTTGCTGACTTGAGCTGAACAGTAATGTGCTTCTCAGCTGTTATCTTTTTTGTCATATTGGTAATTATCAATAGTAGTATTAATCAGCAGTTATCAGTATTAGTATTAATCAGTAATTATCAGTAGTAGTATTAATCAGTAATTATCAGTAGTAGTATTAATCAGTAATTATCAGTATTAGTATTGATCAGCAATTATCAGTATTAGTATTAATCAGTAATTATTAGTAGTAGTATTAATCAGCAATTATCAGTATTAGTATTAATCAGTAATTATCAGTAGTAGTATTAATCAGTAATTATATCAGTATTAGTATTAAACAGTAATTATCAGTAGTAGTATTAATCAGCAATTATCAGTATTAGTATTAGTCAGTAATTATCAGTAGTAGTATTAGGCAGTAATTATCAGTAGTAGTATTAGTCAGTAGTTATCAGTAGCAGTATTAATCAGTAATTATCAGTAGTAGTATTAGTCAGCAATTATCAGTAGTAGTATTAGTCAGTAATTATCAGTAGTAGTATTAGTCAGTAATTATCAGTAGTAGTATTATTCAGTAATTATCAGTATTAGTATTAATCAGCAGTTATCAGTATTAGTATTAATCAGTAATTATCAGTAGTAGTATTAATCAACAATTATCAGTAGTAGTATTAGTCAGTAATTATCAGTAGTAGTATTAGTCAGCAATTATCAGTATTAGTATTAGTCAGTAATTATCAGTAGCAGTATTAATCAGTAATTATCAGTAGTAGTATTAATCAGTAATTATCAGTAGTAGTATTAGTCAGTAATTATCAGTAGTAGAATTAATCAGTAATTATCAAAGTGACAAAACCAAACATCTTTGGAATGCATAACAGTAAGGATAATCCAAGTAATATCTTGTCTCTTTGTGTGAATTAAAGTTAGGTCCTTTGTCTGCATGCTGGATAAAAGTCATTGTCAGATTTCCATCTGTAAAGCCAGTATGTACACACTCATGAGGGATTAATTGAACATTTTCTGTACTACTAGTAATGGCTGGCTGCTGGCCTTAAAGTGATGGCATCCAAGAGAAGACATTTTAAATATAGAATTACTGACATATATTTGATCCAAAATAGTACATGGTCACTTTTTTCAAGGGTGGGTGGGTTGCATTCAACAGTTGATTTTAAACAAGATCTTTCCTGTAGAAACCAGTTTTGCTTGTGTAAGTTGAAAATGAGATTACTTATGAGGCAGTTTAAAAATTCTGAAATTTTCATTATATAGGTTTGAGGAGGCCCTGCAGTGTGAGATTGATGTGCTAATTAGGCTTGAGAGGAAGGATTACCCAAGGGCCTATGAGGTTTGTTTAGAGGCAGAAAAGAGGAGCAGGGAACTGTTGAAGAAAGAAGAGAACATGGAGTAGGTTTTATTGTCTCATCTACATGGTAGCATTTGGCAAGATATAGTTATCATATCCACGTACAATATGACAGTCCTTCAAGACTTGCATATCATATCCACATACAGTATGACAGTCCATCAAGACTTGCATATCATGTCCACATACAGTATGCCCACATACAGTATGACAGTCCTTCAAGACTTGCATATCATACCCACATACAGTATGACAGCCATATCATATCCACATACAGAATGACAGTCATTCAAGACTTGCAGATCATATCCGCATACAGTATGACAGTCATTCGGACTTGTGCATACTATCATCTTTTAGTGTGACAGCCATTAAAGACTTAGATATTACTTCCACATACAGTATGACAGTCTTTCAAAACTTGCTTATTATATCTATATACAAGATTACAGCCCTAAAAGACTTACACATACAGTATGACAGCCCTTCAAAAATTGTGTAAAATATTCACGTCCATTGTGAGAGCCATTAAGGACTTAAACTTTATATCCATTAAAAGTATAACAGTCTTCAAGATTTGCATATCATATCCACATAAATTATTGACAGATCTTTAAGACTTGCATATCATATCCACGTGTGACCACCCTTAAAAACTTGCATATTATATCCACATGCAGTATGACAGTCCTTCAAGCCTTGCATTTCATACCCACATAGAGGATGACAGTCATTCAAGATTTGCATATTATATCCACATACAGTATGACAGCCCATCAAAACTTGTATATTACATCTACATATAGTATGACAGCCCTTCAAAAATTGTGTATGTTATCCATATGTACTGTAATATCCCTTAAAGACTTGCATATTATATCCACATAGAGTATGACAGTCATTCAAGACTTGTGTGTAATTTCCACATACACTGTGATAAACATTCAAGACTTGCATATTATATTCAATTACAGTATGATAGTCTTTCAAGACTTGCATATCATATTCACCTATTGTATGAGAGATGTTCAAGACATGCATATTATATCTACATACAGTATAAATCAGCACACAATGTGACAGCTGTTCAAGACTTGTACATTAGTCCCCTTCTTATAAGGCCACCCCTACTGCAGCAGGGAAGTGGCCTTATAATGAGGGTGGCCTTTTTAGAGAGGGATGACAAATGTGAATAGTAAATACATATGAAGAAAGTCACAAGTACATTTAATTCTAAAACATTTAATATTTTCATTAAAATATCACATGCTTGTTGTGAAATAAATTAAAAACAAACTGTTTCATCATTTTCAAAAGAATGTTATGAATAACCATTGATATAGTTTTAAAACTGTCTTTATAATTATGTTACAGATCACATCATCTGTCACTGTTGATAACAGTCTAAAAAACAAACCAGTCTCGTCACAATTATAAATATCCTTGCTGTCATATCCCCTGCATATATCATTTAGTCTTTTGTCCCAATCTTCGACAACTTCATTATTAACATCAACTGATTCTTCACTAAGGACAGAACACTTAATATTCTGTCGCACTTGAAATATGTGCAAACATCCATTACTTGCGGTAAAGTCATCATATCTCAATTGTTGCTTTTTCTTGTCATTCAAATCAGGATACAAACATCTCCTGGCTCAAACAATCTTCCTTTCTTCATCCATTTCACTTTCCCACTTCTGCAGAATTGTTTCCTTATCTTTCACGATATTGTTTATCTGAGTCTTTCCTGACATTAATTTTCTGCAGGGATCCTCGACCCCACCCCCGAACCTCTCGGTCAGTTGAATTACTTTCACTTTCTCTTCGAAACTGAGAATTTTTCTTTCCCTCGATGACATGTTGATCTTTTTGCAGTAAGTTATTCATGTTGCCAACTACAATACTGATAAAACTATTTTTTATGCATCTAAACAAATTGCCGTGTGTTTTTAAAGGAAGTGATCTTGTCACGTGATTCGTTAGTCGCAGTCTGGTACCCTATTGTTTTTATATATTTCTTTACACTAAGTGAATGAAGCCAAAATGGCTTTGATATGTACCATTTAACATCATGCAGATTTGACCTCGTGGCTGTTAGGATTTGTAATTTTGACAATTATTGTCATTAGTAATAGCCACTAATTATCAAAGTGAACATCTTACTAAGGGAAGCCATAAAGGCTATCGAACCAGTTTCCTGCTGACTTGTGTATTGTACATTGATGCTGCCACTTCTCAGCTGTTACTACTGTTCAATAATTGTAATTTTAACAATTATCGAAATGACTAAACCGGACATCTTATGATAACAGAGCAGTAAGGCTAATTGGATTACATGTACTTACCCTTTTGTATGGATTAAAATTTGAGTCTTTCTCGGCTTTATGGAATAAATGTGGCTTAAATGATATAATATTAACCTTAGTGGTACATATACTTTAGTCAACACTTCCTTCAGTAACGAAAACCTGACATCGGGAAACAGAAATCGGATTACTTAACACATGTTATGAATAAAATACTGGTTCTGGATACATATCAAAATAAAAATGTGGCCGCTTGTGAGGGGTAAATTTTATATTATTGCACTAATATGCTGGCCGCTGGTCATGTTAGCCGGGTAGCCTTTCGTGAGGGGTACTTTTGAACACAAACTGGTCGGTGCCAACGGATTCTGGCCGTAAGGAGTGGGTGGCCGCTGGTCAGGGGGGCCGTTCAAGAGGGGGACTACTGTATATCATATTCACATACAGTATGACAGCCATCCAAGACTTTACATAGTGTGAAAGCCCTTCTAGACTTGCATATCATATCCATACACAGTATGACAGCCCTTAAGGACTTGCGTGTAATATCCACATACACTGATATCCATTCAAGACTTGCATATTACATTCACATACAGAATGACAATCCTTCAAGTCTTGCAAATTATATCCATCTACAGTGTGAGCACTGTTCAAGACTGGCATATTATAACCACATTACAGTATCACACCGCTTCTGGACTTGTTTACATCAGCATACATTGTAACAGCTGGTATATCCCAAAAAAGCATGGCATTCCTTCAAGACTTGCATAACATATCCACATATAGCATGACAGCTTTTTAAGACTTGTTATAATATCCACATACTATATGACAGCTGTTAATGACTTGCATATTATATCTGCAGACAGTTTGACAGCCCTTCAGGACTTGTGTATATCAACATACATTGTAACAGCTGTTAATGACTTGCATATTATATCCGCAGACAGTTTGACAGCCCTTCAGGACTTGTGTATATCAACATACATTGTAACAGCTGTTAATGACTTGCAATATTATATCCGCAGACAGTTTGACATTCCTTCAGGACTTGTGTATATCAACATACATTGTAACAGCTGTTAATGACTTGCATATTATATCCGCAGACAGTTTGACAGCCCTTCAGGACTTGTGTATATCAACATACATTGTAACAGCTGTTGAAGACTTGCATATTATATCCAAATACAGTTTGACAGTCCTTCAAGTTTGCATATCATATCCATGTACAGTATTTCACCCCTTCAAAACTTGTAAATAATATCAGCATTCATTGTGACAGGTCATTAAGATTTGTGTATCATATCTATATGCCATGTAACAGGCTTTCAAGACTTTCATATCATATCCACTTGCAATCTGACACCCCTTCACAACTTGCATATCAAATCTATCGGCCTTAATTGTCCTCATAACTTTGCTTTCAGCAGTATAATTTTCTTTTGGAATATTACATTTCAGCCAAAGTTATTATCTTCCTTTACTGTGTATTGATGAGACAATGAATTGAATTTCCAGCATTCCAAGTTTAGAAGAGTTATGGCCCCTGAATGCCCATCTTCTTCAAAACTTTATTTTACAATAGAAGGTATTTCTGTTTAACGAGGATTTTTAATTTTTTTTACAAATCGTCAGGGAATGGCTAAATTTTTAATTTATGTGCAGTGTCGTTGCACAAGTGATTAAATTTGCAAGGAACATTCAAATTTGGTGATGTCATCAAAATGCACCCTTTAACACATTAACCCCTGGAGGTTTTTGTCATTTTCACCTGAAAATTGAGTATGAAACACATTTTGAAAGCTATTTCTGAATAGATCCAAAAACACCAAATCCCAGGTGATCTTTCAATAACATACTGCCAAGCTGTGTTAGAAACATCGTTTTTCATTGGCTAATTGGCTTGTGCATGAGAGGAAGGGTAAAAATTGGAGTTCTTTTTTTTTTTTTTTTGCTAAACGAAGCCTTTATTTTTGTATCAAGACCATTCTTTTTTCCAAATGCCCATCTTATCCTACTTTTAGCAAAGTTCATCTGTCATTTTGCAGTTCATACCGGTTTGCCTTACATCTGAGACCAAAAAGTCTAAAATCTGGACACAAAATCAGATTCCAACCAGGGGTTAATTTTGGGTAGAAAAAAATCGGGTCCAAAAAATGAGATTTTTTATCTGTATTTTGTAGTGCAACTAGATATTCCAGATTATTTGGTATCATTGTAGAGCTACATCTGTCTACCTTTCTATAATACCACCCACTTTAGTGTATCATGCATGACCATGACGCTACAGAGCTCGGCAGTAGGCTATTACCTCCTGCCACGTTAACTTGTCGCTAGGGGTTGATGTGTTAAAGTCCAGCTAAGCAAGTTGTAGAACGCAGGGGCTTTTGTGATGCAGCTATACCTCTGAGCTCTAGGTTTGTTTATTAATGGAATTTTTCAAAAACTAATCAGAGGGTGAAATGCATTACTTATAAAATGGTTCAAGGCTTATTCTGTTGCTGATGATTTTGTAGTAAATTAACTTTTAGATGAAAGTTATGGTTTATTAATATTTTTAAATGCAACTTTTTAACTTTTCAATATGCGTATGAATCAAAAGTTGCAATTATTGCATTTTCTGATGGTCCTATCAGCATATACGGTACTGCAGCTTATAAAAAGTATTGTTATATTGCATAATTTATATGTCTGCTTATTGTTTTTGCTATGTAATACCATCTTGGAATCTCGTAAATGCCCTTTATATTAACCATATTTATTGTTAAAAAATTAATTTTTGGGTTGCTGAATAACCTATATCATCCATAGCATTTTTCTGTTTGTAGCTTAACAATTTCATTGTAATGAAATCAGAACACAGAAGATGTTCATGAACTACATATTAATACTTAAATAGTAAAAATCATGCTATTACACATATTTTTTCAGATGGGACAAGAATCTCCCCTTGTTTCTAAGATCGTATACCCCATTACATGTATACTACAGAGTGAGAAGTCAGGCAGTGGATATTCTGCAGAGAAGTAAGAAGTATGTGGAGGCTGTACACTTGCTGCAGGAACTGCTGTCCCAAACTGTTTACTGTACCAACTCAAGGGGTTGGTGGTGGGACAGGTTGGCTCTTAATTTAGATGTCCATCTCAAGTCCACAAAACAGGTTGGAAAAATGAAACTCTTTTAATTTCATTTTCAGCTATTGTAGTTAGTAAAAAAAAAAATCATGCCAGCATTAGCATAAAGCCCAACTTAAGAATCCTCTTTGTGGTGATGGGGGGTAGGGTCAGCAATGATAGAATTAAGGAAGGGTTCATTATAATGCAGTTGACCAACTAGACTTAACTTTTAGTGGTATTTCTGTACCATGACAATATCTATTTATCTGCTCAACTTTGACATCTCTCTGATTTCTTCCTCAGGAAATCTTTAGGATGGGTCAAAGGTCACATGTACAACAATGTTCGTTACAGAGACATTTTTAACATGTTTTAAACCAAAACTTTGTACATCCAGTCATAACAAGAAGAAATATCTTCTATCACAAGTGTTGGCCTAGTGGTTAGACCATCTGCCCCAGATGGGGTAGGTTGCAGGTTCAAGCCCATGACAAGTCATACCAAAGAATAAAAATGGTACTAACAGCTTCCTGCCTAGGCCTTCAGCATTAAAAGGTTAGTGTTAGGACTGGGTGGCCTGGTGTCAGGATAAATGTGACTGGGCAGGACATGATGCTACATAACTGTGGCATGATGCCCCAGTGTTAGACATCACTATAAACTGCAGATATCGTAGTGATATGACTGAAACATTTTAAGGGTATGTTAATAATCCAAATCACATACAAACACACTATCACAAGTCTAGAAATATTGAATATTCTGAATGAATTCCATGCGTTGATTGTGCTGATGTACCAATAGTTTTGATATATCCCATTGATGTAATTCAGAACATCTTTAAACGAATTCACAATAATCCTAAAAAAATGTTTTAATCCAAAAGTCAATGAGGATATTGTAATTTGAATGAATAATTTAAATAAATGATTCCTCTCAAATTATATCTGAACATAGCTGCCAAGTGTCCCGTTTTTTACGTATTTGTCCCATATTTTGGACCTGAATACAGATGTACGTTTTTTTGGCAAAAAATATTTTTTTTTTTTAAATATATAAAAAATTCCTTGCAATTTTCAGTTTAGAACGGGCACTCGGTTCCATTCTAATAGAAATGTATCGCATGTACATAGGAATACAGTTCTACAGTATGATTGGTTCATTCAAAATCGAGGCTACAATGCCTGTCTTTATCTGCCATATTGGATTTCGCAAACAGTTACCGCTGTCACTGTATCTCATTTTCGTAATATTCAACTTCTAATCATGTTGAATAGGAAAGCAGAATATTCAGAATTTTCTCCAGGAAAGACAAAAGAGCAGAACTAGAAGGACAATTGTGCCGTCTTGTTTAGATTTGTGAAACCATCCAGTAAAGGAGAAAACTATGTTTTGCAAGTTGTGTAACGTGATTTCGCTATTGGGCGCCTATGAAATAAAGAGCATGAAAAAGCTAATAAACATCAGCTTGCTGTTTCATCATACACAACTCAGCCTGAACTTACAACGTTTATAAATACCAGAGAGAACCTTGATGTAATTTGATCGAAATTCGGTTTCTTAAATTTCTTTTGGAAATTAACCTTCCTCTTTCAGTTACTAGTGTTGCTGGCGATTTATTTCGCACATGTTTTCCAGACAGTAAAATTGCAAAGGATTACTCATATGCTAGAACGAAAACAGTTCAATAAGAAAATCACACAGAATTGAGATCATCAGTGATGGTTGATACGTTCAAATTGATAATGATCGGAAAAAGATAAGGTGTGGAAAAGGCTACTATAAAAAGTCTGTGTCTGAGTGTGTTGCACTCTTGCACCTTCTGAATGGGCAACCGAATTTAATATGGTACAACATGTGTATTTGACATTAAATAATTATGTAAAGCACTGTCCTACTTTACTGATGGTTGTATATGTTGTAAATAGTTACATATGCATTAAAATTTTAAAAATCAGTATTTGTTCCTGAAAATCAGTATTTTTGTCACAAGAAGTCAGTATTTTTTTATTCGGGGGTTGGCAGCTATGTCTGAACACAACAGTAAATAATTTCACAGACTGTTACAGATATAGGAATGAATAATTTTGCTTGCAAGAATGTTGTATAGAATCCTAAGACACAATGAAAATGACCAGAATGTGGGTAAAAACTTCAGTTCAAGAACATTCTGTGTCATGTAAATAAGTCTAGACCTTGAACTCAGATATCAGTATGTGTGTTGGGTGGTGGCTTGGTATGGCAAGCCATTAAATTGCTCTAATTATTATCCCAGTTTTTAATACATTGAGAAGGGTAGGGGATGAAGCTATCACTATGTTTCTGTATCATTCTATACTCTTAGTCAGTTCAGGGAATCTATGTGAAACTTGCAATAAATATTGGACTGTTGGTCCACAACAGTTCAGAGAATCTATGTGAAACTTGGAATAAATATTGGACTGTTGGTCCAGAAAAATTCAGGGAATCTATGTGAAACTTGGAATAAATACTGAACAGATGGTATAAAACAGTTCAAGGCAACTATGTGAGACTTGGAATAAATTTTGGACTGATGATACAGATGTAACCTTTGCCATTCACAACTCTTAAGATTAAATATTTTTAATATTTTTGTGTCTGACCTGTCATGCATCCGTTATTCACACTTTCATTTCTGAAGCAAGAAATCTGTATTAGGTCCATTTAGTCGATTGGTGGTGCATATGTGTCTTTTGGTATTCACAATTCTAAGTTTTATTCATTTTGTCTGTCCATCCATCTGTTATCCACACTTTAGTTTAAGGGTCAGCATTCCAAAACCAATTTAAGGCATCCCTATGAAATTTTGTAAAGTTATTGGCTGGTAGGGTGGATATGTCTTTTGGTATTCACAGTTATACATTTTCAGTATTTTTTCATGCATTGGCTCTTATCCATCTATAATCATTCACACTTTTGGGGTTATGGAGCATGACTCCAATCCAAGCGGCTCAAGATATCACTATGAATCATAGTACAGATGTTTGACTAGTATTCCATTATCCAAACTTTTGTTTCCAGAGCAAAATTTCATAACCGTTCAAGATATCTCTGTTATAGTTTGGTTCATATATTCAACTGGTGATTCATTTATTTTTTTTGCAATTCACTTTCTTTAAGTTTTAATGTTTTTGTCCATTACCCGTTTCATCATCCATTCATTATTCACACTTCAATTCAATTTATAATCTTTATGTGTTAGTACTTTGCATGACTCACTGTCCACTCATTATTCACACTTTAGTTCTATTTATAATCTTTGTATTAGTACTTTTAATGTTTTGTCCATTGCATGTTTCATTGTCCACTCATTATTCACACTTAAGTTCTATTTATAATTTGTATGTGTTAGTGCTTGTAATGTTTTGTTCATTGCCTGTTTCATTGTCTACTCATTATTCACACTCAAGTTCTGTTTATAATCTGTATGTGTTAGTACCTGTAATGTTTTGTACATTGCCTATTTCATTATCCATTCATCATTCACACTTCAATTGTATGAGTAAAACTCATGATACCTATAACTTCCCTGTATACTAGGTAAATATAAACTTCTTTGATCCCTGTATACTAGGTAAATACAGACTTCTTTGATCCCTGTATACTAGGTAAATACAAACTTCTTTGATTCCTGTATACTAGGTAAATACAGACTTCTTTGATCCCTGTATACTAGGTAAATACAGACTTCTTTGATCCCTGTATACTAGGTAAATACAAACTTCTTTGATTCCTGTATACTAGGTAAATACAGACTTCTTTGATCCCTGTATACTAGGTAAATACAAACTTCTTTGATCCCTGTATACTAGGTAAATACAAACTTCTTTGATCCCTGTATACATGGTAAATATAAGCTTCTTGTATATCAAATCTCAGACAAATTATCTTCCAGCAGACATTTTGGCAGGGGTCATAATAATACACATTAATTAATATTATCATAGGACAGTTTGCATCTTTCGGTCTTTTTTATATCCCCACCCCACATACAGCTATCACTATGTCTGCCTGTAAATATTTTCACCTTCTTGACCATAGTTCCCAAACCATTCAGCATGTAAAGCATGTAGTGTAGAGGTGGCTTTTAATTCTTGTAATTTTTCTAATTCAGTATGTTTTCTTTTATCCATGGCAACAAGGTATAAATAGTATATAAACTTAGCGTGCAGTACCATAGGTTTACTAGCATAAGATGTATAAAATTGATAGTGCTGGTGTTTTTAGTAGGAGACTTTACAGTAACAAGGGACACCGGTGAGGAGCAGTGTCTCATCTCTAAATAAGTCCTGTTTTACATTGCTGTAATGGGCAAACATTATTTAGCAAAGGAATGAGAAGAGACCTTTCGTAATTACTTACCAAATTTTATTTTTATTCTTCCATTACACTTTGCATCGCATTTAATACTGTATATTTTTTTAACCATTAGACTGTGTTCATTGTCTCTATGATAGTAATAGGCACACAATAAAAAATAGATGCTGCACTTTGATTTAGTTAAAGCTTTGAAATATTATATAACTTGTAGCTTTTCTTACATTATTGATTGATTCAGTGGTTAATAAAGAAGTTATACTGTTTGGGTCTCATTTAGAATTGCATTGGCTTTCAGCTAATGCTAGCAGTTTATTTTGAATGATGAATATTTTGCTATGCTTTTAATATGAAATTTTGAATTTACAAAGAGCCTTGAAGTGATCAAAGAGGGCTTGGCAGATCCATTTGTGAAGACTGGTCATCGTCTGTCCCTGTACCAGAGAGCTGAGAAAATCTGTAATGCTTATAAATCACCATATCTCACCGTCCTTGCAGAATTACAGCATGATGTTGTTCTGGAAGCTCCCAAGGTAAAGCTTTTTATCTTGCATATTTTAGTTGATTGGGTGTTTTAGTTGATTGGGTGTTTTAGCTGACTGTTTTTTTTAGTTGATTGCATATTTTAGTTGATTGGGTGTTTTAGCTGATTGTTTTTTTTTAGTTGATTGGGTATTTTAGTTGATTGGTTATTTTAGTTGATTGCATATTTTAGTTGATTGGGTGTTTTAGTTGATTGGGTATTTTAGTTGATTGGTTATTTTAGTTGATTGCATATTTTAGTTGATTGGGTGTTATAGTTGATTGGGTATTTTAGTTGATTAGGTTAGTTGATTGGGTGTTTTAGCTGATTGGTCTTTTTAGTTGATTGCATATTTTAGTTGATTGGGTGTTTTAGTTGATTGGGTAATATAGGTATCATTTTGTTGGTAGTTAACAGTGTCAAGATTGTGTCTTGAAGGCTTTGTCTTAAATTCATCCAAGTCCTATAATATACATTATATAACATAATCATAGGACAGTTGACAGATAAGACATAAAGATCTGCAGAATCTGTTTTCTTAAATTCACAAAATGCATATTTACCTACTTCCAATTCTCACTATAGCAAATCTCAATGTTTTCTGTTGCATGTTCTTCCCACACATCCACTCACCATTCATCACCAAAACATGCACACCTTCTGGAACTTGACCCAAGGTTTGTAACCCATATTGTCTCCACCCCTCAGTACACTTCAAACATTGCTTTTGTGATTGCAACTTTTTGGTGTATATCAAACCTTTGAGCCCCTTTCTTGGACACCATAGATATTAGACACATCTCTCATTCTGGCACCAAATGGACAACCTTTATATTAAGTTTAGTGAACTTCCACAGTGTAATTAAAATGGGCAATCTATGTACTAAGTTTAGTGAATTTCCTCAGTGTGATTTAGAAAGAGATATGGTTATGGACAGAGATTGGTCAGTGGAAGGAAATATTGAGGGCATCACAATATCCCACCACCACCACCATAATGTATTCAGTTGTGAAGATGGTTAGGACATAAATTAATAACCATCATAGAAAGTAAGGGATGGATTCCCAGAGCATATACTATCTGTACCCGCTTATAGGATAAGTCCAACTGCAAACTGCATAGACCCAGATCTGCCATAATATAATGTACCAGCAGCTCTGGATTGATGCAGATTGTTAGGAGTAATTAGTAGAACAAGCAACATACATCTAGGTCCACAGACACATTATGGTACGGCAGATCAGGATCTTTGTTGTTTGCAGTTTGACTTGACTTATAAGCAAGTATATATGGTAGGCATTATTGTAGTAATATCAATATCAGGCATATTAGTATTTTACTCAGATTTGGTGTAAATTTATAGACAGAATATTTCATAATCCAGGTGATCAGGGTAGTTATATACACAATGTACTCAAAGTCCGGGTGGTGTGAATGGTTGGAACTACTTCCCTTATAAAGGTATCAAGATGTACTCAAAGGGAGGGTGTTGAGAATGGTTGGGACTTACTTCCCTAATGAAGGCATAAGGATGTACTCAACATCAGGGTGGGGAGAATGGTTAGAAAATATACACTAATCAAGGCATAAGGATGTACTCAACATCAGGGTGGGGAGAATGGTTAGAAAATCTACACTAATCAAGGCATACGGATGTACTCAACATCAGGGTGGGGAGAATGGTTAGAACATTCTACCCTTAAAGGCATATATTTGCTTGATGTAAAAAATATGCTATAATATGCTAAAAATGCTAAATTTGGCCAAAAATTAAGAAACTCTAAAATAATATTAATTGCAGTAAAACAAAATTTGAAAATGAAGGCATGTTTCAAAAGTGCCTAATCAGTCATACTGAACATGTTGGAAATGAATGAGGCACAGACTATAAAGAAGTCATGTGATATCTTGCATATTTTTTGCATTGTGACATGCCTAGCAAAACATACAGGTGATTTCTTGTCCTTATATGCAGGTGTACATAGATGGGCCAGTGATGCCAGATGCCACAGCAATGGGGATGAAGTACAAGTTCATTATGAGGAGCCAGGAGGAGGAAGAGTTCAATGAAGGTGTTACACTTTGTGCTGTGGAGGAACTGGCACTTGAACACTACAAACAAAATGGATACACAGAAGGTACTTGTTCCATTTTTATATGCCTGCCATATCATAGATCATATTTTGTCATATTGTCCATCTGTATGTCCTCAACTCCTTACCATATTTAATTTCTACACAATAACTTGAATTCTCCCCCATTTACCATTACCTGACCTTGTAAGTATTTCACATTTGGATCCAGATAACAAACCGGTTGATTTGGGCTCAGTAATTCAAGGTCAAGGTCACAGGAACTAAAATAACTGTTGTTGTTGATTATAGTGGTGGTAGCACAATAGAGATCAGTATTAAGTTGTGCATTTAAATCCAGCACTTGGAAATTGTTACATTGTACAAATAAAAAAATTGATTTACTTTTTGCTAGAAAGAGTAGGTCACTAAGACCTTCTTTGAATTACAGCAGCTAGGGTGTGGTTTAGGTACATGAAGTGGCAAAGCAAATATGATTTAACCTTTCACAGGATTTTTACTATTTAAGTCAGAACACAGTATTTTGTGTCAAGTTAATAGACTATTCAGATTTTACCATAACTGTATTCACACTTATCTACATTCCACATCTTACCATAACTGTATTCACAATTATCTACATTTCATATCTTACCATAACTGTATTCACAATTATCTACATTTCACATCTTACCATAACTGTATTCACACTTATCTGCATTCCACATCTTACCATAACTGTATTCACAATTATCTACATTTCACATCTTACCATTAACTGTATTCACAATTATCTGCATTTCACACATTACCATAACTGTCTTCACAATTATCTACATTTCAGATCTTACCATGACCGTATTCACAATTATCTACATTTCACATCTTACCATTAACTGTATTCACAATTATCTACATTCCACACATTACCATAACTGTATTCACAATTATCTACATTCCACACATTACCATAACTGTATTCACAATTATCTACATTCCACACATTACCATAACTGTATTCACAATTATCTACATTCCACACATTACCATGACTGTATTCACAATTATCTACATTTCACATCTTACTGTAACTGTATTCACAATTATCTACGTTTCACATCTTACCATAACTGTATTCACAATTATCTACATTCCACACATTACCATAACTGTATTCACAATTATCTACATTCCACACATTACCATAACTGTATTCACAATTATCTACATTCCACACATTACCATAACTGTATTCACAGTTATCTACATTCCACACATTACCATAACTGTATTCACAATTATCTACATTCCACACATTACCATAACTGTATTCACAATTATCTACATTCCACACATTACCATGACTGTATTCACAATTATCTACATTTCACATCTTACCATAATTGTATCCACAATTATCTACATTCCACACATTACCATAACTGTATTCACAATTATCTACATTCCACACATTACCATAACTGTATTCACAATTATCTGCATTCCACATCTTACCATGACTGTATTCACAATTATCTACATTTCACATCTTACCATGACTGTATTCACAATTATCTACATTTCACATCTTACCATAACTGTATTCACAATTATCTACATTCCACACATTACCATAACTGTATTCACAATTATCTACATTTCACATCTTACCGTAACTGTATTCACAGTTATCTACATTTCACATTTTACTATAACTGTATTCACAATTATCTACATTTCACATCTTACCATTAACTGTATTCACAATTATATACATTCCACATCTTACCATTAACTGTATTCACAATTATCTACATTCCACATCTTACCATAACTGTATTCACAGTTATCTACATTTCACATTTTACCATAACTGTATTCACAATTATCTACATTTCACATCTTACCATAACTGTATTCACACTTATCTACATTCCACACATTTCCATAACTGTATTCACACTTATCTGCATTTCACATCTTACTATAACTGTATTCACAATTATCTACATTCCACACATTACCATAACTGTCTTTACAATTATCTACATTCCACACATTACCATAACTGTATTCACAATTATCTACATTTCACACATTACCATAACTGTATTCACAGTTATCTACATTTCACATCTTACCGTAACTGTATTCACAATTATCTACATTTCACATCTTACCATAACTGTATTCACAATTATCTACATTCCACTCATTACCATAACTGTATTTACAATTATCTGCATTCCACACATTACCATAACTGTATTCACAATTATCTACATTCCACACATTACCATAACTGTATTCACAATTATCTACATTCCACACATTACCATAACTGTATTCACAATTATCTACATTCCACACATTACCATAACTGTCTTTACAATTATCTACATTCCACACATTACCATAACTGTATTCACAATTATCTGCATTTCACACATTACCATAACTGTATTCACAATTATCTACATTCCACTCATTACCTTAACTGTATTTACAATTATCTACATTCCACACATTACCATAACTGTATTCACAATTATCTACATTCCACACATTACCATAACTGTATTCACAATTATCTACATTCCACACATTACCATAACTGTATTCACAATTATCTACATTTCACACATTACCATAACTGTATTCACAGTTATCTACATTTCACATCTTACCGTAACTGTATTCACAATTATCTACATTTCACATCTTACCATAACTGTATTCACAATTATCTACATTCCACTCATTACCATAACTGTATTTACAATTATCTACATTCCACACATTACCATAACTGTATTCACAATTATCTACATTCCACACATTACCATAACTGTATTCACAATTATCTGCATTCCACACATTACCATAACTGTATTCACAATTATCTGCATTTCACACATTACCATAACTGTATTCACAATTATCTACATTCCACTCATTACCTTAACTGTATTTACAATTATCTACATTCCACACATTACCATAACTGTATTCACAATTATCTACATTCCACACATTACCATAACTGTATTCACAATTATCTGCATTCCACACATTACCATAACTGTATTCACAATTATCTGCATTTCACACATTACCATAACTGTATTCACAATTATCTACATTTCACATCTTACCATTAAGTGTATTCACAATTATCTACATTTCACATCTTACCATAACTGTATTCACAATTATCTACATTTCACATCTTACCATTAACTGTATTCACAGTTATCTACATTTCACATCTTACCATAACTGTATTCACAATTATCTACATTTCACATCTTACCATTAACTGTATTCACAATTATCTACATTCCACATCTTACCATAACTGTATTCACAATTATCTACATTTTACATCTTACCATTAACTGTATTCACAATTATCTACATTTCACATCTTACCATAACTGTATTCCCAATTATCTACATTCCACATCTTCATAATGTTCTTATGTTTCAAAATCCATCAGACATGAATTTCATTCATGCTTATTATGTGCCAAGAATTATACAGTCTGTCATTATCAATAAATAAATGTCTGTTTCTGTGCAGTTGTTTGTTGAGAATTTATATTGGCAGCATCTTCTTACCAGCATTGGAAAGCCAGATAGGACCTGTAATCTTCAACATTGAACTTGGTCACTAGTAGTTTGAAAAATGATCTATTCTTTGACAGGTATTAAATTGCACTCCCTATTTCAGGTGTCTATGCTGAGGGTTTAAAGTGCACTCCCTATTTCAGGTGTCCATGCTGAGGGATCAATTGTCAGCAACCTATTTACACTGCTGTTTTGGGATGTGATTTTTATGGACATTGCAGATGCATTTCACAGCCCCTTTCAAACACATCCACTGGATCTGGAGACAGAAGAATTTTACCTGAGAAGAAAGCAGCAGATTAATGATAGGCTTATCTGGATTAGATCCTGTACTGAGGAGGTGGGTGGTCAGTCAATGGAATATCACAAAATATTTGTGATCATAATGTTTTCACATATTTCACATGAATTTTACTTTTGCTTAGAGCAAATTATGTTATTAGTATAACATAGGTATGCTGATTTTGATTATTTTGATTTACAAGTATGCCTAAATGAAATCAAGAAGATATAATTATGCTTAAATTTCACAAGTTTTAGTATTAAAATGGGAATTTCTTATTCAGTTCTTACAAAAATTCACATGGACAGTCCTTTGAATATTATTTCATCCAATTAGAAGTATTTACCATTGTTTTACTTATTATAATGACTCTGTAGAAATGTTCATTAATCACAGTGTAAGAGTGAGAATTCTATCATCAGAAGAAAGATACTTGTGAGATTACTACTTAAATTTACACTGGTAGTGATAGTTGTACTGTAGGTTGTTACCGTCATGAAATCCTGATAGAAATATGTTTCCTTTAATGAATTTTCTATCAGGAAAGATATTTCTAACAGAAAGAACTCTAATTACTTGTACTTTAGACTGATTGCAGGTCACATATGCCTTTTCCTTCTAAATTGTAAGGAGCCCAACAAATCACCCAAGATACAATGTAATGGGACCAGCTGAACCCCTTGTAGACACCAATGTACAGGGCCCTACAAAATCCCTTGTAGACACCAATGAAATGGGCCCAACAGAACCCCTTGTAAACACCACTGTATGGGGCCTGACAGGACCCCTTGTAGACATCAATGTAAGGGGTTTACAGAACTTCTTGTAGACACCAATGTATGGGACCCAACAGAAACCCCTGTATACACCATTGTAAGGGTCATTCATAACTTCTTGTAGACAGCAATGTATGAGGCCCTAGAAAAACCCTTGTACATACCAATGAAATGGGCCCAACAGAACCCTAATTAGACACCAATGTAAGGGGTCCTATTGAACTTGTAGACATCAGTGTCAAGGGCACAAAAGACTTTACTGACAAATACCTTGTTAGCATGAGAGAAACAAATGGAGGCAGACAAATACATATGAGATTACCTGATTAGATTTTTATGCCACTTTAGCAGAATTTCTAATTTTTAAACTTTTCTTTGAAATATTTTTTCTGCAGTTGCAATGTACATGTTTTATGAACACAGATCTAGTTATGAATAAAAACTGTTGCAATACAAGGGCAGACAAGTCAGACATTATTTTGCATATGTTTTCCTATATATTCTTATTTATCTTACTGGTAAAGCAGACAGAAACACAGGTATCACTTGAAAATTTATGTTTTCATTGTCATAATTGCCATGATAAAATTATTTACTCAGATTTCAGTTGATAAATCTTTTTATTAGATACCCATTTGACCTTAAATGGCCGATCTAGTGTGTATGATACAGATAGTCATTCTTTGATCCCACACCGAAAAATTCCATATTGCACACCCATTCTAGAACTAATGCTACAACTTGAAGTTTTGAATAATAGTTCATTTATAAAATATCTGGAATGATTTATTTATTAACCTTTTAAATCATTAAAAAAATGCCATCATACATTTGTACATTACGGATCACTGCCCTCTCACGTCTGTCTGCGTGGGTTCGAGTCTAGGATTTGGCCAATGTGGGTATGTGAGAAAGCTTGCCAGTAGCTTCTTGTGGGTTGGCGGTTCTTCTCTGGGTTTTCCCGGGTTCTTCCTCCACTATTAATACTGGCCACCATGCATAGCCTATCATGTGCTGAAAAACGGTGTTAAACCCAACAACAACTACAACAACAACAACATCAACAACAACACATTTGTAATTTTAATAAATGCAGTCATATTTGGTGAAAAATATGCTTTTGCCACTGGGGATAGTGGGAGAGTCCAGTAAGTTGTTGTTGTTGTTGTAGTGTTTAATGCTATTATTCAGCACAAGATAGGTTATACATGGCCGCCAGTATAACTGGTGGAGGAAGAACACTGAAAAATCCCAGGAAGAACCACCAACTCACGAGAAGCTACTAGCAAGCTTTCTCATGTATCCATGTTAGCTGAGCCTCAGACTCGAACCCATGCAGACAAAGGTAAGGTGGCAGTGATCCAGAATGGTGAGCACTTTAGACCACTTGGCCACTCTGGGCCCCCAAGTCCAGTAAGTAGCGATGAGCAGAGTATGTGCATTTCATAGTATCTTATCCGAGAAATTAGAGTTAGTTGAGGTGGACAACAATATTTTAGACAGAATGGTTTTCAATGAATTTTCAAATGAAGCTGGTGTGCATAGTCACATCAAACAGGAGAGAGAGAAAGACAAACAGAGAGAGAGGAGAGAAAATACTTTGTCATTGAAATTGTAAAATAGAGACAAAGTCAGAGAGGCTCATAGAGTCATGTCAAGATTCAAAGCATGGTTAGAAATTCCACATGTTTGGAGAAAACTTTATCCCATGTTTAATTCCCAAGTGACATTCCTCAATGTAAATCATCCAAAATACCAAACTAACTTAAAGGCCATTTCAGTGATGCATAATAGGATGTGGAGACATACCTTCCCATCTGCTGGGAGAATAGCCACCCCTGGTCATTTACCGGTTCTGGTATCTTTGTAACTCGTCAGAGGGAAATGGTCTTGCTTATTCATTTATTCAACTAACTACCATATCTTGGCAGCGAGAAGCTTATATACCCTCCATTTCAGTTCCTGTGACCTTGACCTTGAACTGCAGAAATATTTTTTTTTTTTACAGAGCATGATTAAGTAGATGGACTTATTTATTAACATTTAAAGAGGAATCAAATTTGTTTAGTAAATCTGAGGATGAAACTGACAAACATTTAAAGGTAGGGACACACAGAGAACACCAGCTGTTTTAATTGTGATGCATATTTAGAAGAACTGCATTTTGTTACAATGTTGTTGAGATTTTTCCACCACAGTGGCACATGAAGGGAACTGTTTGTTTATAGTTTAAATTCTTGCAACTGTTATGAGTCTATGCTATAAAAATAACGCAACTTTTCAAGTAGACAATAAATAGAATAAAAATAGAACAATAATGCAATATTTGTTAGAATTTTGGTGTTAAAATATATCCAAATGAATATAAAAAAAGTTGAGTATGCATGTTAGAAAGAGACCAAATTTTATATTTATTAAAATATAGTCTTAAATTATCACTTTAAATTCAGTATATCAAATATTTTTTGTATTAAATGAAAACATAAAAATAGAGTTGGAATTTACTGCAAATTAATGAGCTTTCTGTATAAAATTTAATCTATTTAAACACTGTTAGTCTGTGAAATTTATTCTGAAATTTGCTTGGAAGTAGTGTTTTGTTTAGTAAGTTGATTGTAAGAAAAGGGGCTACTTACTTGTCCAGAACCTATGTAAGGAAAAATCCCATTTGCCTTTGATTGCAGATTAAATCCATTGATATGTCCCAAACAAAGTATTTTTAAATTCAGAGCTAAAGACCAATGATGCAACTGCACACTGTATATCTAGGCCTAGCCCTGTTTATGTACATGAGGGTTGTTGAATATCTTTCATACAATGCCAAATACCTAATTCATTTTCTTTAAAGTAAATGTTAAAAATATCTAAAAGAATGTGTGAATAACAACTAAAAGGGGATATGTAATAAATACAAAAGTACACAAGTTTTTTGTTCAAAGTGGGTGAAAGAACTTGTTTGATATGGCGTAGGACATATGTCTGGGCCTGACGGCCAAAACATACCTATACCATATAAAACTCATTGTTTTCACTCACTCGAAACAAAACCCATATGCAGTTTTTTGTCTGTATATCGATTAAAGAAAAAAATCATTGTTTTATCATACAACGTTTTTAAAGTTTAAATTGCATTATGAACAAAATTACATAACAATTGGAATCGAATGCAATTTAAATGGCAGGAATAAGAAAGAAAGAAAAGAAAAAATAAAGATAAAAAGTTAATGTTCAGGTTGTTGTTTCCCTGATTATTTTTGGTTTGAAAACTTAGTTTCAAATGAAAGTAAGAACAGAGAGAATAGTAGCAAATAAACAGAAAGCTGGAAACACCAACAAAAATTCACAAGAAGCATACTAAGGCATGATTGCCTCAAAACAATTTTTGAATTTTTGTAGACCAAGTCTCTGATATCACACCACCTATATTGTCTTCAAGGTAGTGACATCAGAAGTTAAGACTTGGCAGATGGGTGAGGCTTTGGATTTTTATACCACTGTCACATGCACTTGTTAGATTGCTGTAATGTTGTAGCAAAGACTACTTCTAGCAATTCAGCCTATAAGAATGCAACAACATGAGAAGTGATATAGTAATCATATTTAGTTTTTTTATTTTTTTTTTATTTCATGTTTTCTGTGAATACAGCATTGCATGGTTCCTTGATCAGACTGCATAAGCCTTGTTTCTTCTCCCTGTTGATTTCCAGGAACTAGCTGAGGCTATCCATTCATGCTGGGAGGATCACTCAGGCAAAACGTGTGCTGGGATCAACTGGGAAAAGTACAACAGCCCCAAAATGTTACAGGTATTCATTAATTTGAATGTTCCTGATCACATTAATGATAGGAATATAGGTCCTACTACCTGCCAAATCCAGGCCTCCTAACACACACAAATTAATATTTCCTATCCAGAGTATAGAGACAAAGGGCAATAACTCTTGCCCGTTACCTCCCCTTGCCGCCGCCAGGTGGTGTTAGTTTTAAGCTGTTGCTTTGAATTGTTCCTGTCATCTCCCAATATCCATTGGAAATGTGTGCTACTTTCAACCATCCATTTTGAATTGTTATTTTCAGATATATTACGGATTATTCTACAGGTGGAATACATTATTTGTTTAGTTTTGACCATAATTATTGAATTTTTTCAATTACTTAGTTTCTTTGTTCTCTGGTGCACAGTTCTAGAAGGGAGTGTGTTATAGTTTGTGTGCACGCACTATATATTTCCTGGTTGTGTAATGGGCATTGCTGGCATTAGTTAACATTGCCAAATATTAATTTATTCACTCCTTATTTAGTATTTTCAGAATAAACATGAAAAAAAGAAAGTGTCTAAAATGCAAGAAGTTCAAAGCCAGTGAATACTTTCATGATTCATGTCTAGTTGGTACAAATGGAACTCTAGGGAGAGACATGGAAATATCAAAGATGGACAATACTTACGTTCTGAGCATTGATCCAAATACTTTGACCAGCCAGGTGGGGAATGCCATTTCCACCCCCCAACCCCGCATCCCTCCTACAATGATGTTGGGGCCATTTTGTACACTCCTTCCCTCTTCTTTTTCAGTTGAGAATTTTGATATTTTAGGGGGGTATATGTCCAGATCCTAGGCATCCTAATGGGCTTGAAATCCCCTCTCCCCAAAGTCCAGCCATGGTCTTGTAAGTCAAGGTGCATGGAGTTTATATATAACTTGAATTACAATCATTCCTCACCTGGATTGATGCTGTATCAGTTGCTGACTCTACTGTCCAGTAGGGATAGAACCATCTGTCCACCTAACATTACCAGTACTCCTGTAGTACAGCCATCTCTACTGCTGTTCATATGCCCGACACCTGATTTTGATTTTGACAAGCTGTTCATACTGAATCGATGATTACATCCCATGGATATTCATGGCTTACCCCTTGAACATTACCATGACAGTCATAGAGACAATGGCTATGCCTAGATGGTTGTATTATACTGACATTATTCTTGGTGTGAATTGGGACAACCCACATATGAGTGTGGGGATAAGCCTCATCGAGTTTCCTAATTACATCCCACAGTGGAGATAACAAAGTATAGCTTTAAGACTGCTGGATAGGAATATATCAGGTGCAGCCAAATTCAGTTTGTCTGCCACCCACTCTTAATTAGATCCCACTCTTGAGAGGACTGTGAATAGCTTTAAGACTACTGGAGGGGAAATACATCAGGCGCAGACAAACCCAAACTCAGTATGTCTGCTACCCACTCTTCTATGTTAGCCCACTGGGTCAAGGCCTTGATCAGTCTTGATGATATGGAGCCATTTACCAGCATCCTTTGCATTTGTCTAGTGTAAGACCCATTTCAACACCTTTTCTAGAGATCCACCAGTATTGGACAAGAACTACACTGCAGTTAACCTATCTGCCTTTTTGCTATAAGGTTGATAAAATCATTTTTCAGACTACATTGAAGCTTATTTGCAATATAGTCATCATGTCTTCTTTGTTGGATTTGGCATCTCTGGTGATCTTTTTTCTTGCAGAGATGTTCTGCAGTGAGAATACCTTGGAGTCCATGGCTTGGATAGCAAAGGTGCTTAATAGGGCATCCCACCATTCGTGGCTAATACTGTGACTGCTTCCACCAACCTTGACCTTGTATGACAGAATGCATGCTTATGCTCTACCTTGCTCAAGCCATGCGATGCCCTGACATGGTGGATCACTCACTTTTTGCTTTTCATTGGCAAGATATGCAGAAGATGGTAGCCCAAGAACTGCCCTCAAGCTAGCTGTGTAGCCATCGTCTCCATATAAATCATCTCCAGTTCATCATCAAAGATGCAATGAGCAGAAATGGAATGATATGGGATTGTTTGCTGCACACTGCCAAAACTAGCCTTGATCCCAACCCCACTTACAGAGACAGCCTGTTAATCAATCTCATAGGCAGTCATATAGAGGAGGTAGGAAACTTAGTTTTGCTACCCACAAGCCTCCACACTCTTGCAATTGACTTTTATCCCTGACCACTTGCAGGTAGCTTTCTGGTAGGCACCGGACTCTTGCACTTCCAAGAGCATTGGATCAGTCTTCTTGTGCAAAGTGAGTTGGCAATCTAAATCATCTCAGAGGGGCTTCATATCTCTAAGTCAGACCCCTCCCCTTTTGTCCTCTCCATTCTAGATGGATATACCATCCTACTTAGTAAATGACAAACGTTTACAGAAAGAGATCAGGTTGTGTATTGAAAAGTACTGAGTGATGAAGATTATTCAGAATCCACAATCATTAGGATTTCACTCCAGGCTTTTAATGGTCAGGAAGGTCAAAAGCAGGCTCTGGCCAATCATCAACATGATTCAGCTATATAAAATCAATTCAAATCTGCCTCCAAATTTAAAAATTAAGATGGCAAGATCAGTCCAACTTTGCCATCAGTCTCAGTCTGACTGAAAATATTTTTACATTCCCATCCTCATGTAAATTCCTTCAGAAATTGTTATCATCTTGAGTTATCCCAGCATTTTCCATCACAGTTGGGAATTTCTTACCGACCTCAACCTTGTACATCTTCCTCACCTTCCAAGTCATTGAGCTCATAGAAATGAATTACTGACAGTTTTGCACCTCGTTGGATTGTTCAGTGCAGCAGCTGGTCTCATTTTGCTGGGTTGTCTCTACAATTGCCTTGCTCTCACCATGGCACCACTTTTCATTGCCACTCATTTACAGGATCAGCATAATAAGTGAAATAGTATCATTACTGGGTCAGTGACACAGCCAAGATTATCTTATAACAGGAATATCGCAGTAACAACTCCAACTGGACATGACTTTGTGTATGGATGCAAGTAACCAAGGTTGGGGAGCCCATCAGACACTTTTTTTTTGGTGTGTGAATGCAAGTAACCATGGTTGAGGAGACCATCAGATGCTTTTTGTTGGTGTGTGGATGCAAGTAACCAAGGTTGGGGAGCCAATCATATCAGACACTTTTTTTGTTATCATTGCAGAGAGTATCATAATAAAAACATCTAGGACTTGTTACCAATTTTGACTTGCAAAGGCCTAAATCACTCACATTGTTTTCCAGGTAGAATCTTTTTCACTGTTCTGACTTGGCTGAATTCAAATGAATTTGACCCCATAGCCACGACTTTGCTGAAGTGCCTTTCATACAAAACTTATTTCCTGATAGAGTTAACTTTGGCATGCTGAGTCAGGAAGTTACATGCTCTCATTGTTAACTCATCTTATCTTCAGTTTTGATCAGATGACTAAGTGGTCTTTATGACATAACCCATTGATGTAATCTTGAATTGAAATTTTAAAAATCCAGACAAAGTAAGAAAGACTCATGGAGTCTTTGGGCATTCACAAAGTCATCATATGACCACTCTCATGTACTGACACATCCTGACAGGTATTCAGATAAGATCCAGTGTTTGTTTTCAAGCTTTACCATGAAGCGGACTGAGCCAATTCATGGAGTGTGAAAGTGTCTCTTTCTTCCAGTTAAACTTGGGAAAGAGGATACAACCAGTCTAGCCCTCTCATTGTGGTTGCAGTGGGTAATATACATGGCAGACTCTGACTTCTCAACAGAGATGCCTAATGAAACTCTGAAATAAGAGCAATTTCTGCAAGTCTTGCATTTGACCATAATATTTCTACCCATGACATCATCAAGGCTGTCAGCTGGCATGCTCATTCAAGTTTTCACTCATAAGATTTAGCTCCACAATGACACCCTCTGGATCTGGTAGGTCCAGTCTCAGATACACAGGTGACTACCAGACCCAGTTGACATCAGCACAACCTCTGGAAGGGCACTCTATGCAGCTTTGGCTGGCTTTACCTGGAGAGTCTGTTTGGTATGATTTCATTTATTTCTTCTCTCCAGACATAAATCATGTTGACAGTGGTTGTGCTGCTTGCAAGTTAGGAGAGTGGGGTAACCTTCATATGAGGAATCCAACCTTAGGTTACAGTATCAGTTGGATGCTCAACATTTTTTCCTCCTGTTACCTATTCTCCAGCAGGGCCCCGAGTGGTCTAAAGCACTCACCATTACAGATCACTGCCATCTCACCTCTGTCTGCGTGGGTTCAAGTCTCAGATTCGGCCAATGTTGGTATGTGAGAAAGCTTGCCAGTAGCTTCTCATGGGTCGGTGGTTCTTCCCGGGGTTTTTCCAGGTTCTTTCTCCACCATTAATACTAGCCGCCATGTATAGCCTATTGTGTGCTGAAAAATGGCATTAAACCCCCACAACAACAACAACAACTTATTCTCCAAACATTAATGTGATTGGAGAACATATTTGAAGGAGAAAGCAAATTTTTCAGTAAAGAATGTTCTTCTTGAATATTTACCCAATCAGATTACTTTAATACCCTACTTCCTTCCTGCAATACTCAATTTGTTAATACCCTCCCTTTGTAACAAGATAACTGGGTGGGATTTCGGATTTACAACAGAACACTTTTTAGCAATTAATTATGATTAATATGTGCATGTATATGATCCAAATATTGGATCAATTAACATAAACTGCATGGACTTAATAAGGAAAATACGAATAAATGACCTTACACAGTACAAGGACAAGGTGTGAATGATTCACAGTGATTTCACAAGTAAAAGATTGATATGTTTTAATCAAATAGTAAAACATATGTAATATTTTACTTGTATAGTAAAATGTATTCACTCACTCAGTGAAATTATGTAAATAAAAGGGACAGATATACAAATTATCTTTACAGTCTTAAAAAGCACAATAGATTTTACAAACCCCAAAAATTAGCCCAAGGCTAAAAGATTACATGTATGGAGTTACACGCTCCATCACCAGCACAATTGGCTACCAGTCACACTGGCCAATCAAGCCGTTAGTATTCCAGTTTGGTTTATCAAGCAATCACGCCCACCAATCTTGGTCAGCAACGCCTGATCACCTGCTGCTCGACCAGCAACACTGTTCACTCAGCTCTACGGCTGCTATGGTTCAGCTTCACAGCTGCTATGGTCAACTTCTATGGTTAGCTCTGCAACTGGTACCATGTGGACTCCGATCACTCTGATCACTCAGGTCAGCTGAAAATACATCTAACCATGTTCTGTGCATGAAACGGGCATATATGATAACATGTAATGACGTTATATATGGTAAATTATACAGATTACATTATTGGCACAGTAATTACAAAACAACAAACAGGTTCAGAAGTAAACCTAACCGTGTCCGACAGGAATCCTATGGTACTAAACGTTTTGTAAAAATGCAGCTTTATATTGCTAATATAAATCCCTTGCTAAGTCGCAAACCAGAATAGAAAATATTTGCATTATGCTACGTAAACCAAAGCTACATAGTAAACATACAAAAAATAAAACGTGGTAGTACAATAGTTATAACTTATACACAAAAATTTAATAATTCACATACCTCTACAGCTGAAGATGTGCAAGTCTTTAAAGTAGACTGCTCACTGACAGGACATTCCGTAATGTGAATCTTACAGTGAGGCTTTTATACACAGATATAAAGTTGTCATACATTGCCTGGAAGTATTTGGTTCTTCCCATTGAAAGCACCTTGCACATGTGGCATAAGATGAACAGAACTCACTATTTTGAAATATTGTACAATATACATAAATCACCCTCGGGTATCGTTCTACACAAAAAATGAAACCCGAGTACATGTATTTAATAAATAAAAGGAATTATACAATTCTGCGAAACCCTTCCTTCCTGCAATGTGAGCATTCTGTCCACACTGTTCTGCTTAGCTTAAAACTCATGCTACTTGGTGGTGGCAAGTAAGAGTAATGGGCAAGAATTATTAGTTATTACCCTTTGTCTATATTACATAAACAGGAAATGCAGTTTTGTCTTTTGGAAGGGCTGGACTTTGGAAGGTAGAATGGTTTATATTCTAAATGTTAATGTGACTGAGTAAGTGTTCAAGGAGAAACATAATTTCCTTTCTTGGTATTTGTTAATTTACAATATTTAATAACCATATGTAGCTGTAAGTCAAGGTATGCACTGTGATTTTGCATCTTAGATGAGGAACTTTGGCTGATTCACTTTTGAATTAGGCTTCTTTGAACCCCTCTACTATGATATTGTCTTTAGCCTATTTGTATGGAATAAAGATTTTCTTTGTTGTTGTTTTGGGTTTATCACCATTTCTCAGCACAATATAGGCTATGCATGGTGGCCGGTATAACTGGTGGAGGAAGAACAAGGGAAAACCCAGTAAGAACCAACTCAAGGGAAGTTACTGGCAAACTTTCTGTACTTATCATTGGTTTGGTCTTTTAAAAATGACTTTATGTAAATACTGGAATGGAAGGATGGTATGTAGATAAATGTGGAGTAAAGGTTGTAAATTAGTGGTGATGATCAGAAAAATCATGAGAAAGAACAAGAACCATGCCATTAGATGGAAGGTCTAAATGACCAAATATCAATAAAGTATGTATGTACTGCTTAAAAAAACAACCAAAAGACAGACATGCTGAAAAATTCTCTTACCAGAAAATTACAAGAAGAAATAAATGGAATGTATGCATTAGTGTAATTCAACTAAAAAATATCCACATGTGAACGTTTTATAGAATCAGGCAACATATTGTTTCCTTTTTATTCATGAACTCTTTCAGGAATTCTAGCCTCAATTTTACATGCTGGCACATGACTTGAAATGTTGGCTCTAATTTTGTAACATTTTGGCTGTAAATTTATTGGGCCAGCTACCTGATGGCACTAAAAAGAATGTGTTTTACTGG
Source organism: Sinohyriopsis cumingii (assembly GCA_028554795.2). NCBI lineage: Eukaryota > Metazoa > Mollusca > Bivalvia > Unionida > Unionidae > Sinohyriopsis > Sinohyriopsis cumingii. The sequence goes on from CM068827.1 coordinate 128,687,700, forward strand.
CATAATAATAATTTTAAGTCTTGACTGTACAGTTTTTATGGATTTCAGTTAACATTGGATGTAGTAGAGTCCATCTTTCATTGGGCCTCTACAAAACAGAATTAACCCAAAAATTAATTTGAACTGAGATTTGCCACAATGTTAGGTAATAAAGGCAGTCAAACCTTAATACCATTTTGCTTTTACTTTGCCATTGGCAATCAATCTTCAGGTTAAGGAATGTATTTAAAAAAGAAAAACTTTGTTCAGTTTAAAATATGTATAATTCACAGTCTACAGGTGAGATATTTGAACATGGGATTTACCATATTCACATAAAATTGAATTAGTTCTGACTTCCACTGCAGGACCTTGTGATATGTATGGGAGGAGGTACAGTGTCGGGTATCCTGGAAAGATATATAATGAATCCTCGTCACACCCGAGGAGGATTCCCTGATCTCACATGCTGGAATATCAACTCTAAAGCTGTGAAGGTAAAGTTGACTCGTTAATATAGATCTGTGTTTATTTCATTCTGGGTTCCAAGAAAGCTATATGTGTATACTAAGTTACATGGAATGCATTTCAGATTTTAAAGTTACTGTTTTTGTCAAATTCACACTTATTACTAATTTAACTTAAATATTTTTCACAAATGGGTTCATTGTAATAGTGACAATAGTATCACATAGTGTATTTCTTTTGAAGTATAAGTTACCTTAAGTCTCTTGAGCATATCCATATGTTATTTCATAAAATCTAATTGGGGCCTCCACAAAGCAGCACTGCACCCTCTATTCACTAAACACACACTGTCTGTGGGATGATTGTGTACTTACTAAGGCAGATTCCACACAAAGTATAAAATTGCCTGACTCCTCAAAGCAAATTCTAACTGAAGTGATTGAGGCATGAATTGTAATCACCTGAGTGATTGTCATTTAATATACTGTATGACAAGGATCCCAAACAGTGTTTAGTGCCTAAACATCAGCTTTATCCATTGGTACTTAAATTTATCCATGATATTTCAAATTCCCATCATATTTTATGGAACATTAAAATTAATGTATTTCAATTAAAATAATTATAAAACTTAAAAATTATTCAACTTTTGCATCGATTGCCCTCTCATTTGATATGTGAGAAATAAAATTTTACACTTCCAACAATTTTATTTGTCTAGACAACTTGAAAAACTGCAATTACTTCTAGAATATAGGTATATATACATGTGCTATGTACAGTGGATTCCATTAGCCCTATCTGAAAATTATGCTATGATACTGTGTGTAGCTGTATATCATTCAGGTGCATCTGCATTGACCCAGATCTGCTGTTGCAAAATGCACTGTTAGATCTGCAGTACATGTCTTGGGTCTATGCATTTTGTTAGGAGTAATCAGTAGAACAAAACTAAATAGTCTCCAGTGTGCCAGTGCATTATGCAACAGATCAAGGTCTGTGTTGTTTGCAGTTGGATCCAACTTATAAGGATGTATACACAGTAATGATGTTGCATACTGTGGACATCTGTATCAGTGGAATCTGACTGCTATTGAAAGATGTTGATGGGAAGTAGTTGACAAAACCCTCTTCATTATTAGAATTTTAAATCCTGCCATCCATATTTTCAGATAGCTGAGGTGAAGGGACCCGGTGACCGACTCTCTTACAAACAGATTCTCTGGTTGGACCACCTTCTGAAGCTTGGAGTGGATGCAGAAGTGTGCCATGTGAAAGGTTGGATATTTTTAAAGACTTTTGTATTCAAAGCTTATGCTACTCTCTTCTTTTGAATTGAATTGAATTGCAGATATAAAAAGAATCAATCAAATAGACTGGTGTAGGAAATGAGGAGTAAAATTCATACAATGAGCAAGGTCTTTTTGACTAACTGTCCATGACTTCTCAAGGGTGAATTTTCTCTATTCTAATCACAAAACGGTGGTTGAAACAAATCTGAGGTAGCAGTTTGGTCTAAGAGATAAGAAATACATGTGCTTCCCTAAAGATCTAATGTCATCTGAGAAACCAGAAATTAAGTTTACAAGATTTGTTGTTAACTTTAATAATATTTGTTGACATACCTGTAAAATGTCATTTCAATATTCAAACCATGAGAATATGGGCATCAATGGTAGCATAAGCATGATGCCACTTAATGCTCATTTGATTGGTTTATCACACCATAACATATCATGTTCATAAGAACTCTCATTTGATTGGTTTATCACACCATAACATATCATGTTCATAAGAACTCTCATTTGATTGGTTTATCACACCATAACATATCATGTTCATAAGAACTCTCATTTGATTGGTTTATCACACCATAACATATCATGTTCATAAGAACTCTCATTTGATTGGTTTATCACACCATAACATATCATGTTCATAAGAACTCTCATTTGATTGGTTTATCACACCATAATATATCATGTTCATAAGAACTCTCATTTGATCGGTTTATCACACCATAGCATATCATGTTCATAAGAACTGTCATTTGATTGGTTTATCACATAATATATTCATAGTTTGTTTATCATGTCATAAAATATTGTGTTTCGATGAACACTCATTCAGTTGGTTTATTACACCAGAACTTTTTCACATAGAAAAACTGTACACATATAGGATTGATGAAAAAACAGTTCACTCAATTGTTCTGATATTTGGTTAGATATCTTTTATTTAGTTATCAACAGATCTGTTGATATTTAGTTTCTGTTTAATATTTACACATAATTCTGCACAACATCACCTTAAAACTTGGTTACATATGGAAGAGCACCTAACCAAATAAATTGTATTTTGATATAACAAAAGGGCACCCACAGCTTTTTCTCTAAAACTGATGTAAAAGCGTCCTTTTTACGTGCACATATGGATTCCAGTATGATCCAGAAATGGAAGCATTTGCTAAAATTTGCCCAAGACATAATATTCACAGGACTTTCAATTCTGCATGCATAGTGTCTTGCTACCACTTAACTTGCCATCTGGTGTTTTGTAACCATTTAACTTACTATCATGAATTCCTAGTGTATCATGAATGCCTAGTGCAACATAACCACTTAACTTACTATCATGAATGCCTAGTGTATCATTATCATTTAACTTACTATCATGAATGCCTAGTGTATCATAACCACTTAACTTACTATCATGAATGCCTAGTGTATCATTATCATGTAACTTACTATCATGAATGCCTAGTGTTTCATGAATACCTAGTGTATCATTATCATTTAACTTACTATCATGAATGCCTAGTGTATCATCACCACTTAACTTACTATCATGAATGACTAGTGTATCATGACCATGCAACTTACTATCATGAATGCCTATTTATAATGAATGCCTAGTGTATCATTACCATTTAATTTACTATCATGAATGCCTAGTGTATCATGACCATGTAACTTACTATCATGAATGCCTAGTTTATCATAAATGCCTAGTGTATCATTACCATTTAACTTACTATCATGAATGCCTAGTGTATCATAACCACTTAACTTACTATCATGAATGCCTAGTGTATCATTATCATGTAACTTACTATCATGAATGCCTAGTGTTTCATGAATACCTAGTGTATCATTATCATTTAACTTACTATCATGAATGCCTAGTGTATCATGACCACTTAACTTACTATCATGAATGCCTAGTGTATCATGACCATGTAACTTACTATCATGAATGCCTAGTTTATAATGAATGCCTAGTGTATCATTACCATTTAATTTACTATCATGAATGCCTAGTGTATCATGACCATGTAACTTACTATCATGAATGCCTAGTTTATCATGAATGCCTAGTGTATCATTACCATTTAACTTACTATCATGAATGCCTAGTGTATCATGACCATGTAACTTACTATCATGAATGCCTAGTTTATCATGAATGCCTAGTGTATCATTACCATTTAATTTACTATCATGAATGCCTAGTGTATCATGACCGTGTAACTTACTATCATCAATGCCAAGTTTATCATTGTCATTTAACTTACTATCATGAATGCATAGTGTAGCATGACCATATAACTTACTATCATGAATGCCTAGTGTATCATTACCATTTAACTTGTTGTCATGAATGTCTAGTGTATCATGACCACTTAACTTACTATCATGAATGCCTAGTGTATCATGACCACTTAACTTACTGTCATGAATGCCTAGTGTATCATTACCCTTTAACTTGTTGTCATGAATGCCTATTGTATCATGACCACTTAACTTACTATCATGAATGTCTAGTGTATCATGACCGTGTAACTTACTATCATGAATGCATAGTTTATCATGAATGCCTAATGTACCATTACCATTTAACTTACTGTCATGAATGCCTAGTGTACCATTACCATTTAACTTACTATCATGAATGCCTAGTGTACCGGTACCATTTAACTTACTATCATGAATGCCTAGTGTATCATTATCATTTAGCTTACTATCATGAATGCCTACTGTATCATTATCATTTAACTTACTGTCATGAATGCCTAGTGTACTGTTACCATTTAACTTACTATCATGAATGCCTAGTGTACCATTACCATTTAACTTACTATCTTGAATGCCTAGTGTATCATTATCATTTAACTTACTATCATGAATGACTAGTGTACCATTACCATTTAACTTGCTATCATGAATGCATAGTGTATCATGACCTAGTGTACCATTACCATGTAACTTACTATCATGAATGCCTAGTGTATCATGACCATTTAACTGTCATGAATGCCTAGTGTATCATGACCATTTAACTTACTATCATGAATGCCTAGTGTATCATGACCATTTAACTATCATGAATGCCCAGTGTGTCATGACCATTTAACTTGCTATCATGAATATCTAGTGTATCATTGTCATTTAACTTACTATCATGAATGCCTAGTGTACCATTACCATTTGACTTACTATCATGAATGCTTAGTGTATCATGACCATTTAACTTACTATCATGAATATCTAGTGTATCATGACCATTTAACTTACTATCATGAATGCCTAGTGTATCATGACCATTTAACTATCATGAATGCCCAGTGTGTCATGACCATTTAACTTGCTATCATGAATATCTAGTGTATCATTGTCATTTAACTTACTATCATGAATGCCTAGTGTACCATTACCATTTGACTTACTATCATGAATGCTTAGTGTATCATGACCATTTAACTTACTATCATGAATATCTAGTGTATCATGACCATTTAACTTACTATCATGAATGCCTAGTGTACCATTACCATTTGACTTACTATCATGAGTCCTGGTGTATCATGACCATTTAACTTGCTGTCATGAATGCCTAGTGTATCATGACCATTTAACTTACTATCATGAATGCCTAGTGTATCATGACCATTTAACTTACTATCATGAATATCTAGTGTATCATGACCATTTAACTTACTATCATGAATGCCTAGTGTACCATTACCATTTAACTTACTATCATGAATGCCTAGTGTATCATGACCATTTAACTTACTATCATGAATGCCTAGTGTATCATGACCATTTAACTTACTATCATGAATATCTAGTGTATCATTGTCATTTAACTTACTATCATGAATGCCTAGTGTATCATGACCATTTAACTTACTATCATGAATGCCTAGTGTATCATGACCATTTAACTTACTATCATGAATATCTAGTGTATCATTGTCATTTAACTTACTATCATGAATGCCTAGTGTACCATTACCATTTGACTTACTATCATGAATCCTGGTGTATCATGACCATTTGACTTACTATCATGAATGCCTAGTATATCATGACCATTTAACTTGCTATCATGAATGCCTAGTGTATCATGACCATTTAACTTACTATCATGAATGCCTAGTGTATCATGACCATTTAACTTACAATCATGAATATCTAGTGTATCATGACCATTTAACTTACTATCATGAATGCCTAGTGTATCATGACCATTTAACTTACTATCATGAATATCTAGTGTATCATTGTCATTTAACTTGCTATCATGAATGCCTAGTGTACCATTACCATTTGACTTACTATCATGAATGCCTAGTGTATCATGACCATTTAAGTTACTATCATGAATGCCTAGTGTATCATGACCAGTTAACTTACTATCATGAATATCTAGTGTATCATGACCATTTAACTTACTGTCATGAATGCCTAGTGTATCATGACCATTTAACTTACTCTCATGAATGCCTAGTGTATCATGACCATTTAACTTACTATCACGAATGCCTAGTGTATCATGACCATTTAACTTGCTATCATCAATGCCTAGTGTATCATGACCATTTAACTTACTATCATGAATATCTAGTATATCATTGTCATTTAACTTACTATCATGAATGCCTAGTGTACCATTACCATTTGACTTACTATCATGAATCCTGGTGTATCATGACCATTTAACTGTCATGAATGCCTAGTGTGTCATGACCATTTAACTTACTATCATGAATCTCTAGTGTATCATTGTCATTTAACTTACTATCATGAATGCGTAGTGTACCATTACCATTTGACTTATTGTCATGAATGCTTAGTGTATCATGACCATTTAACTTACTATCATGAATATCTAGTGTATCATGACCATTTAACTTACTATCATGAATGCCTAGTGTATCATGACCATTTAACTTACTATCATGAATGCCTAGTGTATCATGACCATTTAACTTACTATCATGAATATCTAGTGTATCATGACCATTTAACTTACTATCATGAATGCCTAATGTATCATGACCATTTAACTTACTATCATGAATATCTAGTGTATCATTGTCATTTAACTTACTATCATGAATGCCTAGTGTATCATGACCATTTAACTTACTATCATGAATATCTAGTGTAACATGACCATTTAACTTACTATCATGAATGCCTAGTGTATCATGACCATTTAACTTACTATCATGAATGCCTAGTGTATCATGACCATTTAACTTACTATCATGAATGCCTAGTGTATCATGACCATTTAACTTACTATCATGAATATCTAGTGTATCATTGTCATTTAACTTACTATCATGAATGCCTAGTGTACCATTACCATTTGACTTACTATCATGAATCCTGGTGTATCATGACCATTTGACTTACTATCATGAATGCCTAGTGTATCATGACCATTTAACTTACTATCCTAAATGCCTAGTGTATCATGACCATTTAACTTACTATCATGAATGCCTAGTGTATCATGACCATTTAACTTGCTATCATGAATATCTAGTGTATCATGACCATTTAACTTACTATCATGAATGCCTAGTGTATCATGACCATTTAACTTACTATCATGAATCCTGGTGTATCATGACCATTTAACTTACTATCATGAATGCCTAGTGTATCATGACCATTTAACTTACTATCATGAATATCTAGTGTATCAGGACCATTTAACTTACTATCATGAATGCCTAATGTATCATGACCATTTAACTTACTATCATGAATATCTAGTGTATCATTGTCATTTAACTTGCTATCATGAATGCCTAGTGTACCATTACCATTTGACTTACTATCATGAATGCCTAGTGTATCATGACCATTTAAGTTACTATCATGAATGCCTAGTGTATCATGACCATTTAGCTTACTATCATGAATATCTAGTGTATCATGACCATTTAACTTACTCTCATGAATGCCTAGTGTATCATGACCATTTAACTTACTATCATGAATGCCTAGTGTATCATGATCATTTAACTTACTATCATGAATGCCTAGTGTGTCATGACCATTTAACTTAGTATCATGAATGCCTAGTTTATCATGACCATTTAACTTACTATCATGAATATCTAGTGTATCATGACCATTTAACTTACTCTCATGAATGCATAGTGTATCATGACCATTTAACTTACTATCATGAATATCTAGTGTATCATGACCATTTAACTTACTATCATGAATGCCTAGTGTACCATTACCATTTGACTTACTATCATGAATATCTAGTGTATCATGACCATTTAACTTACTATCATGAATGCCTAGTGTATCATGACCATTTAACTTACTATCACGAATGCCTAGTGTATCATGACCATTTAACTTGCTATCATCAATGCCTAGTGTATCATGACCATTTAACTTACTATCATGAATATCTAGTGTATCATTGTCATTTAACTTACTATCATGAATGCCTAGTGTACCATTACCATTTGACTTTCTATCATGAATGCTTAGAGTATCATGACCATTTAACTTACTATCATGAATGCCTAGTGTATCATGACCATTTAACTTGCTATCATGAATGCCTAGTGTATCATGACCATTTAACTTACTATCATGAATATCTAGTGTATCATGACCATTTAACTTACTATCATGAATGCCTAGTGTACCATTACCTTTTGACTTACTATCATGAATCCTGGTGTATCATGACCATTTAACTGTCATGAATGCCTAGTGTATCATGACCATTTAACTTACTATCATGAATGCCTAGTGTATCATGACCATTTAACTTACTATCATGAATGCCTAGTGTGTCATGACCATTTAACTTACTATCATGAATATCTAGTGTATCATTGTCATTTAACTTACTATCATGAATGCCTAGTGTACCATTACCATTTGACTTTCTATCATGAATGCCTAGAGTATCATGACCATTTAACTTACTATCATGAATATCTAGTGTATCATGACCATTTAACTTACTATCATGAATGCCTTGTGTACCATTACCATTTGACTTACTATCATGAATGCCTTGTGTACCATTACCATTTGACTTACTATCATGAATCCTGGTGTATCATGACCATTTAACTTACTGTCATGAATGCCTAGTGTATCATGACCATTTAACTTACTGTCATGAATGCCTAGTGTATCATGACCATTTAAGTTACTATCATGAATATCTAGTGTAACATGACCATTTAACTTACTATCATGAATGCCTAGTGTATCATGACCATTTAACTTACTATCATGAATGCCTAGTATATCATGACCATTTAACTTACTATCATGAATGCCTAGTGTGTCATGACCATTTAACTTACTATCATGAATGCCTAGTGTACCATTACCATTTGACTTACTATCATGAATCCTGGTGTATCATGACCATTTAACTTACTATCATGAATGCCTAGTGTGTCATGACCATTTAACTTACTATCATGAATGCATAGTGTATCATTATCATTTAACTTACTATCATGAATGCCTAGTGTACCATTACTATTTGACTTACTATCATGAATGCCTAGTGTATCATGACCATTTAACTTACTATCATGAATGTATAGTGTATCATGACCATTTAACTTACTATCATGAATGCCTAGTGTATCATGACCATTTAACTTACTCTCATGAATGCATAGTGTCATGACCATTTAACTTACTATCAAGAATGCATAGTGTATCATTCTCATTTAACTTACTATCATGAATGCCTAGTGTACCATTACCATTTGACTTACTATCATGAATGCCTAGTGTATCATGACCATTTAACTTACTATCATGAATGTATAGTGTATCATGACCATTTAAGTTACTATCAAGAATGCATAGTGTATCATGACCATTTAACTTACTCTCATGAATGCATAGTGTCATGACCATTTAACTTACTATCATGAATGTATAGTGTATCATGACCATTTAACTTACTATCAAGAATGCATAGTGTATCATGACCATTTAACTTACTCTCATGAATGCATAGTGTCATGACCATTTAACTTACTATCATGAATGTGTAGTGTATCATGACCATTTAACTTACTCTCATGAATGCATAGTGTCATGACCATTTAACTTACTATCATGAATGTATAGTGTATCATGACCATTTAACTTACTATCAAGAATGCATAGTGTATCATGACCATTTAACTTACTCTCATGAATGCATAGTGTCATGACCATTTAACTTACTATCAAGAATGTGTAGTATCATGACCATTTAACTTACTCTCATGAATGCATAGTGTCATGACCATTTAACTTACTATCATGAATGTATAGTGTATCATGACCATTTAACTTACTATCAAGAAGGCATAGTGTATCATGACCATTTAACTTACTATCAAGAAGGCATAGTGTATCATGACCATTTAACTTACTCTCATGAATGCATAGTGTCATGACCATTTAACTTACTATCATGAATGTATAGTGTATCATGACCATTTAACTTACTATCAAGAATGCATAGTGTATCATGACCATTTAACTTACTCTCATGAATGCATAGTGTCATGACCATTTAACTTACTATCATGAATGTATAGTGTATCATGACCATTTAACTTACTATCAAGAATGCATAGTGTATCATGACCATTTAACTTACTCTCATGAATGCATAGTGTCATGACCATTTAACTTACTATCATGAATGTGTAGTGTATCATGACCATTTAACTTACTCTCATGAATGCATAGTGTCATGACCATTTAACTTACTATCATGAATGTATAGTGTATCATGACCATTTAACTTACTATCAAGAATGCATAGTGTATCATGACCATTTAACTTACTCTCATGAATGCATAGTGTCATGACCATTTAACTTACTATCAAGAATGTGTAGTATCATGACCATTTAACTTACTCTCATGAATGCATAGTGTCATGACCATTTAACTTACTATCATGAATGTATAGTGTATCATGACCATTTAACTTACTATCAAGAAGGCATAGTGTATCATGACCATTTAACTTACTATCAAGAAGGCATAGTGTATCATGACCATTTAACTTACTCTCATGAATGCATAGTGTCATGACCATTTAACTTACTATCATGAATGTATAGTGTATCATGACCATTTAACTTACTATCAAGAATGCATAGTGTATCATGACCATTTAACTTACTCTCATGAATGCATAGTGTCATGACCATTTAACTTACTATCATGAATGTATAGTGTATCATGACCATTTAACTTACTATCAAGAATGCATAGTGTATCATGACCATTTAACTTACTCTCATGAATGCATAGTGTCATGACCATTTAACTTACTATCATGAATGTGTAGTGTATCATGACCATTTAACTTACTCTCATGAATGCATAGTGTCATGACCATTTAACTTACTATCATGAATGTATAGTGTATCATGACCATTTAACTTACTATCAAGAATGCATAGTGTATCATGACCATTTAACTTACTCTCATGAATGCATAGTGTCATGACCATTTAACTTACTATCAAGAATGTGTAGTGTATCATGACCATTTAACTTACTCTCATGAATGCATAGTGTCATGACCATTTAACTTACTATCATGAATGTATAGTGTATCATGACCATTTAACTTACTATCAAGAATGCATAGTGTATCATGACCATTTAACTTACTCTCATGAATGCATAGTGTCATGACCATTTAACTTACTATCATGAATGTATAGTGTATCATGACCATTTAACTTACTATCAAGAATGCATAGTGTATCATGACCATTTAACTTACTGTCATGAATGCCTAGTGTACCATTATCATTTAACTTGACTATCATGAATGCCTAGTGTATCATGACCATTTAACTTACTTTCATGCAGAGGTATGGTCAAGTTGTCTGAAGCACACTCACCTTTACCTATCACTACCATCTCACCTCTGTCCATGTTGGTTCAAGTCTTGGGCTCGGCCTTTGTGGGCCTATGAGAAAGCTTCCCATTAGCTTCCCAAAGTTTGTTGGTTCTTACTGGGGCATTCTATGGTTCTTCCTCCACCAGTAATACTGGCCACAATATATAGTCTATCATGAGCTGAAAAATGGCATTAAATATAAAAAAAACAAGTTTCATGCATGCCTGGTATTGCACTACCACATACCATCGTGCATGTCTGGTATCTCATTATCAGTTAACTTATTTTCATGCATGCCTTCTGTCTCATCATTTATTACCATCCTGGGTCATATCAGCATTATACCAACAAAAATAACTGAATTTACTCTATTAGGAAGAGATTAGAAGTGGAAAACTGAAAATCAGAGCAAAGGTTACTTGGTAGTTTTTTCAATATATGTATGAAAACATAAGCAATATGAATAACATTGTACAAAATTCATTTTGCTGCACAAAGACTGGTACTTTACATAAATATCATTGCTAATTGATTCTATGGGGCAGTCTGATGCTTGACTCTTTTACCATTCCCAGAAACATGGGCCATTGTGTCCATACACTTTCCCTCCATCAATAAACCAACAAATAACTATTTGCTCCCTCTCTTCAGTTGATCTATTGAGAGAAGCAAAGCTGCAGGTTTCCATGTGTGCCACCAGATGCTACTTGAGCTGCATGGACAATATTCACATCAGCTATAAAAGACATTTTCTACTGTTGAAGACAAGAAAGCAAGACCTAACCCCAAAAGTACTGGCCACTTGGCTAAAGGTAGTTATTAAATCAGCTAACCCTGAACTCTCAGGATCAGGTACAACTAATGAAGATTTCATCTTACAAAATACAAGCAACTTCCATGGTCCTGGCCTTAAATGTAATGTCTCAGTTTGAGACATAGTGGAATCATCTAACTGACATGCTGAATCTACCTTCTAGCTTCCATCTGTGTGGCATGGCCTCATTAAAAAGATAATGGAATCTTTTTGCACTAGTGGTAGCTGCACAGACAGTGACCACACCCTATTCATCGAAGCACAACCATAGACCCACTTTCACTTGATTCACCTGGGAACCTTTTTAATGGCAAGACAATAACCAAGTGTGGAATCCCACAGGGATCTCCCATGCACAAGTATAAGCAAAATTTTCTCTTACTCTGGTAAACTGACAATAGGACAAGTTTCTCCATTTAGTAGTCCAGTCATACTTATACTGGGTAAACCAGGTAGAGATAGGATGCTCAGCATTTCCCTCTCATTTTGCCTATTCTCCTAATGCTGTTGTGATCCAGTAATATTTTGATGGAGAAAGAAAATTTTTAGTAAATTGTTTCTCCAATAATAATTACCTGATCACATAACTAAACATCCCACTAACCTTTCCCTTCATTGTGAGCATCCTGGCATAAGATTTTCTGAAGTGAAAAATGGTTACATACTAGTATAATGGTATTGACCTAGTTGGATGAAAGGTGAGTTAATGCAAGACTTGCCACCATTTGTATGTATGATAGATCAAACTAAGACATTTTTTTACTTGCAGGGAGGGTAGTAATCATAATGTTAATGTATTATTAGAGAATTATAATTTACTAAAAACTAATTGCTCTCTGACAGCTACATTCTGTACTATAGCCATGACTCATTTGTTTCAGCTGTTGGCGCCAAGAAGTTGAAACCATTCCGAGTCTCTGTCTAAAGGATTTACAAGATGAGAGCTATCAGAATCTGCAGAGTTGTGATAATGATATGGTGCTGATGTTGTGATAATGATATGGTGCTGATGTTGTGGAGCCAAAAACAGATGTTGGCATTACATTGTATTATGTTGGCATTACATTGTGTTCAATTCCATTGCATAGTCATGTACTTTTTGAAATGTAAATGCATTTGTTTATTATATGCAGTCTATATTATATATATATATATATATATATATATATATATATATATATATATATATATATATATATACTCACAAGTCAAGTCAAACTGCAAAAACAATGATCCTGATCTGCCGTAGCATAATGTGCCAGCAGATCAAAGTCTGTGTTGTTTATTCTACTGATTACTCCTAATAAAATGAACAGACTGCAGATCTGGGTCTTTGTAGTTTGCAGTTGGGCTTGTCTTATAAGAGAGTGTGTGTATGTATGTATATGTATATATATATATATATATATATATAGATATACACAGAGCTTACTGCTGTTTATGCAACCCACTCCTATACCCCACCTACTGGCCATGAGCTCCCAATTTGAAATAAAATTGTTGCTGCTCTGTGAAGTAGTACAAATTTATGCAAAGTGAAGTCAAACTCATTGACCACCTGATGCTATGCTACCATGACCTTCTACCAGTGCCCACCACCCCAAAAGTTAATGAGTCTGACAAAACATTGGTCATCACTTAGAAATATGTTCTTGCTAAGAAATATAGCAAAATGTTGAAAATAAAGTCGAATCCTCCTTTTACTACAACCTGTAAAATGAAAACTCCACAGAATCCTTCCCACTATTCGACAGTCTCATCCTTTATAACAGAACAAATCACATTTATGTGGTAGTGTAGTGCCAATTGCATTTCGGACACACCTATCTTATGCATACCTCCGAAGAGGTGAGCCTCAACCAGAGTGCATACCATGTCCACTGTCAAGAGCAATGTCTTCCGCAAAGTGGTACAGAAGTATTTTGATATGGACTCATCAAGAAATTTGTGATGACGTACCATCAGAGAAAATCATAGATTTGGAGGTATATCATCATACAATGTTTCTTATTGAGTTTGCTTCAAAATGCTCATGTCTAATGAGGTGAAAAATTCAACATGCTCAACAATAATGTGCCCCCACTGTCAAATAACAATAATGTGCCCCACTGTCAAATAACAATAATGTGCCCCACTGTCAAATAACAGTTGCAAGGTATGCTATCAAGGTCCACCCTTCCAAAGTTATGCACGAGGTAGGTATTTCAATCCAGTCAATGATAGACGCAATGGATGCCACTCTCCAGTGATAGGTTTGATGTTATGAAGTCTGTTTCTGGAGTTTTCATCCAATATATTTTGCCAAGTATGAAGAACATGTTGATTTATATAACATTTTAAATCAGCATTTGAAATCTTCAGGTTATATAACAAAAGCTGAAAATATTTTTTAAGGATATTGTTACTTTTACCTTAAATTTTATAGACACTGAACACAATTTTAATATCTAAACATTTTATAATGTATGTTTTAGATGATTTTTATTTTGAAGGGTTTATCTTAAAGATTTAAGCAAATTTTCACTTTTACATTTATTAAACTTTATCTTTAGTTGGCAAATAACATAATAGAAATTTAATTTAAGATATGAACTCATTTAATAAGAACTCTCAAAAAAAATCTTGTTTGGACAATGTGACACTTCATTTTACTATTACCCGAGTGTGTAGAACTCATTTTTGTGGATTTCTTGGTTGTTTCAGTCCACAGATTCAAAGATTAAATAAAAATCTAATCATACAGAATGCTAGTTTTTAAAAATTATACCCACACATTTAAAAATCAACAATATCTCGGTTTTCTTTTGATGTAACATGATACACTCAAAAATGAATAAATTTGCAGTATTGGCCTTCATGACTGCAAGGAAAAAATGGGTTGTTCATAATGTGATATTATACTCATATCTGCATTTGTCCTGCAAGTGGTTAGAAATAGATATCCCATTGTCACTGAGCATATTATCCCAGTACATGTCTTTCCTGTGGGGTACAGGTGAGAAATAGATATCCCATTATTATTGAGTATACATATAGCATCCCAGTACATATCTTGCCCATGGGGTACAGGTGAGAAATAGATATCCCATTGTCATTGAGTATAGTATCCCAGTACATATCTTGCCTGTGGGGTACAGGTGATAAATAGATATCCCATTATCACTGAGTATACATATAGTATCCCAGTACATGTCTTGCCTGAGTATAGTATGCCAGTACATGCCTTGCATGTCAGATGCAGATGAGATATAGAGCTGACATTATTATGGAGTATATATGTATTTGTCTTAATGTGATTCCAATGAGAAATAGCTACATTATATGCATTTCTGAGTAAAGTATATCTGTTTCTGTCTTGCCTGTGTGGTACAGGCAAAAAACATATCACATTGTTGTGGAATAGATTATATGTACTCAACATCACCTGTGGAGTACAGGTGATAAATAGATAACCCATTATTGCAGAGTCAAGAATCCCAGTACATGTCTTGCCCATTGGGTACAGATGAGAAATAGATATCATATTAATATTCATTAGAGTGTATTTGGCTTGCCTGTCTGGTGCAGATGAGAAATATATATCACATTATTATTCAGTGGAGTATATATGTGTTTGTCTTGATTGTGGGGTACAGGTGAGAAATAGATCTCACATTATTATTGAATTGAGCTTATCTGTACCGATGTTGCCAGTGTGGTTCAGGTGAAAAATATATATCACCTTTTTACTGAGTAGAAGATATGTACTCATCCTGCCTGTGGAGCACAGGTGATGGATAGCACATTATTACTGAGCAGAAGATATGTGCTCATCCTGGAGCACAGGTGATGGATATCACATTATTATTGAGTAGAAGATATGTACTTGTCCTGCCTGTGGAGCACAGGTGATGGATATCACATTATTGAGCAGAAGATATGTACTCATCCTGGAGCACAGATGATGGATATCACATTATTATTGAGTAGAAGATATGTACTCATCCTGCCTGTGGATCACAGGTGATGGATATCACATTATTATTGAGTAGAAGATATGTACTCATCCTGGAGCACAGGTGATGGATATCACATTATTATTGAGTAGAAGATATGTACTCATCCTGGAGCACAGGTGATGGATATCATATTATTATTCAATAGAATCTATGTGTACTTGTCTTACCTGGGGGGTACAGGTGAGCAATAGATATCATGTTGCAAGGAGTAGATTATACCTGTACTTGTGTATGGTGCACAGGTGTGATATGTATTTTTTATTATTACTGACTAGAGTATATGTGTACTTTTCTTCATGGGTACAGTTGAGATAGATGTTTAACTTGTCACTTTCTGTTGGTAATGACAGTTATGTCGTTGTTAACTATTTAAGATTTTGCTTTGACTTAGCATCATAAACTTTGTTGCATATACAGTCAGAAAACTTCATAGGTGCATTTATCTTCAAGAGTCAAATTTGCAGAGTTAAACAGTGGGTCACAGTGGCCTACTTCATCAGATTTGGTGTCATGTGCATCGGGGCAGGCAAATAGTAGCAAGCCATGGAATTTATACATTCATATTTTATTTCTCATTTATGCCATTAGAGAAGCAGATAATTTTTTTAGTATTCATCTTTCTTACTAAAACAGGGGTCCTGAGTGGTCTAAAGCGCTCTTCATTACGGATCACTGCCATCTCACCTCTGTCTGTGTGGGTTTGAGTCTTGGATTCGGCTAATGTGGGTATGTGAGAAAGCTTGCCAGTAGCTTCTCTTGGGTCAGTGGTTTTTTCCAGGGTTTTCCCGGGTTCTTCCTCCACCATTAATACTGACCGCCATGTATAGCCTATCGTGTGCTGAAAAATGGCATTAAACCCTACAACAACAACAACAATACTTACTAAAATCAAGTTAAAGAGACATGCTTATAGAATACCTGGCATAAATAAATACAAAACAAATTTGTCCATGTCACAAAATCCTTGAGTCAGAGAAAAGAACTTTGGTTAAGTTGGTATCAACAATTTCAGGTTCAAGATGTTATCAGTAGTCTTGAAGTATGCAAAAAGGTATCACTAACAATACAAAGTCAAATTGTTCCAGAAGGCTGTCTTTATTAATATCATATTACAGAAACAGAAAAATATGAGAAAACTAAATGGAAAAAGTGTTGTAATATTAATACTGAATCCTTTTTTGTAAAATTGTGCCACTGAAGCTGTTCTCATAAAAGATTCATCATTTGAATAGGAGGCTTTCATAAGTGATCAAGATCTTACAATATCTTAGTCACCAATTTCTTTTTCTCACACCCACCCATCCATATATCTATCTATGTATACCTTACATGCTAGCAGGTAACTAAACCATTTGCTGTCCACTACAAATTGGGAAGTAAATCTTGTTCCATTACTGATGAGTGAGAAGGTGTCATTGCATTTTGTGTGATAAATGGTTGACTGACTTAAAGCTAGGCATGGTAACTTTCTGCTGATAATTCACCATAGTCCTTGCATAGAGTGTATAAAATTATTGTATGTACTCACTTAATATTTGAGTGCAAGTGTAAACAACACAGACCCAGATCTGCAATCACAAAATGCTTTGGCAGCCGTGGGTTTTTGCAGTTTGTTCAAAGTACAACAGACAATATAGAATCTGATCTATCAGAGTATTGTAGATCAGGGTTTATGTTGTTTGCAACTGGACTGACTTGTAAGTGAGAAGATGTGTTATTTTGGACAATGAATGCCCCAAGACCCAAACATACTTGTCTGATCAAAACTGCTAAATATTTTGTGAAATTTAGCAATAAATGGGTTAAAAGTATGGAACATGGAGAATGATTAAATAACCTTTTAATTGAATTAAAAAACATTTTGTCACATTGGTAAATAAATAATCAGGTGGAATAATCCCTGTCTCCAAAATTGCTGTGTGCCTTATTTATCTTTCCATGGATAAGTTTTAAGATTTGATTTTAATAAAATATTTGAAAAAGTTATATCAGACTATCCACCGAGTTCCTTTACAGCAAAGTTTATGTCATATATTTTGTGCCAACTTGTTCACCCATATGGTAATGACAAGTACATATATAAGATTCTGTCTGGCCACAAATTTTATAAACTGAACATTTTACAGCTGAACCAAGAAAGAATGCCATTTCTTTGATGGCCTGAAACCTCGGCAGAATGATCCAGGGAGACTAAAGTTGCCTGCTTGAAGCAAGCCTATCATGAAGTCACTATGGCAGAAACATTGTCATTTTGACTGCTGAAGAATAGTACAGAAAGAAGTGGTAAATCAAGGAAGAATTGTAGAAAGTTAAAGTTTATACTCTATTTTTGAGCTGGAAACCTAAAACATCAAGCAAAGCCTAGGGTCTATCTGTAACTATCAAAGGCCAGACTAAATTATAATTCAACATTCCTATGTGCTGCTATTCTCTCATACATACTGTTTTGGCATTTCCGTGGTAGACTATATAAATATATTACATTTTCTGTACTAAGTAACAATCTTGAATTCCCTGAGTCAAATGTATTTTAAGATCAAAATATGTATATTAGGTCAAGAGTACTGTAGGCATGGTGGCACAAATAGCCTCATTCCGATATGTATATTAGGTCAAGAGTAGTGTAGGCATGGTGGCACAAATAGCCTCATTCTGATATGTATATTAGGTCAAGAGTAGTGTAGGCATGGTGGCACAAATAGCCTCATTCCGATATGTATATTAGGTCAAGAGTAGTGTAGGCATGGTGGCACAAATAGCCTCATTCTGATATGTATATTAGGTCAAGAGTAGTGTAGGCATGGTGGCACGAATAGCCTCATTGTGATAGTATGGGGTTGGCATTCACAAAGCAGTGAATCAATTTTAACCCTAAAATCAACTTACTAATGGCCATAATTCCAGATATGTTCAGGGACACTTTCCAAACAAACAAAACACAGCTAAGCCACTTTAGTGTCCCATTTGTCAGAAGTATGCAATAGAAACTGAGAATCCCATGATGGATATGTGGATGTGTTGATTTAAATTTTTTTTTATATCTAAACACGAGTTAAGCATTGATGGAATAATAAAAGTCTCAACGTTAACAATAATGAGCACCTTTTATGAGTATTAGTGATTTTATACCAATATAAATGGAAAATCGAATATGAAGGTACTTTTTATATCAGTATTAGTGATTTTATACCAGTATGAATGGAAAATATAATAAGGAGGTATTTCTGATCTGCTTTATAAGTGCCTGTATGTAGAATGGAGATTGACAGAAAAAGATTGAAGAACAATGATATATGACTATGTGGAAATATGGATTACTAAAAAACATAATCACGGGTCTATTAATATGTAAACACAATACATAAATCATGGAATGTATATGGTGATAATCACAGACATAATAAACAACAGGCGGAAAAAATGCAAATAAACCTGAATAAATTATTTGAACTCAATTTTTAAGGACGGAAAACCTAACCCTTAAGGAAGACATCTCAACAAAACAGCAATGTATGACCTTTAGCCTTTAAATTTGGCTGGTAAAATCAATGTAAGAAAGCATGTCAACTCAAACTGTAATATATCTTACATAATAAAAATTCCACTACCTATGGGTGTAATGATAATATTTCTAAAGAAAATATCCTGTACATTAGGAAATATTACCAAGGAGATATATTTTCACAAATTAAACATCAGACTTATTCATAAGGACTTGAATTTGTGACCGATTGGCAGCAGATATAATTTCATTAATTGGATATCTTGAACTTTACAACTTGCTCAAAACAACAGGAGACCCTGACCTATGTACTGGTAAATTTAGAATTTAGACATGTTTCATGTGCAAGTACCAAGGGATGTATCATCATACTATGTTTGAAATGAACATGTAAGTAAGCATGTGAAATTTGTAAATATCAATAAACATTGACCAGTTTAATAGCTGTATTTAATAACTATTTTTCCTCTACTGAATTTTTTTTAGTGAAAATAAATATCTTGCTAATATTTCCCAATTTACAGTATCTTGAATGTGTCAAAGAATATTCTGTGAAATCTTGGCTATGAAAAGTCTAAATGGTTTGATCAGTTTGTTATTGCTATTTTTGTCAAGTCCTGTATTACACTAATATAAAATATATATACATAATTTTGTACATAAGATCAATGTGTGTACAGGTAAATATCTGTATACATTATACATGTCTTAAATATAGTTACTACATTAAAAAGTACATTTCAGTATAATAGACTAATATTAAAAACTTTCTCAATGTAAAAAAAAAAAACGAATAATTGAATGTATTTTGGATGAATGAACAAACATGTATTTTATATAAAAGAACTTTGATTATTATATTTCATGATTGTTTTGATAATGTATATAACTCTAGAACATGATTGCAATGATTGAGTATACCACTTACAATATTTTTCATACATACACACACAGAGAGAGTAAAGATTGCTTATTACAGTCATGGATAAAAGATTTTCTCGATTGGAATGATGAATTTAAATTTCCCAGAATAAATTTCTATTTACTGCATATTCCAAAGGCTTTGTTATAATATTCCATTGTTACAAAATGTAATTAGTTTCAGCTTTATTTGTGGTCCAACTGAAAATTATGACATATTCATCAAAGGGTGTGAGAAAATTCACTCAATTATGACATATTTATCAACAGAGGTGAAAAAATCCACTCAGTTATGACATTTATCAACGGACGTGAGAAAATCCACTCAATTATGACCTATTTATCAACGGACATGCGGAAGAAATGTAAACAATTGCAGTAATTGAAATAAGAAAGGTATAACAAAGGAACCAGGTAGCAAAGGCATAATAATCACAAATCATTTATAATTGGTATGTAACAAAGGTGTGATAATCACACCTCATTCATAATTAGTAATTTGTAATCACAGGTTGCTGGTTCTATGCAAATAAACATGAAAAGATATGCCTTTGTTTTGTACTTCTTTGACCAAATAATTTAGATATAGCTTTTAGCTATCATTCTCTACCTGTGTGTCGAATGAATAATTGAGTACAGCAATCAGCATGATGTGTGATGTTTTCACAGACTGTGTTGCAATCTGTTTTGTTATGGCAAGGTTTAGTAAGCAGATGTCATTACTAGTGATGATGATGTTTGTTTTTTCATAGTGAATGGTGCATTATGCTTACATGGGCCCGGTAAAAAGGATATTGATTTCTTGGATTATGTTAATTTGTATGATAGAGAAATTGCAACATGTGCAATATGAAATAGAAGATACTGTTTGTGAAATTAGTGAATGTGATGAAGCTACTGACGTTTGTGAAGAGGACCATGATGACTTGCTATTAGCCATTGTATCTGTATACACCCAGAGAGGTGTAAATGACTTGTTATTAGCCATTGTATCTGTACACACCCAGAGAGGTGTAAATGACTTATTAGCCATTGTATCTGTACACACCCAGAGAGGTGTAGATGACTTGTTATTAACCATTGTATCTGTATACACCCAGAGAGGTGTAATGTAGTGGATATTGAACTGTTCCTACAATCTCAAAGTGACACACCTGATATTGTTTTTGTGTTCTGCATGTTACTGCATGTCCAAAGTCATTGACATGTACATCAACATGGACAAGTATATAAACAATTTGTAATGTAAGTGATGAATTTAGATATAACATTTCTCAATTATAAACACAATAAAAATCTTCACTCCCCTGTGAAACTTTATAATCAATCTTTACTCTGTGTGTGTGTGTGTGTGTATATATATATATATATATATATATATATATGGATGAATATCACATTTATTCAGGAGTATTAATGACAAAAAATGCAGCAAATCATAAAAAAGAAACAAACTTGACAAATCTGCATAAAAATCTAGTTCAGAAAGTTTTCATATTCCTACATATAATGGTTTTATTTTAAGCTTTCATTTATAAATGCTATGAAATGCTCTTATCAACTGATATACCCTTTATTAAACTCAATACTAATACATTTTTGTATTGTCTTTGGTCAAATGTTGTGCATAGGTTATCATTTTCAGGCATCAAAAAGGAACGCTTGAACACAAGATGGGTAAAATCAGATGGGATTAGTGTAATGATTGAATCTTAAAAAAGTGGCAAAAACATCAATTATATCTTTGCAATTTTTCTAATAATTACTGCATTTACTTGCTTATAAGTCAGGCCAACTGCAAATTGTGGACACACAGACTTGCCAATTCATAATACGCTGGCAGATCTGTCTCTGCAATTTGTTTGGGGTGATCAATAGTACAAACAACACAAACCCTGATGTGCCAGCAGTATATGTAGCTTGCAGTTGTACTCGACTTATAATCAAGTATATATGTTATACAAGTGTTACTAAAAGAAACCAACAAGTCTTGTTAACCAAGTTTCAAGTTCGATAAATTCTAATCTCTCTCCAGATATGCATGCCTTGATACTATGCTATAGATTCCCTGAAACACAGAACCCTACATGGCCTAAAACGCTATCATGTTTGTGGTTAATTTTTAATTTTTAAATAGACTTTGACATCATTGACAACTATTTCACAAAGAGCTAAAAAGTAATTTCAAACTCGTGCCAAAGCGATCATTGGAAATAAAATGATATGTCTGTTTTCTTTGTATTCATTCTGATTTCTGGTGTATTGAAAGGGGCTCTTCTCTAATGTTAGGAAAAAGAATTTGATTACACCTGTCTTATATTGCTTGCAAATGCTTTGATTAATAGACTAAAATTTTGATATTTGAGTGACAATTTATAAATAAGCAAATAAGGTACAAAAAGTTTTGCATTGTAAAAAAGGTGGTACATCGTTCTGATCTAGCCAGCTAATTCCTTCTGCCTTGACTTTTATGTGGTATTGATGACTCAAATGTAGGAACCATTGGCCCTGTGCTGGCTATTGAGAATTCACTTGCCAGAGAGTTGTCAGGTGAAAATGCACGCTGTGGACTGCTATAGCCCATGCGGGGACTAGGACTTCTGTAACCCATGCGAGGACTATAAATGTTGTAGTCAGGCCTTGGGCTGTTGATGTCATCATGGTAACCTCCCGATGCTAGCAGGGCCTGAGCTTGGGACTGTGATTTAGCAATGATAGCATTGATGGCTTCCATTCGGTTCTTATATTTCCTGGGAATAAAGTACAATTGTCATTAAAGAATTTAAAACTCTCTGGATATGATTGGTACTTTTGGACTGGTGAAACATCTGGAAATCATGCATATGATCTGTTTGGTCAAACATATGTTTGACCAGAAAAGCCCTTACTTAATTTAGCTCAGGTTTACAGAGAAACAAGAGCTTTCATCTGTTTGTAAACACATCAGTTTCACTGAAGCACTTGTAATCAAGCTCATTTATTTGCAAATATTTCTAAATGCCAGTCATGCATATGTTAATACACCAGGTAACAGTCTGAAGTTATTTTCCCTCCTGTGTCATGATTGTCCATAATTATCTTTATAGGGAAATAGTTCTAAATGCCATTCATGCACATGTTAATACACCAGGTAACAGCCTGAAGTTATTTTCCCTCCTGTGTCATGATTGTCCATAATTATCTTTATAGGGAAATAGTTCTAAATGCCATTCATGCACATGTTAATACACCAGGTAACAGCCTGAAGTTATTTTCCCTCCTGTGTCATGATTGTCCATAATTATCTTTATAGGGAAATGGTTCTAAATGCCATTCATGCACATGTTAATACACCAGGTAACAGCCTGAAGTTATTTTCCCTCCTGTGTCATGATTGTCCATAATTATCTTTATAGGGAAATAGTTCTAAATGCCAGTCATGCACATGTTAATGCACCAGGTAATAGCTGGAATTTAATTCCCTCCT
Source organism: Sinohyriopsis cumingii (assembly GCA_028554795.2). Lineage (NCBI taxonomy): Eukaryota > Metazoa > Mollusca > Bivalvia > Unionida > Unionidae > Sinohyriopsis > Sinohyriopsis cumingii. The sequence goes on from CM068827.1 coordinate 128,712,071, forward strand.
GTGTCATGATTGTCCATAATTATCTTTATAGGAAAATAGTTCTAAATGCCATTCATGCACATGTTAATACACCAGGTAACAGTTTGAAGTTATTTTCCCTCCTGTGTCATGATTGTCCATAATTATCTTTATAGGGAAATAGTTCTAAATGCCATTCGTGCACATGTTAATACACCAGGTAACAGTCTGAAGTTATTTCATCTCCTGTGTCATGATTGTCCATAATTTTCTTCATAGGGAAATAGATATTAAAAAAATCCTTGCAATAAGAAACCAATTGTTCACTACAAATAGATTTAAATAGGTTTAAAATACACAAAGAAAATAGCAGTTACATAATGGTTTGAAATACACACACAAAGAAATTAGCAGTAGCATAATGGTTTGAAATACACAAAGAAAATAGCAGTTAGATAATGGTTTTAAACACACAAAGAAAATAGCAGTTAGATAATGGTTTTAAACACACAAAGAAAATAGCAGTTAGATAACGGTTTTAAACACAAAGTAAATAGCAGTTAGATAATGGTTTTAAACACAAAGAAAATAGCAGTTAGATAATGGTTTGAAATACACAAAGAAAATAGCAGTTAGATAATGGTTTAAAATACACAAAGAAAATAGCAGTTACATAATGGTTTGAAATACACACAAAGAAATTAGCAGTAGCATAATGGTTTGAAATACACAAAGAAAATAGCAGTTAGATAATGGTTTTAAACACACAAAGAAAATAGATAATGGTTTTAAACACACAAAGAAAATAGCAGTTAATGGTTTTAAACATACAAAGAAAATAGCAGTAGCATAATGGTTTGAAATGCACACACAAAGAAAATAGCAGTAGCATAATGGTTTGAAATGCACACACAAAGAAAATAGCAGTTAGATAATAGTTTGAAATACACAAAGAAAATAGCAGTTAGATAATGGTTTTAAACACACAAAGAAAATAGCAGTTAGATAATGATTTTAAATACACATAGAAAATAGCAGTTAGATAATGGTTTGAAATACACACACAAAGAAAATAGTGGTTAGATAATGGTTTGAAATACACAAAGAAAATAGCAGTTAGATAATGGTTTTAAACACACAAAGAAAATAGCAGTTAGATAATGGTTTTAAATGCACAGAAAATAGCAGTTAGATAAAGGTTTGAAATACACAAAGAAAATAGCAGTTAGATAATGGTTTGAAATACACAAAGAAAATAGCAGTTAGATAATGGTTTGAAATACACAAAGAAAATAGCAGCTAGATAATGGTTTTAAACACACAAAGAAAATAGCAGTTAGATAATGGTTTGAAATACACAAAGAAAATAGCAGTAGCCTAATGGTTTGAAATACACACAAAGAAAATAGCTGTTAGATAATGGTTTGAAATACACACAAAGAAAATAGCAGTTAGATAATGGTTTGAAATACACAAAGAAAATAGCAGTAGCCTAATGGTTTGAAATACACACAAAGAAAATAGCTGTTAGATAATGGTTTGAAATACACACAAAGAAAATAGCAGTTAGATAATGGTTTGAAATACATACACAAAGAAAATAGCAGTTAGATAATGGTTTGAAATACATACACAAGGAAAATAGCAGTTAGATAATGGTTTGAAATACATACACAAGAATCTTGAAAAGCTGGCTGAAAAGAATTCATATGAACATACACACCTACACAAGGTCCATTTCTACACAAGGTCCATTTCTACCCTCCTTTTATTTATATGAACCTACACAAGGTCCATTTCTACACAAGATCCTTTTATTCTTTTACCAGCTAAGTAGGTCAGATTAGGACCATTTTCATTCAGGACTGAATACATGTTGTCAATATGCTTATGCGAAAACTCCAGTGCAACTGTCCGTTCATGTAGAGGTCATTTTGAAGGTCATATTGATGCCATTTTCATTCTGAAAAAAACTACATATCAATGGAAGTGTGTAGTGAAAATCCAATGCTACGGTAACTGTATTCTGGACAAGATTTTGAAGATGGTCAACTTTTTGCTATTTTGGAAATCAGATTAGCATCATAAAGTAAGGATCAACTAAATAAAAAATATTTCAGTGAAATCCCCTGTCAAAACAACCATCTGTTAAGGAGGAGTAGTGATAACAAAATTGCCATAGTCACCATACTGGACACCCAAGTGGCACCTTTTTTTTACCTTTCAGACCAACATGGTCTCAGGATGAAACTGTGTGCTAAGTTTCATGACATTTCTCCAAACAGTTTCGAATGAGTAGTAATAAGAAAGAATTATTAACAGATTGAAAGACCAGATGCAGCATTCAATGCTGGACCCTTGTATAAGCTCTTCTGGTTTTACTACTCAACAAACACTGAATAATTGAAAATTTCTTTTATCTCATTATTTATATTTTTATCTCTACTGCAAAGGAAATGACACCGGTCTGGAGTCAGATTATAATCTACTCACTTATCTGATGCTGATGATTCTCTGCGGCGCAGGACATGCAGCTGGTGTCGTAGTCGCTTGCAGTCCTCTTCTAGGGCCTGTAGTGAGTCACGTGTGATCTGGTGTAGGGATCGCTCTGTAGCCAGATCACCCTGCAGGTCCATGATCTGCCGCTTGAGTTTCTGTATTTGTGTTGGGTTTTCTCGAGCATCCTTGTTCTGCTTTTGACTCTCAAGATGACTTTGCATCTGACGACTTAATTCCTGAATCACATGGTTCATCTCCTGCCTAGTAGAGGATGTAAAACAATTATTACCATGTATAAATGAACAAGGGGCCCAAGTGGGCCAGAGATCACTCACTTTGTAGATATCTGCCCAACAGCTAATATCATGAGCACTTGGCTCAGTAATCAAGGTTCTATCAAGATTCAAAATGCCAAATGTTTTGTGAAATTTAGAATAAATGGGTTAAAATTCCATCCAGAAACTAGTGATAATTATTTTATAGAATATGATTGTTATCATGTGTTGCAGAATCAATCATTCTCTTGTTTGCTGGTCCCGATGAGAAAATCTTGACTATCAACAGTCACCATGTACTGATCATGTATCACCAAATCAGGAGTTCTGTGTGGAAATGGAATAGGATTTCCTGCTTATCCACATCTTTGGTGCAGTGTATGTATCACTAGTATATTTGATGCAGCACCTTGACTCAGTGTTGCAACTGAATGAGTAATAGTTTGTTGCAATGCTTTGTCAGTCTCTTCAACATGTTTTTTCATGGCCTGAACAGATTGTTAAACTTCTCTTCGGGCCTGGTTCTGGTCCATGTGTATGTTCATAAATATGTCTAACAATATCCTGGCCTCTTGCTTTTAACTTTGCTTTGCATGCTGCGGCATTTTGGTGCTCTTTGGATTAACATGACCATCAGTTAAAGTTTCCTACTTCAGATATATGCAAAGTAATTTATCATTTCCTCTTTCAGACTTTCACAACATCCACTGTTTGGAACTACATCCATTACCAACGCCATGTAAATCAAATTTTTCACAGATTCGAGTATTATAGAGCAGCATACCTTTATTACTATTGTATTACATATATTTAAAATTTAATTGTTTGTCTGTTTTAATTTTTTTTGTTTCATTACATGTTATTGTAATATAATGTTGTTTGCTGGACTTGACCTTGTCCAAAATTGAGTTCAATTCTGCTTGACCTGATTGACTTGTTTTAAAATTTTTTATTTCATTTATGTAAACAATTAATAATAGCTTCATTATTCTCTATGTGTATGAACTTATTAACTGAATTATTATTCAGGTAAACATGTTAATTTGGTTCACGTTTTTGGAAATGCCAAGGGAATTTTATAGGCTGTTGTGTTGTAAGTAAACTAGGCTCATTAGATCATTCTAGAAGGTTAATTTCCATTAGGTAATGGTTGATTTTAGAAAATGCTAATGTGACCTGAGGTCAAACAGAGAACTATATTATCTTGTGGCTTTGAGGATTTTACCAGTTGTGTTTTAATATCTAGCACTTAAAGTTGAATTATGTTGTGATGAGTTTAGTCTGAATTTTTCTTCAAATTTTTGAATTCAAGTGATTTTCTCTGGAAATACAAAAGTGCTCTGAAAAAATTATTGGATAAAGATGTTCACTGGAATTTATACTGAATTCAAACCTGGGATAATATTTATGTGATTCAACAAGAGACTGTTGACACATCAGTACCTCATAGACTATAACAGACACATCATTGCCTTCAATTCTGGATCTCTTCAGGGCTTGAACTGAATTTCATTCAGGACTTTTAATTACTAGGACTTGCGTCTTTAATTCTTGGATTATTTTAGGATGTAATTTGCAATACTTTAAGTTCTTTTTTTTCTCATTTTCACTTTGTATTCTAGGAAAGTAAATTATTTGTTAAATTTTACAAAGCTTTTTGTCTTCACTCTTTTCTGTTACGTATTTTAAGAGCACAGACTTGTAACAATTGATTCGTTTATGTTAGGTCACTAAATAATGAGACATCAAAGGACACAAAGCTACTTTAATGATTACTTTCCATCAAGTATTATTTTCACGCCAGCATTATACATAGAGTAAGTGGAGCATATGATTTTATTTGATTTAAAAACCTGTTTACAAGTAATACAGTGTATGGGAGCATATGATTTTACTTGATTTAAAAACCTGTTTACAAGTAATACAGTGTATGGGAGCATATGATTTTATTTGATTTAAAAACCTGTTTACAAGTAATACAATGTATGGGAGCATATGATTTTATTTGATTTAAAAACCTGTTTACAAGTAATACAATGTATGGGAGCATATGATTTTATTTGATTTAAAAACCTGTTTACAAGTAATACAATGTATGGGAGCATATGATTTTATTTGATTTAAAAACCTATCTGATATAACTCATCCACTTTCTCATATGAAGGCATCTTCATCTTGTTAATATCATATGGCCGCCACATGCAATGTTCTTACTTCTTGTTTTTCTTATTCATTTAGTGTATGTACTTCTTTTATACAGGGGAATAACCATGTCATGGGGGTAATTGTTCAGGGGGTAATTGACCCATAGGAGGATGTGTAATTGACCAGGGAGTAAATGACCACTGTGTGGTTTATGGTCAATAACAAATGACACCACCTGACCTGTAAAATTTAGGAAAATGGTAGCCAATCTCATTTCATTTCTTTCAGAAGTCTTTATTTTTTATATGGTCAAGGCTGCAATGGATTAAATAAAAGTAAGCGATCTCTGTTTTTCTAATATGGTCATTCATAGTAGAGTTGTTTAGCATAATCTGCACTTTCCTCTGGAACTCCAAAAAGTAGTCATGTTTACATGGGATTAAATCAGTCATGTTTAGAAGGGATTAAATCAAAGTCAATGGAGTCTATTTCTGTCATGCGGTAATTCACAGCAGTGTCAGAATACAATATTTTCCTAAAGATCATGGTTGCTGGGCATATTCTACTGGTGGTCACTCCTGATAGTGCATTTATATATAGAAATTTATCAATGTATTATCATTGCAGTTACAAAGGACAGTTGGTTGCTTTATAGGAGAGGCCACTCAAGACAGGTTTTACTGTAGAATTTGTGTTTTTGCCAAAAGCACAAGGGTTTTAGCTTGGCAGAAGACCTAACTCTCTCCAAAAAATGATAACTTAAGCATTATCTCTCTTGATATCAGAGTCTGAGTAGGGCTAATCCCATGTCCGATAAAATTTTGATATCAGAGTCTGAGTAGGGCTAATCCCATGTCCAATAAAATTTTGATATCAGAGTCTGAATAGGGCTAATCCCATGTCCAATAAAATTTTGATCTGAAGCAATGTTATACCACCTTGGATCCCAGTATCTTTTTTTTTTTCGGCAGGGTCTTTAGCAGAGGAACTTGTGTGGCAAACCAAAGATAGATAAAAGGTTGGAATTCAGAGACCATAACCATAGCTGCCAACCTTCCAGGCTCACAATTAGTGAAAATAGGGATAAAAAATCGTGAATTTGGACATGAATTTGTGAAAAATACCATGACAATAACTCCATCCACTCTGACAGTCAATACTACACAATATCAAGTTCGCAAAATAAAAATAAAAACTACATATATGCAGAAATATTTATTTATCAAGACATGATACTGTGGCAGACTTGAACTTCCTCAACTGCTTGATTGTAAATTTGTTTTCTAAACAGTTCCGACTTCTTGCCTGCTGGTTGATCTTGGGGACTAAAATTGCTGACAAATTTTCTGCAGCTAAGAAGGCCCTAAAGTCTGTCTTATGTTTCCTCACTAAAGAAAATACTCTTTCACTGTCACTGTTGCTGTGAGGAATGCACAGGAGCTGCAGCATTTTTTGTTCTTCCACAGTAAAATTTGGAAGTGATTTTCGAGTCCGGGAACATTTGTCAGAACAAATGTTTAGCATGGTCTCCAGCTGATAAAGGTAGATTGTGTTAGACAAGAAAACTCACAAATAATGCTTCAGCGTTGGTAGCCTGCAGGTCTTCCGCCAATGGTTTAAAATATTCCAGAGCTGAAATCTGCGAATTCTTAATTTTCCCAACTTCTACGTGTTTTTTGCAACCGACATTCTTTCTCACATCGTCTCTGCAATGGCACACTGAGTGCAAAAAGCATGAATGAATATCAATGTTTAATGGCAGAATGCACAGCCAATTTTTGATATATTCCAAATTAAACTTCACTTTTTGAGTAATACATTTATTTTTCCTTGGTGGTGAAGACATTTTTAAGATCTTACATGCGATGCTGAACAGTAACGCAAATCAGTGTTTTGACGCATGCGCGGAGCAAATTTCCAGTTAGGCCCCAGTTTCTCTCAAAAGCACTTGTAAAACTACTCTTATACATATAGATTAAAATAGGCTAAAATGCTTGCTACCGGGCCAACTATACTAATCGGCTGTAGATGAACTAATATCGTGACCAGCAGTACTGGACGGTTTCGGTAACTGCGAATAGCACAACTAGCGCTTAATGGGAAATCGGTTATTTTATTAAAGATTTAAAATAATTGCGGATTGGAAAATTCGTGAATTTTTGGCTTACCGCGTGAATTCGTGAATGGCTGAAAAAGTTGTGAAATTCACACCAAATTTGTGAGGGTTGGCAGCTATGCATAACTACTCTAAATCATGGCATGCGATGCTGAAGATCATTTAAGGTCTCTTAACATAAAAGTACATAATAACTCTAGTCGATATCCAACAAAGATTATGCTGCAGAAACCAAAGTTAGGAGGCTAGACAATCAGGGGCTATAATTACTCTAAATAATAATGTGGAATGCTTAAAATTAAATTCCTTCAAGGTCCTATCATTTAGAGGTTGCAGACCAAATCTGGTTACAAGGCAAGCATTCTTGTTATAGAAAAGCTGCCAAACCAAATCATGGAGGGCAGAAAATCAAAGACCATAACTCCTGTAAATGTTATAGAATGCTAGAATCAAACTAATTCAAGGCATTATGAATATAAATGCACATGCTAAATTTGTTTGCAATCCAAGAATCCTTTGTAAATTTAAGTTGGAGAAAGCAGGGCTAGGAGGATGGGAAATCGGGAACCTCAACTCATTTTGTGTCTCACTGTTGTAAAGAAATTCAAGTCAATGATATAGTAATCCTGAAGAAAACAAAATTAACAGGATGATAAATTACAGCACAGAAGGCTGTCATTCAATTAGGAGGATGGTAAATTATGACACATGTCTGTGATTCAATTAGGAGGATGGTAAATTATGACACAGATGTCTGTGATTCAATTAGGAGGATGGTAAATTATGACAGATGTCTGTGATTCAAATTAGGAGGATGGTAAATTATGACACAGATGTCTGTGATTGAATTAGGAGGATGGTAAATTATGACACAGATGTCTGTAAATCAAATTAGGAGGATGGTAAATTATGACACAGATGTCTGTAATTCAAAATAGGAGGATGGTAAATTATGACACAGATGTCTGTAATTCAAATTAGGAGAATGATAAATTACAACACAGATGTCTGAAATTCAAATTAGGAGGATGGTAAATTATGACACAGAAGTCTGTAATTCAAATTAGAAAGATAACAAATTATGATACAGATGGCTGGAATTCAAATTACGTGGGTGATAAAGTATTACAAAGAAGGCTGGAATTCAAATAAGGTGGATGGTAAATTATGACACAGATGGACAGAATTCAAACTGGGAGGATGGTCAATTATGACACAGTAATAGACATAATTCAAATTAGGTGGATGATCAATTATGACACAGATGGAGAGAATTCAAATTAGGAGGATGGTCAATTATGACAAAGATTGACAGAATTCAAATTAGGAGGATGATAAATTATTACAAAGAAGGCTGGAATTCAAATTAGGTGGATGGAAAATTATGACACCAATGGAAAATTCAAAAATTTTCAAGGTCTCATCTCTACAAGACTCCAATAATCCCAGTAAAAAGCAGTCTTGTGGAAACCAAAATGTTGACAGATGGGCAGACAGATCAACACACAGGATTAGCATATGGCTTCACCAGCTTCATTCATCAGGGCCTGAATTACGTGTGATAATAGATGGCAGCTATGCCTAAAAAATGGTACATATATGTCAATATTGAAAACTGTTGGTAAAGAAACAGACCACATGGCTCTGTCAGCATCACCAGACTCCTCAGCTTTTTTGGCCAGGAAGTTCTTAAGGACCTTCAGTTCCTCCTCCTGTTCAGCATATCTGTTGCAAAGAGGTAAAAATGTGGCACATAACTCGATGTAATCAAACTTAGATTTTACAGATGTAATTTTCTATCAATAGAATGGTAGAACATCAAATTGTTATGTACTGTTGGAATGGAAAAATGTCCAAATGTAATTTTCTATCAGTAGAATGGTAGAACATCAAAATGTTATCTACTGTTGGAATGGTAACATGTCAGAATGTAATTTTCTATCATTAGAATGATAGAACATCAAAATATTATCTACTGTTGGAATGGAAAAGTGTCCAAATGTAATTTTCTATCAGTAGAAAGGTAGAACATCAAATTTTTATGTACTGTTGGAATGGTAAAATGTCCAAACATAATTTTCTATCAGTAGAATGGTACAACATCAAAATGTTACCTACTGTTGGAATGGTAACATGTCAAAATGTAATTTTCTATCATTAGAATGGTAGAACATCAAAATGTTATCTACTGATGAAATGGAAACATGTCCAAATGTAATTTTCTATCAGTAGAATGGTAGAACATCAAATTGTTATGTACTGTTGGAATGGAAAAATGTCCAAATGTAATTTTCTATTAGTAGAATGGTAGAACATCAAATTGTTATGTACTGTTGGAATGGAAAAATGTCCAAATGTAATTTTCTATCAGTAGATCAGTAGAATGGTAGAACATCAAATTGTTATGTACTGTTGGAATGGAAAAATGTCCAAATGTAATTTTCTATCAGTAGCATGGTAGAACATCAAATTGTTATGTACTGTTGGAATGGAAAAATGTCCAAATGTAATTTTCTATTAGTAGAATGGTAGAACATCAAATTGTTATGTACTGTTGGAATGGAAAAATGTCCAAATGTAATTTTCTGTTAGTAGAATGGTAGAACATCAAATTGTTATGTATTGATGGAATTGAAAAATGTCCAAATGTAATTTTCTATCACTAGAATGGTAGAACATCAAAATGTTATGTACTGTTGGAATGGTAACATGAAAAAATGTAATTTTCTATCAGTAGAATGGTAGAATATCAAACTCCAAAACAACACCATTTTGCATTAATGAAACAGAATTAATATTTCTAATAATTTCCAAACAAAACTTCCATAATGAGATTATCAGTCCTGTAATTAAGGATCTGATCATGATATTAAATATTTGCTTCACCTGCTTCTTTACCAGAAAAATTCCATATGGTAAAGTGACCATTAACATCCCATGATAGAGTAATGTCATACTGTTTATACTCTAATTAACAAGATCCTAATTATTGTGATATTTGACTATTTAAACTGATGGTGTGTTCCATCAACTAGTTTATTCACTATATTAATTAGTAACAATGGTATATAAAGAAGGAAAATTTTAAAGTCTCCTTCAGAGGCAAGACATTAATCTTCTATTTTTTCTTAAAATTATATACAAAATATGTAGTTATGGTACATGGTACAAAAGATGGGTCCAGTTTCCAAAACAGAGTTCTTTGAGTGAGTAAACACTAACCAAAAATCAAAGAATGTTATTTACAGAAACATATCAATTAGGAAATGAAGTAACAATGGTTTAGACCTGTTGTTTCCAGCCTGTAGACAATATAAAAGTACAACTATCAGAATGTCTGCCAATTCCTGGGGAAGCTAAGAAAGGGTCATCATACTCAAAAAGGAACCACTGATTTAGATCTTTGAAATGCATTTTTACAAAAGCTGTGTAAGTATGCCAACCTATATTTTTAAAATTAAATAATCATTCATTTTTAATAATTTAATGTAAATGGCTTCTTTGAACAAATGAAAGACAATACATATTTCACATATTTTTAAATATCACTGAATGAAATCCAAAAGGACCATACTATTAAAACAGTCATCAAAATTTTGCACCAAAGTAAACAGCAAACAATTCAGTCCCTTTCTCCCATAAACCAGTGCTGTGCAAGAGAACTCTATAGGTCAGAAATATTGCCAAGTTCTATACAGGCCTCAAACAAACTTTGTAAAAGTTTTCTAAATGTGTTTTATTCCTTACCTTTAAATTACAACTGTTTGACATTAACACTGGATTCAATATATCTAGCTGATACATGGAAACCCTGCTAAAATGCACTTTAACATGAATCCAGATATAACACAGTCATGATGTGAATTCAGATATAGCCATGACATGATTTCAGATATAACACAGTCATGACATGAATTCAGATATAACAGACATGACATGAATTCAGATATGACACAGTCATGACGTGAATTCAGATATAACACAGTCATGACATCAATTCATATATAACAGACATGACATGAATTTAGATATGACAGTTGTGACGTGAATTCAGATATAACACAGTCATGACATTATTTCAGATATGACACAGTCATGACATGAATTCAGATATAACACAGTCATGACATGAATTCAGATATGACACAGTCATAACGTGAATTTAGATATAACACAGTCATGACGTGAATTCAGATATAGTCATGACATGATTTCAGATATAACACAGTCATGACATGAATTCAGATATAACAGTCATGACATGAATTCAGATATAACATAGTCATGACATGGCTCCTGAAACCTCTTTAAGATCTTCACACTGAGTCTTTAATTACTTTAGAATTTAATTTCTATAATAACTCAACATCTGAGTTGTTAATCTGGCAAGATGTCTTGTATTTGTTAAGTTTGGGCTGAATATTTAACAGTAAAACTAATAATTCTTTATATTTCTCTTCAATGCATTTAGTAAATTGATGTTCAATCAAAGTAATAGCCCACTGATGATTGGGAATTAAAAATGATGTTTTTCACATGAGATGTCATGTTCTGGCTGTTACATCAATGTGTTTTCGTTATTTCCAATGTACTATGCATCAATTTAAGTTTGTAGCTGCGTCATTTAAGCACATATTTTGTACTCAACCCACACATCCTTCTAGTATAGCCTTGAAGATACACACACGACATATTCTTAAGTAATTTGTCTTGATACTAAGTGATACATTATATTAAATAATCACGTCTTGCAGAGCCCTACCATCAATATCATTGTTTCCCTTGCCAAAATTAAACAAATCACCTCAAAGTGAGACAACTCCAATAAAGCATCCAGAAGAGTGCAAGACCAACAGTCAAAGATACCATTAGAAAGAAAAAAGAATTTCTTTGTATCAGTGCCAATAAAAGCTAATTTTGACACAGTAAAGTCTAGGATAAGTATGAAGACTCTGTAAGGGCAAAATAGCCAAAGGTCACATAGCTTTAGGGTCAGTATGAAGACTCTGTGAGTGCATAATAGCTAAAGATCACATACTTTTTAACTTTTTACATTTTATCAAAAAGAAAGGCCATCAGGAGCTACCAGAAGTGATGTGTAACATTTGTCTGACATCTCAAGCAATCAAAGTAACACATTTTGAATTTAGTCACTTTAAAAAAACAATGTATTTTTTAAATTCATTTATTTCTGTGATTGATTATATAAGATAAAGAATTATGCACAGCTGATTCATTCAACAGTCTGCTTAAAATACTTGAGAAACAATTTGAGCCTTTAGGATTTGCCTTCAAGATTCTAAATCTATTCTCTTTTGTTCCACTATATGGTTAAATATTTCAAATTCATTAAACTTTGCTTTAAGGTTGCAAATCATCCAGAAGTAGAATTTCTCAACTTATGGCTTGCCACCTCACACGGCTTCCAAAACCTTGAGTGAACATTCAGCTGTTAATAAGTGAACATTTTTTGCATTTCTGTGTTTAAATTTTGAAGTTCATCTAGATGAAGATATATGTTAAATACACAAAACTAGATTAATGTTTTGTTCTGAGTCAGTGGAAAAAAATGAGTTGGATATGGCATAGGGATATGGAGAGGCCGTCAGACCAGGACATATTCATAGTTATGTCAAACAAGTTCTGATATGGGGAGGCCGTCAGACCAGGACATATTCATAGTTATGTCAAACAAGTTCTGATATGGGGAGGCCGTCAGACCAGGACATATTCATAGTTATGTCAAACAAGTTCTGATATGGGGAGGTTGTCAGATCGAGAAGTATTCATTACCATGTCAAACATGTTCTTTACCTTGACTCAGAAAAAACATGAATATAGTTTTGTATTTATTATTTTCTCCCCCTTTCATGCTTTCTAAATATTTTTTGCTTTACAGTATGAATGAAATTTAAAACAAATGGTGATTTATAAAAGTTTGATTCACTGCATGTAAAAATATGTATGCATAGATGTCAAAGAAGTGACTAAGTAGTTTGAATCTGGGTTTGTGATACAGAAATATGTCTGTATCAAATGCCAGATGTCAAAGAAGCAACTAAGAAGTTTGAAACTGGGTGTATGATATAGAAATATGGCAGTGTCAAATGTCAGATGTCAAAGAAGCGAGTAATTTGAAACTGGGTGTGTGATACAGAAATATGGCAGTGTCAAATGCCAGATGTCAAAGAAGCAAGTAATTTGAAACTAGGTGTGTGATACAGAAATATGGCAGTGTCAAATGCCAGATGTCAAAGAAGTGACCAAGTAGTTTGAAACTGGGTGTGTGATACAGAAATATGTCTGTATCAAATGCCAGATGTCCATGAAGCGACTATGGAGTTTGAAACTGGGTGTATGATACAAAAATATGTCTGTATCAAATGCCAGATGTCAAAAAAGCGACTAAGTAGTTTGAAAGTATATGTGTGATACAGAAATATGGCAGTGTCAAATGCCAGATGTCAAAGAAGCAACTAAGTAGTTTGAAACTGGGAGTGTTGTCACAGAATGGTGTAAAGGTTGTTAATTAAATACATGTATTCGGGTTTCGTTTCTTTTTGCTGTACAACGATGCCCGAGGGTGATTATATCAGGGTCTATTGTATTTCGAAATCGTGAGTACGATTCATCCTGTGCCACACGTGCAAGGTGCCTTTGATAAAGAATAACGAAAATTCTAAAGGTATAAATACGTTACTACATGTAAAGGACCTTTACAATACTAATGGTTTTGTCAGCAAGCGGCCTGCTTAAAGGATTCGCACAACTCCAGCTGTAGGGGTAGGTAATGTTTTGGGTTTTAAGTGATAACTAGTGTATTACCATATTTGCCTTTGCATGTTTGTTATAGTTTTCTTTACATACCATAATGCGTGCATTTTTTATTCTTGTTGCGACGTAGTGCAGGATTTGTATTGGTAATGTAAAGTTACATTTTTAAAAAAAAAAAGTTGTTTACTATTGTCTTATCGAGCAGGGTTAGGTTTACTATTGAACCTGTTTTGTAATTGCCATAATAATATAATCTTTTTAACTTACCATGTATAACGTCCTTACGTTATGTCTGTATCAAGTTTAGTACACTGTATCGGGTATATTTTCAGCTGAGTGTGAGTTTTTGATGGTAGGAATATCCGGGGTGTCCGGTGTTGTCAGAGGGTAGAAACGTCCGTGTGTCCGGAGCGTTTAAGGTGCCGGAGCGTCTAATGTCTAGCGTCCGGAATGTCAAGAGTGACTAAGGTGACCCAGCTGTAGAGCCGTCAAAGGACAGGGGGTCCGGAGGGTCTAATATTTCAAGTGTCCGGAGGGTCTAATGTTTCAAGTGATCATAGTATTCTGAGGGTCCGGAGTCTATATTGGTTGTGAAATTGATTCAGAGGAGCTGTGGAGCGGATAAGGTGCACGGGTGACGGAGTGCATCTCCACACATGTATTTTTAGCTGTATGCTAATTTTGGGTTAGTAAGACCCAGTGTATTATTCAGGACTGGAAGGATAGATTGTATATCCGTTCTTGTTTAGTGACATAATTTCGCTACCTGAGCGAATACATTTTTTTTACTATGTGTAAACGTTTACATTGTTTACTATTTGAGTGAACTATATTCATCTTTCCATTATTGAATCATTTGTGAAATCATTTATCCTGTATTTTAGGGTTACTGAACTAAATTTATTTGTATATTTTTTTTCATCTTTGAAACTGTGCGTTTTTTGTTAAATAGATCCAATATTTGGATTATAAATACGCACACATCTTCATCATCCACTACTCATATAAATCGCCACATTAAACCATATATCTGTGTCGTCAAAACGTGTTCTGTTGTTAATCCGAAATATCCCACCCGGTTATCTTGTTACAAGTGTGATACAGAAATATGGCAGTGTCAAATGCCAGATGTCAAAGAAGCAACTAAGTAGTTTGAAACTGGGAGTGTGATACAGAAATATGGCAGAGTCAAATGCCAGATCAAGCATGTAAGATTAAATTGGTATATAATAAATATACCACTCCCTTGATAACTCTTGCTCAAAGAACCTGTGAACCCATTTCTTACTAGAAATTAAAAATATATTGGCCCCATTTGTTGAATGTAAAGAAAATCATGATAAAAACTTTTAAATGAAACCTTGATATATCTCTCATTTAATCACTGAATAAGGTGGTTAGCACCTGGTGATTGGAGTCAACATCATGAAATTCTCAACTTTAAAAAAGCCATACTTATATATTTTGTTTTAAAAAAATTCTCCAAACAACATCTTCAATACACTGAGTAACAATATTTCAATGAAATTTCAATCAATGAAAATGTCACTAATGCCTAGAGGTGGCAACACATTAAATTAAAAAAAAAACAATTAAATAAGTTTTATCAAGTAAAATGTGTATCTTAGATCTATCTTTCAATTCAGTTTCATTGAAAACATCATAAATGCAAAATGCCTAAATGCAAAATGCCCTCTTGAATTCAAACACAAAAAATGCCAATCTACCATCACAGCTATGTCCATGAGCATTTCTGTGAGTATCTAATTATTTGCCAACCATGTTTTCATCTTGTGGAAGTATTTGTTGTATTATTACACAAAATTAAAGGCAGACCTGCTTTGTATTATCACATTAGTTACATCTTTTAATCAAATTAAATAAAAGGGGTTAAATAAAAGAAAAGTTAATAAAACAAGTATTCGGCTACTAAACAGTACTGTTACACCACATCCCATTCTTCCACCCTTCAGTTTTTCCTTGATGGCCAGCAGGGATGACATTCACTTAATATTTTTTTAAATCCCTCAGTAACACAAGCCCTTGCTTCTAGTGCGGTCCATGTTTTTGGTCCCCATTGTGAGTGAGTTATCAAGTTATCAAAGGAGTGGTGTAGTTTACTAAATGAAACTTTGTACAAGACCAAATCCATATATAATTGTGAATTGAATTTGAATGAAACTTTGTACAAGACCAAACCCATATATGACTTTGAATTGAATTTGAAGAGTTGTATTTTAAAACACCCTTCAACTCAACCAGCAATACTTACACATTGAGAATTTTCTCAGCAACGCTATAAATATCAAAATAAGATAGAAACATGACAAAAGATTAGGACTGAATATTGTTTTAAATGCCATTGTTATGTCCCTAAGGTTAAAGTAGAGGGTTTGTATATGATGAAGATATTGTTTTTTCAATCTACTAAATATTGTTTGGCGGATTTTGACCTATATTTCTGTTACTGAAGTTTGGATGATTTGGTTGATTTAGACCTATATTCATGTTACTGGATTCTGGATTATGACTTTATCTTGAATGGATTAAGAAGGCAATAGACCATATCATTGTGTGAATGGATTAAGCAGTGAGATTGTATCATTATATGGTGTAGTGAGATCATATCATTATTATGTTAATGGACTGAACAATGAAATTGTGTCATTGTGTGAATGGATTGAGCAGTGAGATCATGTCATTGTGCGAATGGATTAAGCAGTGAGATCATATCATTATCATGTGAATGGGCTGAGCAGTGAGATCATGTCATTATTGTGTGAATGAGTAGATCAGTGAGATCATGTCATTGTGTGAATGGATTAAGCAGTGAGACCATATCATTATAATGTGAATGGGTTGAGCAGTGAGATCATATTACTGTGAATGGGTTGAGTAGTGAGATCATATTACTGTGTGAATGGGTTGAGTAGTGAGATCATATTACTGTGTGAATGGGTTGAGTAGTGAGATCATGTCGTTAGTGTATGAATAGATTGGAGTGAAATCATGTCATGATGATAAATGAAGAGGTTGTGTGGTAAGTAGGTAAAACATTATTGTGTAAAATGGGTTGGTTGTTGTTGTTGTTGTTGTGGGGTTTAATGCCATTTTTCAGCACACGATAGGCTATGTATGGGGGCCAGTATTAATGGTGGAGGAAGAACCCAGGAAAACCCCGGGAAGAACCACCGACCCATGAGAAGCTACTGGCAAGCTTTCTCATATACCCACATTGGCCGAATCCTAGACTCAAACCCATGCAGGTAAAATGGGTTGGAGGTGTGTGTTTATGTGGTAAGTAGGTATAACATTACTGTGTAAAATGGGTTGGAGGTGTGTGATTGTGTGGTAAGTAGGTATAACAGTACTGTGTAAATTCTCGGATTTTTTTATGTTATATCGTTACATTTTATTTTGTTGCTCATTGTATTTAGAAGAGTTTATCTTATTAATTTGTTTTGTGCAGTTCATTTAACATTTTTCAAACATTATCAATAACTAAGCACCATATAGCCATTATTGTGCTGTGGTGCCTTACATACATACATACTTTCACTATTTGTTGTGTTTTCTTTATTTTTGTTATATATATATATATATATATATATATATATATATATATATATATATATATATATATATATATATTAGATGTTTAGTGTACTGTAAGTCCATTAATGTCAAGCTATGTTCCTATCTTTTTTGTACTAACGTAAAATTAACTGAATCAAATCTCTTCTGAAGAGGAAATAAAGTCAGTCAATCAGTCAGTCAGTCATACATACATACATACTTTACAGAATGCAGACCTGTGTGTGAGTTGGTCCTGAACTACTGTCTCTGTCTTAAGGGAGTCCTCAGCTGTCTTCAGCTTTAATTTACATTCCTTCACTTGGTCCTCTAGTGCTAATATTTCCTCCTGTTGCTGAAAATACAAATAAGAAATATGAATTATGCTGTTAGTTGTTACGTTATTACAACCCTGCAGAGCACACAGTGTCATTGCAACACTGTCCTTTGGTTAGGCTAGTCTTTCAATTGTCCTTTGGTGTTAAATATTCGTATGGCCAAAAAGCAGATATATTATTCCACTGTTCTCCTATAGTGCTGTCTGATGAGTATAGTGTCAAAGCCAAGGCAAGAACATTATATCACACTAGACAAACCTGAAGAAGAATAGTTTTCAAGCAGAAGGCACTTGCAAATGAAGCATTTCACATGATGTAATGTGATGTCATATGGCAACAGTGCCTGCAGAAGCAGTATCCCAGGGTTATGGGGAATTATTTACTGCCCTAAAAATAAAACCCTAAAGTTAGCCAATCAGAACTCAAGAATTTATTATGTGGTGTACTAAATAAAATATATTAAAACCTAACATTGTAAGTAAAGATGGATACATAAATTGGTATAAATGAACCAATCCAATGTTGGATACATATATTGATATAAATGGAAAATGCAATGTTTTAAGTCAAATTGGATACATATATGGATATAACTAGACCAATGCAATGTTATAAGTCAAGGTGGATACATATATTGATTTAAATGGACCAATGCAATGTTTTAAGTCAAATTGGATACATATATGGATATAACTAGACCAATCCAATGTTATAAGTCAAGGTGGATACATATATTGATTTAAATGGACCAATGCAATGTTTTAAGTCAAGAGGGATAAATACATTGATATAAATAGACCAATCCAATGTTATAAATCAAGATGGATACATATATTGATATAAATGGACCAATGCAATGATTTATGTCAAACAGGATATATATATGGATATAACTAGACCAATCCAATGTTATAAGTCAAGGTGGATACATATATTGATTTAAATGGACCAATGCAATGTTTTAAGTCAAGAGGGATAAATACATTGATATAAATAGACCAATCCAATGTTATAAATCAAGATGGATACATATATTGATATAAATGGACCAATGCAATGATTTATGTCAAACAGGATATATATATGGATATAACTAGACCAATCCAATGTTATAAGTCAAGGTGGATACATATATTGATTTAAATGGACCAATGCAATGTTTTAAGTCAAGAGGGATAAATACATTGATATAAATAGACCAATCCAATGTTATAAATCAAGATGGATACATATATTGATATAAATGGACCAATCCAATGTTGTAAATCAAGATGGATACATATGTTGATATAAATGGACCAATGCAATGTTTTATGTCAAACAGGATATATATATATGGATATAACTAGACCAATGCAATGTTATAAGTCAAGGTGGATACATATATTGATTTAAATGGACCAATGCAATGTTTTAAGTCAAGAGGGATAAATACATTGATATAAATAGACCAATCCAATGTTATAAATCAAGATGGATACATATATTGATATAAATGGACCAATCCAATGTTGTAAATCAAGATGGATACATATGTTGATATAAATGGACCAATGCAATGTTTTATGTCAAACAGGATATATATATATGGATATAACTAGACCAATCCAATGTTATAAGTCAAGGTGGATACATCTATTGATTTAAATGGACCAATGCAATGTTTTAAGTCAAGAGGGATAAATACATTGATATAAATAGACCAATCCAATGTTATAAATCAAGATGGATACATATATTGATATAAATGGACCAATCCAATGTTGTAAATCAAGATGGATACATATATTGATATAAATGGACCAATCCAATGTTATAAATCAAGATGGATACATATATTGATATAAATGGACCAATCCAATGTTATAAATCAAGGTGGATACATATATTGATATAAATGGACCAATCCAATGTTATAAGTCAAGGTGGATACATATATTGATTTAAATGGACCAATGCAATGTTTTAAGTCAAGAGGGATAAATACATTGATATAAATAGACCAATCCAATGTTATAAATCAAGATGGATACATATATTGATATAAATGGACCAATGCAATGATTTATGTCAAACAGGATATATATATGGATATAACTAGACCAATCCAATGTTATAAGTCAAGGTGGATACATATATTGATTTAAATGGACCAATGCAATGTTTTAAGTCAAGAGGGATAAATACATTGATATAAATAGACCAATCCAATGTTATAAATCAAGATGGATACATATATTGATATAAATGGACCAATCCAATGTTGTAAATCAAGATGGATACATATGTTGATATAAATGGACCAATGCAATGTTTTATGTCAAACAGGATATATATATATGGATATAACTAGACCAATGCAATGTTATAAGTCAAGGTGGATACATATATTGATTTAAATGGACCAATGCAATGTTTTAAGTCAAGAGGGATAAATACATTGATATAAATAGACCAATCCAATGTTATAAATCAAGATGGATACATATATTGATATAAATGGACCAATCCAATGTTGTAAATCAAGATGGATACATATGTTGATATAAATGGACCAATGCAATGTTTTATGTCAAACAGGATATATATATATGGATATAACTAGACCAATCCAATGTTATAAGTCAAGGTGGATACATCTATTGATTTAAATGGACCAATGCAATGTTTTAAGTCAAGAGGGATAAATACATTGATATAAATAGACCAATCCAATGTTATAAATCAAGATGGATACATATATTGATATAAATGGACCAATCCAATGTTGTAAATCAAGATGGATACATATATTGATATAAATGGACCAATCCAATGTTATAAATCAAGATGGATACATATATTGATATAAATGGACCAATCCAATGTTGTAAATCAAGATGGATACATATATTGATATAAATGGACCAATCCAATGTTATAAATCAAGATGGATACATATATTGATATAAATGGACCAATCCAATGTTGTAAATCAAGATGGATACATATGTTGATATAAATGGACCAATTCAATGTTTTATGTCAAACAGGATATATATATATATATATATGGATATAACTAGACCAATGCAATGTTATAAGTCAGGGTGGATACATATATTGATTTAAATGGACCAATGCAATGTTTTAAGTCAAGAGGGATAAATACATTGATATAAATAGACCAATCCAATGTTATAAATCAAGATGGATACATATATTGATATAAATGGACCAATGCAATGTTTTAAGTCAAACAGGATATATATTGATATAAATGGACCAATTCAATGTTTTAAGTCAAGGTGGATACATACAGGAATATAACTGGACCAATCCAATGTTATAAATCAAGGTGGATACATATATTGATATAAATGGACCAATCCAATGTTATAAGCAAGAGGAATACATACATTGATATAAATGGACCAATCCAATGTTATAAATCAAGGTGGATACATATATTGAAATAAATGGACCAATCCAATGTTATAAGTCAAGATGGATATATATATATATATATATATATATATATATATATATATATATATATATATATATATATATGGATATAACTGGGCCAGCTCCACCTGAGGCTGAAAAGACAATACACTGTGTTCATGTAAGTTGTCAAATATCTACATCATACACTGGTTAAATTCATTATACAGCTGATTATTAAAAATTGTTTTGCATTAAGGTCACTTTTATTTGCATCATGATATCATATTGCAAAAAAACATTCGCAACACTATGGCACAACATTTAATATCCCACAGCAACATTTTTGAGTAATACTGTGTCCTTAATATCATGTGATAAACAGAATTTCAACTTAGTTAAAATGTATGAAACTCATTAAATCATAAAATATAAGCAACTAATAATTATAAATATTGTTAGACTTGTTTCATAACATTCATATAAAAAATGAACACTCATGTAATATCCACTATTTACTATGCTGTTACATTATGATGCCAGAGTTACAATGTCACTCAACAGCTAAAGCTACTACAGTATGTTGAAGCCTAGGAAAGACTGAACAATTATTTCAAAAATTTGTACCATTATTAAATGATAAAAATTTATAAAGTGTTTTCAGGTTTGCTTCTGATGTATACAGGTGGTTTTACTGTCACAAACTGAGTTTTATCAATACTGGTGGTCATTGTGTCATGCATTGGGCTTTCAGGTTTGCTGATGTATCTTCGTGATCTTTCCTTAACAAACTCAGTTTTATCAGTGGAACATTAGCTGATCTATATTGGTGGTCATCTTGTCACACATGGAGTTTTCCGATTACTTGTATATATTATATCATAAACTGAAGTTTATTAATGACACATTTTCTGATGTATGCCTTTGGTCTTTCAGTCACACACACAGTGTTCTGGTTCCTGACTGTATACTGGTGATCATTTTGCCACATACTGACTTTCCAAGTTTCTGATGTATATTGGTAATCATTTTTCCACACACTAAGGTTTATCAGTGGTACATTTGCAGATGTATATTAGTGATCATTTTGCCACACACTAAGGTTTATCAGTGGTACATTTGCAGATGTATATTAGTGATCATTTTGTCACAGTCTTCTCAGTGGTACTCTGTAGATGAATATTAGTAATCATTTTGCCACACAATGAGTCTTCTCAGTGTACATTTTGCAATGTATACTGGCAGTCAATCTGTCACACTGTATTTTATCAGTGGCATCCTAGCTGATGTAAATTGGTTGCTAATGTTTTGTATTTACCAATAACTATGTCATTTCTAAATTCCAGACTGTCAGGCACATCTACTGATGCTGAAACTATACCTATTTAGTTCCCACATGCGTTTTTTTCTCCCTTTATCACTTTTCACAGTTAATAAGATCATGCCCTCTCATAGGATAGTGTAGCCATTATAAATATGTTCACCTACATTGTAATTCTCACAGGATAGTGTAACCATTGTAAATATGTTCACTTACATTGTAATTCTCACAGGATAGTGTAACCATTGTAAATATGTTCACTTAAACTGTAATTCTCACAGGATAGTGTAACCATTGTAAATATGTTCACTTACACTGTAATTCTCACAGGATAGTGTAACCATTGTAAATATGTTCACTTAAACTGTAATTCTCATAGGATAGTGTAACCATTGCAAATATGTTCACATACACTGTAATTCTCACAGGATAGTGTAACCATTGTAAATATGTTCACTTACATTGTAATTCTCACAGAATAGTGTAACCATTGTAAATATGTTCACTTACATT
Source organism: Sinohyriopsis cumingii (assembly GCA_028554795.2). Classification (NCBI taxonomy): domain Eukaryota; kingdom Metazoa; phylum Mollusca; class Bivalvia; order Unionida; family Unionidae; genus Sinohyriopsis; species Sinohyriopsis cumingii. The sequence goes on from CM068827.1 coordinate 128,735,009, forward strand.
TTAATTCTCACAGGATAGTGTAACCATTGTAAATATGTTCACTTACACTGTAATTCTCATAGGATAGTGTAACCATTGTAAATATGTTCACTTACACTGTAATTCTCACAGGATGGTGTAACCATTGTAAATATGTTCACTTACACTGTAATTCTCATAGGATAGTGTAACCATTGTAAATATGTTCACTTCCATTGTCATTCTCACAGGATAGTGTAACCTTTGTAAATATGTTCACTTCCATTGTAATTCTCCTTATATTTTATTGCAATCTGCTCCTTGGACATGAAGGAATCATCCAAATCTACAAATGTATTCACATACATTATAAATCTCCTTATATCTGATTGCAATCTGTTCCCTGGACTGGTCTAATTATTCTAATGATTGCAATCTGTTCCCTGGACTGGTCTAATTATTATGATGATTGCAATCTGTTCCCTGGACTGGTCTAATTATTCTGATGATTGCAATCTGTTCCCTGGACTGGTCTAATTATTCTGATGATTGAAATCCGTTCCCTGGAATGGTCTAATTATTCTGATGATTATGATTTATATGATTTATTCTGGGCAATATGTTCCCAGGTCTTGTCTAAATCTAAAAAATGTATGATGTGTTCACTAACCTTGTAATTCTCCTTATTTTTCATTGCAATCTGTTCTCTTGATTGGTCTAAATCTATTGACAGCTTTTGGATTTGAGAGGACATTTTATCACGTTCATTTTGAACCATTTCCCTGTAACAAAGAACAGAAGCATACTTTGGTGAAAGCTTAACTGTGCAGTAATATCATTCATATTTGATGTTTTTAACTTTTCAACCAACATACAAAAACAATATGTAGAAAGCTAACCTGAAGCTTTTGTCCTCACGCTAAGGACTTCATCAGCAGACTGATTTAATGTCTAATGACTGTCAACATCATTCAATGGAATGGTGATGTTAACAGATTGACCCAGATATGCAGCAGGTGGTACAGAATATGGTGATGACACACACACTAAGCAGATGGTAGAATATGTAATGGAATTCACAGATCACATTAATAGCAATAATATTAAATTAAGCAGGTGGTACAGATATGGTGATGACACACACACTAAGCAGATGGTAGAATATGTAACGGAATGCACAGATCACATTAATAGCATAGAACTGGATATTCAACATAAAAAAGGAACAAATTGGCAGTTTATGCTTTTTTGTACACAAACACCATCAGAAACAATGACGGTACTTTGAAAATTATAGTTTATCGTAAACCTACACATACTGACCAGTACCTTGATTTGGACTCATACCAGCCATTACATCAGAAACTTGGGGTGGTCAGAACATTACATCACAGAGCCGAAATCATTACATCTGACCCAAAAGAGTTAAAATAAGAACTACACTGTGACAATGCTGCCCTCAAGAGGTGTCATTATTCAGAATGAGTGATGACGAATGTTTCCAACAGGCTCAATGCTAGTCCTAATGACAATACCGAGAAAAAGTAGACTGAGATAATAGTTTTGAAAGGTTACATCATCCTACCATATGTAAAAGGGACTTCCAAATGCCTGAAGCGTGTTTTCCAAAGATATAAAATTAACATGTGTTTCAAACCATACAGGACCCTAAGACAGCTCACCCTAAGTATAAGTCTGATATGGAGATATTTGTGGACCTATCTATCACATTGATTGTGAAGGACAGGGTGAAAGTCAGTACCATCATGACTATGTCGGGGAAATGGAAAGGACATTGAAAGAGATTTAATGAACATAGAAGACCAAGTTCAAGCTCATCTAAAGTATCACGGCACATCCACAGTGTTTGCTCTGGCCATACTGTAACTTGGAAAAATCAAGAACAAGCCTGGTTTGATTGGAGGTTTAAGGAATTGATCTACATCCATGTGCACAAACCATTACTAAACAGGGATATGGGCCATTATAAACACATCTGGGACAATCTGTTAACATCACTCACCATTCCATCGAGCGATGTTAACCCAGTAGATTGATGAAATCCTTAGCAAGAGGACGAAAGCTTCAGGTTAGATTTCTATATATTGTTGGTGTATGTTGGTTGAAAAGTTAAAAACATTTTCAAATAAAAGCAGAACCAAGTATATACGTGACAATTCTTTGATACAGTCCATAAAAAAAGAATTTGTTAAAATGTGACATGGTGTTTTGATGACCATCCTAAATGGGAATAATTTTATCTGTAATATAATTTATTAATCCTGCAAGAAAAGTAAATGGTAAAAAACAATAAGACTAAGAATTTTAAGGTATTTTTGATATACAGGAAGAACAAGTTCAAAACAGTTTTCATTATAAATTTTTGATATACAGGAAGAACAAGTTCAAAACAGTTTTCATTATAAATTTGGCATATTTACTGCACTTGACTTAAAATCAATTATATAAGTGACAAATATACAGTATATAAGCAGTGAATATACCATATATGAGCAGTGAATATACAGCATATAAGCGGAGAATATACAGCGTATAAGCAGTGAATATACAGTGTATAAGCAGTGAATCTGCAAGTTTTGCATGATAAAACACTGCATAACAACTAGTATCAGATGCAAGCTATACTATAAATACATAAAATCCTGCTAAAAAAATAACCCATTGAGTCTTCACAGCTTGTTTTCAAAACTGAAACTAAAAGAAAAATTTTAACAAAATTCTGTCAGCATTTCCGAATTTTAAAGTTTTAATGGCTTAGGTACTATTGTTTTATAAAAAATAATATTCTGCACATTTAAAATGAGCCCATTGTTTCAAGCTCAAAATGTCTTCAAAGTTAGTATTTTTATTTTGATATTCCTTCAACAAATTTATTAAATAAGAGTCCTATGTCCAACTTATCTAAACCTCGTGAGTCAATGCAAATATCTATGAAACCAGGCAATTCAATCTTAAAAGTTGAAAAGGTTAAGGATACTAATAATTTCAATCCATTATCATATTTTAAAGTCACTGATAAAAAAATATTATTTTTAAAACAGCTGGTATTTAAAGTCAGTTTTTTGGATGGATGGGTAGGACAGGTCAGATTTTACTGGGTAGTGCAAAACAAGGCCAGGTCTGGGTAAATGTCCATCCTTATATATATACACACAGTAAAATATACACACAGTAAAATAATACAACAAATAGACACAAACAGTCATACATATAATTATATTGTTATAAAGGATATACAATTTATCAATTTAAAAATAAAAAAATTATACAATGTTATATAGTACATTGGTATTAAGGCCATTAGGATACAAAGTAACTAACTTATGAATCCAAATAGTTTCTTTTATGAGTCTATTCATGTCACCATGCACAATATCTATTGGCATGAAAGAAAAATTGAGTAGAGAGTGATTACTGGTGTTAAAGTGTGTTGAAATATTAGAGGAAAACTGAGGATCTCTATAAAATTTTTTTATATGAAAGCGATGATTATTCATTCTCTTAGAAACTTGTTCAAGTGTTTGTCCAACATATTGCATGCAACACATTTTACAAGTTATCAAATAAATCACATCAGTTGATATGCAGTTATTTATATTTAATTTGCATTATTTGTTAGTTTTTTATTTTTGTTTTTATTTCATAATATGTTACGGAAAATTGTATGATGGACTTAACCATGTCCAACATAAAAAATCAAGTTAATTTTTTACTTGACCTGAGTCATTGATTTTTTCTTCTTCTGTAAACAACTAATACATAGCAAATAGTTTCCTACTTCACATGGGAACTATTAGGATTACTTTCTTGATCTGAGTCAAGGACAATGTGTTTACTACATTTTATATTCTAATTATTCAATTTACCTGACTTACCTGACATAGTCTAGGTACAATATTATAATTTTAGTAACAGAACTTCTAATTATAACTAAGAATTTATTTTTCAAACATGAGGAACCTTCTAGAATGTTATTTTCCATTAGGTAATTGTTTTGTTTAGGAAATGCTAATTGTGACTTGAGGTCAAGTAGAGGACTATATTATCTTGTTTTTCTAGAAGTTCTTTTTATTCATGCTTCAAGATCTGAGTAGAATCAATTGTATTATTGTTGTGTCCAGTGCTTCATTTTGGGCTGGAATTTTATTCATTCAAATTATTTATTCACTGGAAATAGCAAGTGCTCATAAAAAATAACATTTCTGGAAACAGAGACTTGAGCTTCTAGTGAAATTTCAAATAAGGATATATTTTTGGATTGTATTATTGTGATCCAACAAAGAACTATTTGCACATCACCACTTTTAAGTTTATTCAGAAATTATTCAATAGGACTTTTGTAGGATTATTTAGGATAATTTGCAATACCATAAGTCCCTTTTTTAAAATCATTTTCCCTTTGTATTCAAGGAAATAAATTATTTGTTGAATTTTACAAAGCTTGTTGCTTTTCACTCTCGTCTATTACTTATTTTAAAATAATAGTCATTATATATATATATATATATATATATATATATATATATATATATATATATATATATATATATATATATATGAATTAACTACAGGCAAACTATTTCTGGGTAGTGAAAACTTGGCTGGGTGAAGGTGGCCAGGCTGGATACCTGATCATCCCTAGTAAAGTCAACCAATAAATTAAAATTGAAAATTATATTATTTATATTTTAACTTTCTGAAGATTTATTCATAATTTCCAATACATTAAGTAATCACACAGTAAGTTACTACAGTGTTGGTCCTATTGTCCCTGTGTATAATATAAGATGCATTTTGAAAATTTGGGATGAAATCTGTGAGTAAATATATATATATATATATATATATATATATATATATATATATATATATATATATATATATATATATACACATTTCTGGAATTTTGGGTCAACAAGGATGTGTTGTCAAATTGTTTTATTTAAAAATAATTTTGGGTAGGTGGGTTGAGTCCAAATTTTAGTGCACTTGACAAACTGATCAATTTTCTATTCTCCACAAATTCTCAGTTGTCAAAATCTAAAATACTGAGCATTCACTCATATTAATCTAATGATCATTCACTGTTTGCTGAATTCAAACATCAACTGGAGTACAAAGGAAGTGTCAGAAAGTAAGCATGAAATGTATAATAGCAGACTTTTCAACTCCTTGTTGATTTTTTGACAAGTATCACAGAGACTATAATTCAATTAAATTTACCAATAACACTACAATGCTGATCATATCCAAAAAATATATATATTTAGTTTGTAATTTTTGTTTGATTTTTAATATTTTAAAAAAAAACAGTATATGCTGTTGTAATGCAACATTGTATGTTGGACCTGAACTTGTCCAAAATCAGTTTTTTTTCCTACTTAACCTGAATCATTGAATATTTTTTAATTTTGCAAGCAACTAATACATAGTAAATTATTCTCTACATGTATGGGTTTAATTACAGGATCATTATTAATAGAAATATACATATTTATTTGGGCCTGTGTCTAAGTTATTGGAATTCCCCTATAAATACACCTGGCCTACTTGATATTTTCCACATCTAATATTACAATTTTAGTAACAGATTTTCTAATTATAACTAAGATTTTATTTTGTCTACGTTAAGAAGTTTCTAGAAGGATATTTTCCATTAGGTAATAGTTTATTTTTAGAAACTGCTAATTGTGACCTGAGCTCAAGTAAAGGACTATATAATCTTGTTACTGGAAAAATTATTCATTCATGCTTTAAGATTTAAGCAGAATCAATTGTATTATTGTTGTGTCCAGAAGTTCATTTGGGCTGGAATTGAATCTTGATTTTGTGGTCACTTGAGTGACTTACAGTTGCTGTTTGATGTCCAGTGTGGCCATCTTCATTTTGCTCATTAGACTCTGCTTCTGACTCTCCAACATTTGGCGAAGCTTGCTGTTCTCATTCTGAAAAAAGGAAAAGAAATAAAGGAATCATGCAAAAGATATTTTTTTTGTGTCCGTCAGTTATGCAGTATATGAAACAACCAACATTATATGCATAAATTTATGTATATCTATACTGTGTGTTTAGCTTTTGTCCATGATTGTTGATTGCAATAATCTTTTGTAAATGACATATCATGTAGCTAATTTTTGTCCATGATTGTAGATTATATTATAATATAATGATCATTTGTAAGCAACATGTTTACTTGGATTTGAGTTCAGAACATCAGTTTTTTCTTGGAAAAAAACATGGTTTAAGACCATGTTTAATTGATGTTTGTCATGTTATCTGCTAAAACGTTTTAATAAACAGACTTGACCTTGTTTATGAATTTGATGGGAATGTCCATTGTAAATTACCCAGATCCAAAGCATTTTTCTCTGTCATAAGTCAGGTGACAGTCCTTATATAAGTTTGATGTAAACAAGATTATTTCATTTCTACTTTAAGTTCAGCTCTAAAATCAATGGAAGGTGTTAACATCACTTTATAGACATCGACCGCTTTATCATGCCAAGGTTGTGGAAGCATTTTCTAATGGCACACTAAGATTTTGGAAGGTATTGCTATCACAACCCTTTCATTCTGAATCTGATATACTACCACCTGAACAACCATGCTTCCTTTCCCATTCCCCACTCCCGAAATGAAACTGTCAGTCCCTAAGTCATAAAGGGGTGGCATGTGTCTCCTGTAAATTGAATTTATAAAGATTATGTGTGGCATTATTCATAAGGTTTCTGTTCAACTGCCAAAAATACATGGCTATATAAACCTTAATGGGCAATTGTCACTCAACAGTTTAGGTCATAATGCCTTCTCTGCTGCAGCTGTTAAGAGGGTATTCTGTTGTCATGTATGCCTCTATATAAATTATTGGTCATGCTCTTAGTTGACTGTCGATGTAAATATCTATGTGCAAGATACCTCAATTCATATGTAGCTGTACTACATATGAATTGAGGTATCTTGCACATAGATATTTACATCGACAGTCAACTAAGAGCATGACGAGAGAGAGAGAGAGACAGAGAGAGAGAGAGAGAGAGAGAGATGGGATACTGTCAAAACATAGAAGGACTTAAACTTTAAGATCTTCCTAACATGGGAATATGGGATCAATTTGCCAGCAATGAGGTCCAACACCATAAATAACTAGTAAATAAGTTCAAGGCTTCCTTCCTTATAGAAGATGGGAAATAAACATTAAGAATAATGATATGGCCTGATTTTCACCTGTAACAGGTCAACTTGTTCCTGTATAGCCTTGACACTGTACTCTGTGCTGTGATTGCTGATTTTGGTTTCCTGAATTCGACTAGAGAGCTTCTTCAACTTCTCTTTCTCCAACTTCAACTGGGACTCAGTCTTAGCAAGCGCCTTCTCCATTTCACTAAGTCGGGCCTCAGCTACAATCTAGAAAAGTTATTTTGTAACAATGTTAAAAACAAAAGGACTGGATGGAATTTTAGTAAAACAGAGAAGTTCAGGACTGAATTACCTCCAATTTGAGCTACTATAATTCTGGTAATTTTCCTACCCTTTTAATTTTCTGTACACCTTCTATCCATAAAAAATCATAAATAATTAAATGTAATATATTTATTTATTTGCTAAGAGAATTTCATATTCTACAACAAAGCGTTTTTATTTTTGTGCAAAAATATTTATACTGAAAATGTTTGCATAATGCATTTTTAATAAAATGAATAATAAATTATGACATTATTTTCTTGTTTTGTTTTTACTTTCTATTATTTTCAACCTCGTAAAACAGATGTTCATGTTTCAAAAAGCTTCAATGATTTACTGATGTACAATTTAAATACATCGAACAACCAATGTATTATTTGGTAAGTTTATGTTATAAATAGTACAGTAAAATCTGTCTTGAAAGAACACCCATTCTGACAAAAAATAATGGTCTCTCAAGACAAGTGTTCTCTCATGACAGGTCATAATGCTATTAACCAATAAATCTGTTCAAGGAGAAACTAGTCTCTCAAGACAGGTGGTCTTTCATAGCAGTGGTCTCACAAGACAGGTTTTATGTAATACTCTTTGGGTAAGTTTAAATTTGAGGCACTGAATAATGAAATAGGAGATTAAGACAATACTGTTTGCTAAGTTCATGTATGACATAAAATAGATAGGAGATTAAGACATACTGTTTTCTAAGTTCATGTATGACATAAAATAAATAGGAGATTAAGACAATACTGTTTGCTAAATTCACGTATGACATAAAGTCATGTGAAAAACACAAATATTTGTTAAATTTATTCAGTTTTTAACTGAGGCATTAAATAGTTAAACAAGAGATAAGAAATTTGTAAAAAATTATCATTTGAATCAAGAAGAAAGTTTCCTGCTTTGAAAAAATATGAATGTATGATTCAGATACATCCAAATGACTATTATATATGTCTGACATAATTGAATATGAAAAATATAAATATGTCCCATAAGTTCTAGGCATACTTAATTAGCAAGTAATAGCTCTGCACAGCCATGCAGTTCTTGTGGCTATCATAATTCACAGCAATGTAGTTCTTGTGGCTATCATAATTCACAGCCATGTAGTTCTTGTGGCTATCATAATTCACAGCCATGTAGTTCTTGTAACTATCATAATTCACAGAAATGTAGTTCTTGTGGCTATCATAATTCACAGCCATGTAGTTCTTGTGGCTATCATAATTCACAGCCATGTAGTTCTTGTGGCTATCATAATTCACAGCCATGTACTTCCTGTGGCTATCATAATTCACAGCCATGTAGTACTTGTGGCTATCATAATTCACAACCATGTTCTTCTTGTGGCTATAATAATTCACAGCCATGTAGTTCTTGTGGCTATCATAATTCACAGCCATGTAGTTCTTGTGGCTATCATAATTCATAGGAGAATAAATTGTTCATTCTGAGGTCTCTTCATTGACAATGGAACATAGTAGTGCCTTTGTACATAAGGAAGATTACAATCATCAGGTAACTGAACAAAGACAATTACAAATGCTTTGTATTTTGCCTATACCTCTGTCTTAATGCATGTCTAAACCATCATTTCATCAATGGTTCATCCATATCAATGCAAAACATGATGTCTTAATGCATGTCTAAACCATCATAGCATCAATGGTTCATTCATATCAAGGGCAAAATATGTCTTAATGCATGTCTAAAGAAACCATCATAGCATCAATGGTTCATTCATATCAATGGCAAAACATGATGGATTAATGCATGTCTAAACCATCAAAGCATCAATGGTTCATTCATATCAATGGCAAAACATGATGTCTTAATGCATGTCTAAACCATCATAGCATCAAGGGATCATTCATATCAATGCAAAATATGATGTCTTAATGCATGTCTAAACCATCATAGCATCAATGGTTCATTCATATCAACGGCAAAACATGATGTCTTAATGCATGTCTAAACCATCATAGCATCAATGGATCATTCATATCAATGCAAAACATGATGTCTTAGTGCATGTCTAAACCATCATAGCATCAATGGTTCATTCATATCAATGGCAAAACATGATGTCTTAATGCATGTCTAAATCATCATAGCATCAAGGGATCATTCATATCAATGCATAACATGTCTTAATGCATGTCTAAACCATCAAAGCATCAATGGTTCATTCATATCAATGGCAAAACATGATGTCTTAATGCATGTCTAAATCATCATAGCATCAATGGTTCATTCATATCAATGGCAAAACATGATGTTTTAATGCATGTCTAAACCATCATAGCATCAAGGGATCATTCATATCAATGGCAAAACACGAGGTCTTAATGCATGTCTAAACCATCACTGCATTAATGAATCATTCATATCAATGACAAAACATGTCTTAATGCATGTCTAAACCATCACAGCATCAATGAATCATTAATATCAATGTAAAACATGTCTTAATGCATGTCTAAACCATCACAGCATCAATGGATCATTCATATCAATGCAAAACATGATGTCTTAATGCATGTCTAAACCATCATAGCATCAAGGGATCATTCATATCAATGGCAAAACATGATGTCTTAATGCATGTCTAAACCATCATAGCATCAATGAATCATTCATATCAATGCAAAACATGATGTCTTAAAGCATGTCTAAACCATCATAGCATCAATGGATCATTCATATCAATGCAAAACATGATGTCTTAATGCATGTCTAAACCATCATAGCATCAATGGATCATTCATATCAATGCAAAACATGATGTCTTAAAGCATGTCTAAATCATCATAGCATCAAGGGATCATTCATATCAATGCAAAACATGTCTTAATGCATGTCTAAACCATCAAAGCATCAATGGTTCATTCATATCAATGGCAAAACATGATGTCTTAATGCATGTCTAAACCATCATAGCATCGATGGATCATTCATATCAATGCAAAACATGATGTCTTAATGCATGTCTAAACCATCATAGCATCAATGGTTCATTCATATCAATGGCAAAATATGATGTCTTAATGCATGTCTAAACCATCATAGCATCAATGGTTCATCCATATCAATGGCAAAACATGATGTCTTAATGCATGTCTAAATCATCATAGCATCAATGAATCATTCATATCAATGGCAAAACATTATGTTTTAATGCATGTCTAAACCATCATAGCATCAATGAATCATTCATATCAATGTAAAACATGTCTTAATGCATGTCTAAACCATCACAGCATCAATGAATCATTCATATCAATGGCAAAACATGTCTTAATGTATGTCTAAACCATCATAGCATCAATGGTTCATTCATATCAATGGCAAAACATGATGTTTTAATGCATGTCTAAACCATCATAGCATCAAGGGATCATTCATATCAATGGCAAAACATGATGTCTCAATGCATGTCTAAACCATCATAGCATCAAGGGATGATTCATATCAATGCAAAACATGATGTCTTAATGCATGTCTAAACCATCAAAGCATCAATGGTTCATTCATATCAATGGCAAAACATGATGTCTTAATGCATGTCTAAACCATCATAGCATCAATGGATCATTCATATTAATGCAAAACATGATGTCTTAATGCATGTCTAAACCATCATAGCATCAATGGTTCATTCATATCAATGGCAAAACATGACATCTTAATGCATGTCTAAATCATCATAGCATCAAGGGATCATTCATATCAATGCAAAACATGTCTTAATGCATGTCTAAACCATCATAGCATCAATGGTTCATTCATATCAATGGCAAAACATGATGTCTTAATGCATGTCTAAACCATCATAGCATCAATGGTTCATTTCATATCAATGCAAAACATGATGTCTTAATGCTTGTCTAAACCATCATATCATCAATGGTTCATTCATATCAATGGCAAAACATGATGTTTTAATGCATGTCTAAACCATCATAGCATCAATGAATCATTCATATCAATGGCAAAACATGATGTCTCAATGCATGTCTAAACTATCATAGCATCAAGGGATGATTCATATCAATGCAAAACATGATGTCTTAATGCATGTCTAAACCATCATAGCATCAATGGTTCATTCATATCAATGGCAAAACATGATGTCTTAATGCATGTCTAAACCATCATAGCATCAATGGATCATTCATATTAATGCAAAACATGATGTCTTAATGCATGTCTAAACCATCATAGCATCAATGGTTCATTCATATCAGTGGCAAAACATCACATCTTAATGCATGTCTAAATCATCATAGCATCAAGGGATCATTCATATCAATGCAAAACATGTCTTAATGCATGTCTAAACCATCATAGCATCAATGGTTCATTCATATCAATGGCAAAACATGATGTCTTAATGCATGTCTAAACCATCATAGCATCAATGGATCATTCATATTAATGCAAAACATGATGTCTCAATGCATGTCTAAACCATCATAGCATCAATGGTTCATTCATATCAATGGCAAAACATGACATCTTAATGCATGTCTAAATCATCATAGCATCAAGGGATCATTCATATCAATGCAAAACATGTCTTAATGCATGTCTAAACCATCATAGCATCAATGGTTCATTCATATCAATGGCAAAACATGATGTTTTAATGCATGTCTAAACCATCACAGCATCAAGGGATCATTCATATCAATGGCAAAACATGATGTCTTAATGCATGTCTAAATGTAATTGTAACTGGATAGAGTATATCAGATGAAGTCAGTGTGCTGCAAAAGAACCTGCTGGAACAGCTATAATTGCTATAAGTATAGCATCATCAAAGGGAAGTGCATACCATTTAAAAAAAATAAAACTCAGTAGTCAGCCAATCAGAAGTCAATAACTGATCATGTGATGTATGATATGTGTTAGTATGGTGAAAATCTTAAATAATTCCTTCATGTCAATGATCAAAGAACTCGCTCTTTTGTGAGTTCATTGATTTTAGGCACAGATGACATAACTACTATGCAAAAATGTATTATTCTGTAGTTATTCTTGAAGTCTTTACTATTCCTTTATGCTAATACTCTATACCTTTTGGTTTCTGGTGTCCTCCAGCTGGAGTCGCAGAGAGCCAACTGAATGTTCTGTGAGGTGTCTGCCAGTACTTTCATCTGAAAGTTTAGACTTGATCTCCTCCAGATCTCTCTCCAGAATGCGTACCCTTCCCTGAAGCTTGTCCCTTGCATCGGCTGCTAATGCTAGGTGTGACTGGGATGCCTGCAACTGTGAGTGTGACTTGAGAAAAAAACACAAAAAAACACTTATTAAGCACACACCCATCTGATTTTCATCTTTAATATGGTGTTTATATTCATGTTCCCACCATATTTCTGTATTAAACATTAAACATATTGTATAGAACATAAGCTGGATCTATTGGCATTTAAAGTAGATGTATCTGATTTGTTAATGCTTTTAAATTTTATGAAAATATATTATACTGAAATAATTTAAACATCATATGCATCTCAATGATGGAACAAAGCTACAGTAGGTGTCATTGGTGTTTACACATATATTTTAGGTTAAATGAAGAGAACTTTTATCAATCTCTACCTATGAAATTTTATTACACTTAAAAATATATATATAGAAAGTGTAAAAAGGGAGTATGTAATAAATATAAGAAGTACATATGTGAAATAGCTAGTTTGATGAGGCACATGACTATGTCAAAGCCATTCTTGTCAGAATATAATCGTATACCATATCAAACTCATTTTTCTCATGGCTTGGAACAAAATCTATTTATCTAGACATTGCCTGTGTGCTAAGGGATAAAACTGATGTATCTAGACATTGCTTGTGTGCTAAGGGATACAATCTATGTACCTATACACTGCCTGTGTGCAGAGAGATAAAATCTATGTATCTAGACATTGCCTGTGTGCTAAGGGATAAAATCTATGTACCTAGACATTGCCTGTGTGCTAAGGGATACAATCTATGTACCTAGACATTGCCTGTGTGCTAAGGGATACAATCTATGTACCTAGACATTGCCTGTGTGCTAAGGGATACAATCTATGTACCTAGACATTGCTTGTGTGCTAAAGGATACAATCTATGTACCTAGACATTGCTTGTGTGCTAAAGGATACAATCTATGTACCTAGACATTGCCTGTGTGTAGAGAGATACAATCTATGTACCTATACATTGCCTGTGTGCTAAGGGATAAAATATATGTACCTAGATATTGCCTGTGTGCTAAGGGATAAAATATATGTACCTAGACATTGCTTGTGTGCGAAGGGATAAAATCTATGTACTTAGACATTGCTTGTGTGCTAAAGGATACAATCTATGTACCTAGACATTGCCTGTGTGCTGAGAGATAAAATCTATGTACTTAGACATTGCCTGTGTGCTAAGGGATAAAATCTATGTACTTAGACATTGCCTGTGTGCTAAGGGATAAAATATATGTACCTAGACATTGCCTGTGTGCTAAAGGATACAATATATGTACCTAGACATTGCCTGTGTGCTAAGGGATAAAATCTATGTACTTAGACATTGCTTGTGTGCTAAAGGATACAATCTATGTACCTAGACATTGCCTGTGTGCTGAGAGATAAAATCTATGTACCTAGACATTGCCTGTGTGCTAAGGGATAAAATATATGTACCTAGATATTGCCTGTGTGCAGAGATAAAATATATGTACCTAGACATTGCTTGTGTGCTAAAGGATACAATCTATGTACCTAGACATTGCCGTGTGTGCTAAGGGATAAAATGCATGTGTCTAGGTATTGTCTGTGTGCTTTAGGAATATAATACTGAAATTGTTTAAGCTCCTAGACTGACAAACATCATCTTAGAAACCCCAATAATGGATTCAAACCAGATATTTGTAACTGGTCACACTGAGCCCTGCAATGAAACAAACTATAAAGCCAAAAATCGTAATTCATACAAGGCACATCCAGATCTGTGAAACAATGCTCACCACAGACTGCATCATAATATGTTAAACGGTGCTGGAACTATTTTGATTACAAGCTATATCCCATGTAAAGATAAAAAGTTGACTCACAATAACCACACCTATGTCAAACATGGATAAGACAAGATAAAACCCATAAAACACAAATCTAAGTCAGAGTCACTTTTCCTATTAAATTGTTTGTGATATTTGGAATGGTTCATGAGCAAACAGAATCATCTTATGTAAAGATATGCGATTCATCCACACAGATGATAACTCTGTCAAAATGGAGTGAAAAAGTCTAAATTCATAAAAGTCACATGTAGATCAATGATACACTGTTTATACCAAATTGCATCAGAACATGTGGAATGGTTTTTTGAACTGTCAGTTACTAGTAACTTTCCATTTGAAGATATTAAGTTAATTGTCGAGGGATATAATTCTACTAAAATGGAGCTGATGAGAAAAAGACTTCAAAAGGCACATCTAGGTCTGTGAGACAATGTACACTACAAATGACACCAGAATGTGCTGAGAGGTTTTTGAGTTATGCAAGTAACTAGCAACATCTTACTTGTAAGATATAAAGTAATGTCAGTAACGAGCAACATCCTTTGTGAAGATATGATGCTAAATGTAAAGGGCCATAACTCTAACCAACATAGAATTTAGAAGACAAAACCCATCAAAGGTACATCCAGGTTTATGAGACAATTTACACAACAAACTGCTTCAGAATATGTCAAATACTTTGCCGATTACAAGGACCTGTTGCATTTCAAATTGATTAAATAATAACTCCATCAATATTAGGTCTGAAAAGCTGAAACCTTTAAAAGGCATATATCTATGTGTAATAGAAAGTTGAACTAAAAACATAATCTAATAATGAGTTGCAGAGTAATGGTAGCTACAAAAAGTATGCAGGGTCAAACGGCAGGATGGACTGATGGACCAATGGCCTCATGACCTGATGGGCTAAAAGTCTGATGGACAGACATAAAATATAATTACCACAGGGATCTCGCATCTAGCTATGTGACACTAGTAAATATTGATTCTTTAAAGGTATAAAACTGTAAAATATTACACGGATCTTGAAAGCTGTATCATATTTCATGAGTATGCAACATCAGTGGCTCACATGTGATGATTCAGCTTTCATGATTAACAACGCATACTAATAATGCATTTTGATTACACAGACATTTAATCTAACACGGTTTATCTGGCATTTGATATATTTAGTTCTTCAATCTATATTTCCGAACTGCAATCTGAATAAACTGTTCAGGTGTTTTCAATGATATGCATGCAATTATATTCTCCGATGCACCAAATAAAACTCGTATCAATCCCCAGATGTTTTGACTTCCGATCACACTACAAAACAAAATCTGTTTGAAGAACATAATACAGGGGTATGTAATAAATATAAAAACACATTGTTGGAAGAACTCATCTGAGACCTAGACATATACACACACCATATCAAAACTCATTCATTCTACTAGCTTGGAACAAAGAACACATTTATCAGCTCTGGTAAGGTGTCACCAATAAAATTAAATTTGTGACAGTGTAGTCTATAATACATCAATAAAATTAAATTTGTGACAGTGTAATCTATAATACACCAATAAAATAAAATCTGTGACAGTACCATCTATAATACACCAATAAAATTAAAAATATGTGACAGTGTGATCTTTGATACACCAATAAAATTAAATTTATCACAGTTTAATCTACGATACACAAATAAAATTAAATCTGTGACAGTGTGATCATTTAAACAACAATAAAATTAAATCTGTGAGGGTGTGATCTATGGTATATAATAAAATTAAATCTGTGACAGTGTGATCACTGATACACCAATAAAATTAAATCTGTGAGGGTGTGATCTATGGTATATAATAAAATTAAATCTGTGACAGTGTGATCACTGATACACCAATAAAATTAAATCTGTGACTATGATCACTGATACACCAATAAAATTAAAATTACTCCCAAGGTGTGACATCACATGCTCCATTAATAACATTGATAAATTACTTGTGAATCAGTCATAACAAGCTTTTTACATTTCTATACCAACCTGACTGAGACTCTCAGAAAGTGCTGATCTCTCTGCTTCATGCTGTGACTGCAGTTCCTTGATGGTGATCTGTAGCTCATGTATCTGATGCTGTGAGTTTTCTTGAAGGACCCGCAGCTCTCCATATAACTTCTGGTTTGTCACTTCTGCCTTTGCTAGCATCTCCTGGGTTCAAAAATGTCATGTACTGGATAATAATGATACAACCTCTTTCACAAATGACTAGGGCTACAAAATTCCACTCATCTGCTTGTGTTAACAAGTGGTGGCTAATGATGAACACGAAAGGTTTTCAAGATGCTCATCCAAGTAAAAAGTACCATTCTGTATTATGTACAGTGTAGGATGAGAAAAACTGAAAGGTTTACAAGATGCCCAACCAAGTAGAAAGTACCATTCTGTATTATGTACAGTGTGGGATGAGTAAAACTGAAAGGTTTACAAGATGCCCATCCAAGTAGAAAGTACCATTCTGTATTATGTACAGTGTAGGATGAGTAAAATTGAAAGGTTTACAAGATGCCCATCCAAGCAGAAAGTACATTTCTGTATTATGTACAGTGAAGGATGAAAAAAACTGAAAGGTTTACAAGATGCCTATCCAAGTACAAAGTATCATTCTGTATTATGTACAGTGTAGGATGAGAAAAACTGAAAGGTTTACAAGATGTACATCCAAGTAAATCGTACCATTCTGTATTATGTACAGTGTGGGATGAGTAAAACTGATGCAGCGTAGTAAAACTTACAAGCCAATTGCCTAGCAGGACAAGTAGTCAACTGAAACTATTTAGAGCTCTGATCTCTATACCTGAACCAATGTGTCCACATGTATTTTTCTCTCTCTCTCTCTCTTTTCTTTTGTATGAACTTCACTCTGAGCTGGGATTTTTTTCTATTGCCCCTCTGACAGATCACTGTTGCTCCTGTATTATTTGTTCTGTATATGTGAGGTTGTGATCCTACTGTATGGCATAGACATCAATGTATACATCCTATGTCCCTGAGAAACAACTTTATTATCTGAGTCAAATTCTCATGAACTGAGTCAGTATGTCTGTAATTACAGGCTATGCTTGTGGGACCTTGTGAGCAGTGATATCTCTTAATTGCATCAGTCTTTAAAACTGCACCCACAACAGTGTATGTGCACATGTCTGACTGTTTTCATGTAGCTGTGTATCTGTTATTCTGCATAATTAACATTGTGAGCAATAATCTCTCTCCTTCATTCCACAAACAGGAACCATTCATTAGTCTCTGTACATGAACTTCTTGTACTGTATGTCTCTGCCCATTTGTGTGTTTATTTTTTGTTTTGTACAAGCCCAAATGTAAGTCATGATATTTTACCTTCATGAGGCTGGCATGTGTATTTGTATGTGTATTTGTCTGTCTGTGTATACCTGATGTTTGGAATTAGCCTCCATATGAACCATAATTTCCTTCCTCTGGCCATCTAGAATGACTTTGTTGTCTCTTACCACACCCTCCAACCTCTGGACATTAGCCTCCAACTCTCGTTTTTCCCTGAAACAAGAATTGCACAGAATGCTATGTTTCACCTACCGCCATGGCATAATTGAACAAGACTACTGTAAATGGCAAATTATACATGCTTTATGTGGCATAAATTATTATACTTTTCTAAAACAAAAACTCTCCATCACTGGTTGGAAACTTTACCTTTTAAATCCAAAATTAATATCATCTTCCTTGACCTCTGATTTTGAGGCCCCTAAATTAGTTGGTATTTTCGTCATCTCATGTGTTGTCTACAAAGCCTTGTTAAGGCATATATTATGGAATCAAAACAGGTTTATCGAAACCGCTTTCCATCTTTCAGTCCCTGCAACATTGACTTTTGACCTTTAGACACCCAAATAAATAGAGGTCTTCTCTCAAATGCAAGTCTTCAACAACATGAGTGTGTGTTTGTGAGTGTGTGTTTGTGAGTGTGTGTTTGTGAGTGTGTGTTTGTGAGTGTGTGTTTGTGTGTGATTTTGATTTTAATGTAGCTTTAACAATTCTCTCAAATTCAGGCTATCACCAAAGTTTGGTGAAAGTAGATAATAAAGAACTCAAGATGTCATGCAGAAACCATTTATCTTCATCTGATCATTATGACCTTAACCTTTCACATTTGACCACAAAATATATATATATATATGTGTGTGTCTCATTATGACCTTAACCTTTCACATTTGACCACAGAATATATATATATATATATGTGTGTCTCATTATGACCTTAACCTTTCACATTTGACCACAAAATATATATATATATATATATGTGTGTGTCTCATTATGACCTTAACCTTTCACATTTGACCACAGAATATATATATATATATATATATATATATATATATATATATATATATATATATATATATATATATATATATATGTGTGTGTGTGTGTGTGTGTCTCATTATGACCTTAACCTTTCACATTTGACCACAGAATGTATATATATATATATATGTGTGTCTCATTATGACCTTAACCTTTCACATTTGACCACAAAATATATATATATGTGTCTCATTATGACCTTAACCTTTCACATTTGACCACAAAATATATATATATATATATATATATATATATATATATATATATATATATATATATATATATATATATATATATATATATGTGTGTCTCATTATGACCTTAACCTTTCACATTTGACCACAAAATATATATATATATGTGTGTGTCTCATTATGACCTTAACCTTTCACATTTGACCACAAAATATATATATATATATGTGTGTCTCATTATGACCTTAACCTTTCACATTTGACCACAATATATATATATATATATATATATATATATATATATATATATATATATATATATATATATATATATATATATATATATATATGTGTGTGTCTCATTATGACCTTAACCTTTCACATTTGACCACAAAATATATATATATATGTGTGTCTCATTATGACCTTAACCTTTCACATTTGACCACAGAATGTATAGGTGTCTTTCTTATCTCAAATGCAAGCCAATTACAAAACTTTTCCACTTTCTCTACCTCTGCATTAAATATCAGTATTATCTTTAAGATAATAGAAAATCTCAGTTTGGGGTCTGATATATTGTTACATGATACAAAACATGATCTGCTGGTACATGCTGTGACACATAATCCACTGTTTCATGGTATGATAACAGATCATCTGATACATAATACAACACATAATCTGCTGGTACATGCTGTGACACATAATCCACTGTTTCATGGTATGATAACAGATCATCTGATACAAAATACAACACATAATCTGCTCATACAGGTATCACATTATCAATAAATACATGAAACAATGAGAAGAAAACATAGAAACAAGATATTTAGTCGCAATATGTCTGTGTATTCAACTGACCTTGTGACTACCTCCAGTTCCTGAAGAGTCCTGACAAAGGACTGGAGTTGTAACTCTTTGTGATGAACCTTCTCTTTTAGACTCTCAAGTTCTGACCTTGAACACAGGGAAGAGTAAAATGAACTAATCAGTGTTATTTAATATTAGACAATAACGACAACAAAGAGTATGAGAAAAAGTTGCTAACTGTTGTTACACATACTGAATTTTTATTGTGGGATTGAGGCTTACTGGACAATTGTCATGTTTTTAAAATGTTTACAAACATTCCAACCCCAAGATATAAGAATAATTATTGCTAATATAAGTGGGAAAAAAATATAATTTGGGCCTACTAAGTGTAACATATATATATATATATATATATATATATATATATATATATATATATATATATATATATATATATCACATGTCAGAATTACAGTACATATGAAAAATATTCATTCACTTTAACTAGTCTACATGTGTACATTTCACTGAATGATCATGAACTTGAATTCTGCAATGAGCATGATCATGAGATCAATCTGAATGGTTTATAGTTTGTAGTGTTGATTTTTCCTTTCTCTGATCTGACATGCTTTTAAGTTTGAAAAGATCCATCTGCTGTAACATTTTCCATTATATCACATCTATAAGTCACACTGTAAGTTACTTTACTAGCTAGTTCATTAAATTTAACATTTTCCATTACATCACATCTATAAGTCACATTGTGAGTTACTTTACAAGCTAGTTCATTAAATTTATAAGTAATCTGTGAGGCAAAGTTTAAAGTGAAGAGACCTGTCTGTTTTTTTTTTAAACACTACTCTTATGCAGCTGTCACCTTTTTAAAAAGAGTATCATACTAATATGAGTGGAATGAAAGAGATGATTATAAAAATATAAACACAACCTTTTTTTAATGTATAAAAGAAGCATAATCCATACATTGGCAAGTGTAAAACAATTTGGTGAAAAAAGCACAATGATTAAGACAATAGCATAAGGATCTGACCTTGTTTACAAGTAAGCAATTTTTTCAATCAGAAATGGTCAGTTTACAAAGCATTCTGTTGCATCATAGATCAGCTGACAGTTTGTGTGTAAATAGAGGTTTTGTAATTAATGTTGTCATTCCTATGTTAAGATCAGTCTGTGGGTTCATTTTTAGTTGTGTTCAGATATAATTTGAGAGGAATTATTTATTTAAATTATTCACTGGAATTACAAAGTGCTTATGAAGACTCAATGAAAGATATCTATGATTGTATCATTGTGAAAAATCAAGACATTCAAGATTAAAGGAATTCTTTGACAACATTCTATATTTTTGGACTTGTGATAGGACATTTAGGATTATCTGGGATTTAACTGAAAATACTGTCTTTTGATTTTCATTTTGTATTATAGAGAAATAAATTGTTGATTTTACTAAACTTGTTGGTTTGACTTCTTTTCTGTTACATAGCTTAAGACCATGGAGTCCATAAAATAGTAGCTGATTGAGTATTTAACATATGTTATGTATCTTTAATTTGTACTTGTTAGTTTTTCCTTCATGATTAAAAATTATGTATAATTGTACCTTGGCCTTGACCTTGCCCAAAATGAAGTTTATTGTGTCCTTGACTAGGGACAGTGATGCTTTTATTTTGTAAACAAATAATATATGGTTAATATTTCTCTTGGAGTGTGTGTGTGTGTTTTTATTATAATTTTAGTATCAGATTTTATCTTTTTATGACTTACAAGTTTCTAGAAATTAACTTTGGACATATATCCTGACTCTGCTTATGTGTCTTAGTTTTTTATATAATCTTGCTTACTTGAACAATTATTCATTCTTGTGATAACATTGGAAGCAGAATGATGGTATTGTTCTAAATAGGTTTTGGTTTGGATGGAATTATTTTATCAAATTATTATTCTCTGGAATTACAAAGTGCTCAATAATATCTTTGGACAGAAACATTAATTTGGAATTATAGTGAAATCAGACAAGGACATCTTGGATTATATTACTGTAATTAATTGGAAGACTGTTAGCACATCATCACACTTCAGGCCAATGGTACATTAGCACATTCAAGACTACATGTACATCAACACCTTCTTTTCTGTTACATTGTTTAATACCAGAGTCATAATACATGAGTACTTTAGCCAGAAAATCATGTGCCTACTCTATCTTTTCTCTCCAGAAACCATGTTTATTCATACAGTCACAATGATATTGACCTTTGACCCCAAAATCAAAAGACCTTTTTTGTCCAGCAAGTGCAAGCCATCCAGAATGTTTAGTCCAGGTTTGTGATGTAACACTAATGTTATCATGTAAAAATCATTTTTTGTCTTACATTCTCAGTGACATTGACATCTGATCTTTACTCTTTCATCCCTAAAACCAACAGATGTCTTTCTTTTACACCCAAAGTGCACACTTATTTTCACCCAAAGTGCACACTTATTTTCACCCAAATGGTCTAAAACTATCAGTTCATGAGTAGACATCATGTTTCTCATTACCATGACCTTTCATCCTATCAGGGTATGTGGTCTAAAATCAGATTTCAAAAACTGTTTTCTTCTTTGAGTTACAGTGACCTTAATATTTGACCCTTCAAAACTCAAATCAAGCACGGAAATCTAAAGGTATTTTTCTTACCTGCAATGCAAACTATCCAAAATGTTTCATTGAGGCACATGGTGTAGAACTAAAATTATCATAGAGAAACCATTTCAGAGTGACAATGGTTTTGATCTTTGACCCCAAAATCAATAAATGTCTTTGAAATCCCATGTACAAGCAAGCCTCCAATTTTGGACATGATGAATAGCATAGAATTAAATCACTCTGCAGAAAGCATTTTTCTTAATTTAAATTACAAAGACTTTGACCATTTGACACTAAGATAAACAGGCAAGCCATTCAGAACATTTGGTCAGTATCCATGATTTTGAGGAAATGTTATTATGCAGAATCTAAACAATAAGACCGATGGACAGATGGACATCATAATATGATATTTTCTACCCTTTGGTGGACGCATAAAAATCACTTGGCAATTTTAAACCTTATTATCATCTATTTAAGGCTTTTTAATAAGATATAATGTAGCTTTTTGTCCTATACAGTATGACTAATTGACACAGCTACATACCTGGCAAATCCTATACAGTATGACTAATTGACACAGCTACATACCTGGTAAACTCAAGCTCTTTCTGTACAAGTGTTTGGTTATTTTCCAGAGTTTTCTTCTCCTCATGCAGTTCTCTCTGGAGCGTGTCCAGTTGGTGTAATGACTCCTCTCGATGCAACCGGAGTTCATTTTCTTTGTCATTTAGTTGTCTACACAGGACCTCATATTCTAAATGAAAATTATAATATCTCTTTACTAAATTCAGCTAATAATGTCGTCAAGCGCTCTTGTTCTTATGTCAGGTGTCAAATATCCTGTACATACACCTATTGCAAAGTCAATGTGATTCATGTTCATTATTAGGCTTCTTGATTATTATCTTTTTAATATTTACGGTTAGTCAGTCAATAAATGACCATGTGGCCTTTTTGTTTTTGTATTTTGCTAATTATCAAAGACTTGGTGAACAAATTTGACAATGTGAATTTCAAACCTTTACATTTAGGCATAACATTTTAAAATATCTCCCATAATTACCACATCCCTATAAAAAAAATACCCCCCATGTTATTGTGTACATAATATGAAAGGCTAATTCACTATATTTAATTTCCTATCTGTCTGTTTCATAATCTCGCTCAGCAAATGACTGAAAATAATTCACTGAATAATAATTGGTCAAAAAATGATAATCATAGCTATAGATTTTCTGTCCAAAATCACTTCAAACATGGGATGGGCAAATTTAGGAACAACAGTCTGCAATGATAGCAAAATTAAATTACAGTTTATATTCAGTTACAAGTCAAGCTCAACTGCAAACCATACAGACACTGATCTGCAGTTGCATAATACACTGGCAGATCAGGGTATATGTTCTTTGTTCTACTGATTATTCAAATTGTTAAAGCTACATTAAAAATCCATATCACACACACACACACACACACACAATGAAGGTTTATTCATATATTATACCATTTATCTCTAAAATAGTAATTTACTCAACACAAAGAAACAATCTGCTTGGTGGAAACTTGTCTGAGGTAAAGAAAATATCAAATCCTCATAAAATATAGTGCTAAGTACATTCATAACTTTGTAAATTCTATGAACATGACATCAGACTTCAAAATACTAAATATCAAATCCTCATAAAATATAGTGCTAAGTACATTCATAACTTTGTAAATTCTATGAACATGACATCAGACTTCAAAATACTAAATACTGAATCCTCATAAAATATAGTGCTAAGTACATTGATAACTTTGTAAATTCTATGAACATGACATCAGACTTCAAAATACTAAATATCGGATCCTCATAAAATATATACTAAGTACATTGATAACTTTGTAAATTCAGACTTCAAGATACTAAATATATAACTAGATGAACATCACCAACCATGTCTTAGAGACTCTTTTTCTTGCTTCAATTTCTCAAGATCATCTTTCCCCAGGAGAACTTGTCCACGCAGTATGTCTACATGGCTCTTATGAGCTGTAACCTCCTCCTTAAGTCGCTCACAGTCTTCATGATAGGACTGACTCTGGTTCTGGAAGTTACACACATTTCCAAATGAAAGCCTCATTATTATGTATGCTTAATTTTTTTTTGTTTTTTTATTCATTATATGCTAAATGTTATATAAAATTGTATTTCATAGCTAACTTTGTCCAAAATCAAGTTCATTTTCTACCTGACCAGACACATTGATTTGATTTTCTAAACATGTTTATCTCAATACGTGTCCAGAACATTTGAAATTCCAAATGAAATGCTGGGTCTACCTGATGTTTACCACAGTCTGTATTATAATTTTAGTAACAGACCTTGTCTAATTATTGCCTGGATTGTACTGGAAATGAACATTTGTCCTACATCCTGGCTCTTCTTTTGTCTTAAGTTTTTTCATATAATCTTGTTTATCTAGAAATTATTCATTCATCTTAAAAGATCTCCAGGCAGAATCATCTGATGTCTTCAGTGTTTGATTTGGGCTGAAATGTAATTCAAATTATTTATTCCCTGGAAATAAAAAATGCTCTATAATATTCTTGGACAGACATTAACTGGGACTTATAGTGAATTCAAACAAGGAAACCTTGGATTATATTACTGTGATTCAACAAAAGACTCTTGGCATATCATTACAATTTGGGTTATTGGTACATCAGAACACTAGACACTGCATGCTGCTACAGGAACATCTTAAGCATTAGAAATTACTTGCAATACCAGTGATGTTTATTCACAATGTTATTCATTAGGACTTGGGTCAGAAATTCTATAATTATTTGGGATTTAATTTGTAATATCATAAGTTGTTTTTACGTTTTCACTTTTGTATTCTAGGGAAATAAATTATTGGTTGAATTCACCAAACTTACTAGTTTTTGCTTTTTTTCTATTACTTTGTTTAAGACCACATAGTTGTAACATCTCTCACTTGGCATAATTGTCCTTCTTGATGTTTCATAACAACTGGAAGTAATTTCACCATTTTAAATGAATAAGAATTAATGTAAGTCCATTGTATCACCCATTATATCAGTACTGTAATCAGCATAGAAATCAGGACTGCAAACACAGCATAGAAATCAAGACTGATAACACTGCATAGAAATCAACAATGATAACACAGCATAGAAACCAAGACTGATAACACGGCATAGAAATCAACAATGATAATACAGCATAGAAATCAGGACTGATAACACAGCATAGAATTCAAGACAGATAACACTGCTTTACTGGAGTAACATAATTTGAATTCCATTAATGCAACTTATTAAGGCAAATTCTTGTTTTGTACAGTCAATTCTGATATGTTCCAGTGATGTGGCACAACATTAATGTGAAGCTCTGAGCAAAAATAAAAAGCACAGCATACTATAAAGAAAGTTACTATCTCTAGTCTAATTACTGGTAGTACAATACACTGAGCCATATAGCTTTTTAAATATGTTTGAAATGGTATTTGCTTCCATATCATATTGCTACATGTTCTGCATGATTAACAAAAATAAGAATCACATACAATATTGCAGACAATGACCATTTTTTGCATACATGTAAGGCCAAGAAACAAATCTGTCTGTTTCCTATTGTACTTATTATAAAATTAGGGCAGGCAGGTCTTAAATTTACATATATTTAGTGTGATCTTCTTGTGATTTGTTTTTTAGCATGGTGGAGAAAAGTGCTAGAGTCTGCACTGTGAAACAGGGATGGTCAGTCGACTGGAAACAATATTTTTTATGTTGGCCTAAGTAAAATAATACACTGCACAACATAAGTAGCCCTACACCACTATTAACAAAACAATTATTTTGAACAAATGGAAAAATGTCATATTTCTATAAATCTGGGTCAAGTTTGTTAGGTTATGGGGATTAATAGAATCTTGAGGGTAATACATTTGTATCATACACAGACACAGACATTCTGAGCTAGAGGGTAGAATATAAATATTCACAATGAAGGATTTTTCTTTTCCCATTCCTGTGTGCAAGCTGTAGGTTATACACAAAATGGTACTCCATTTGTAAAGATATAGCATTATAAAAAGCAAATAAACATTTTGTTGTTGTTGAGTTTAATTATAGTAGCAATCGCACAATTGTGCATGTGCCACTTTTTTCTGACTGCACCGCAGCCTGCTAGTTGTTCCTGGGGAAGGGATGGTGCCACCTCCCCCAGGCTTTTATGGATTCAAGGAACCCTGATAGTTTGGCCTCAATCTGTGGGTCCATAAAGGTCCCTTACAGTTGAATGGTTGGCTGTCATTAGTGGGAAGGAGAGCTCGGGAATGGTCCTGCTTGCTTTACATCGCAAATAAACATTAAAAAAATTTAATAATGTGAATGAGTTCATAATGTTTGTATTATATCCAAAAATTCAATTGAAAACATGGAAAACATGGAAATGTTATCAATAACCTGGCTACTGAAATCAAAGTGAAAGAAAAGACAAAATAAATAATGACATCATTTACCTAATGACATCACATAAACAAGTCATACTGGTGATGCACCAATAAAGTGTAACATCATGTAATGAAAGACAACAGTTATGTGATGCAAACTAAATATATTTACTATTCTACAGTAGAAAAAAGTGATGATTTCATTCACATGAATTTCATATACTCCATCCAGTTGTAGGTCAAAATGGGAAATAATTCTTACATCAAAGTTGTAGGTCAATATAGACAATAACTCTTATAGACGCACAGTACCTTTCTCATCAATAGCTGCATTTTTAGGTCAATAACAAGGTGTGATCCATAAACTCTTACAAGTTGCATTCACAAAATTACAGCATGCATTACATTCAGCTGCAAGTTAAAAGGGCAATAACTCTAAAAGCAAAATATGGGAGGACAGTAATTTGTTGACAATTGTGCATCTTCAGATGATGATCACAGATGTACCAAATTCCAAGGCAATCCACTGAAAACAAAAACTACTAGCATCAGCCTGATTCTGTCATTCTGTATATCCAGTAAAAACAACAGTAGTCCTGTCAGAAAGGACAACAACATAAATAAAAATCACTGGATATAATAAATAAAATATGTAAACTTTCACAGTAATCCTGTCAAAACAGACAACAATGCAGATATAAAAACAATAGAGAAAATGACTATAATCTGTGCCAACTTTCACAGCAATTCATCATAAACTGCAGGCCTAGTTGCATTTGCAAGATATTTTCATATAGTTGCATTGGGCTGCAAGATGAAAATGGCAATAACTTTAATGAAAGAGCAGATAGCCATGCCTCACTACTTGCTAACATAAACATAACAACTTACCATCAGGCCACAGTTTCACTATATTTCTCCTCAAACTGAGAATTTACACTGTCTTGAGAATTATACTACAAGCAATATTGTGATTAACATCAGAGGCAGAAACAGAAAAGTGAGAAGAAAAAAACACCACTGCTTAAAATTGTACACAAAGAAATCTATTATTCTTGATAAATTATTTCAGGAATTCATTTAATTTGAGGAAATCTTAAGTGTTGCAAACCATGCAGTAAGAATGTCATTTATCAATTTAAAATCAAGGATCTGGTGTTGGTCTAGATTGAGGGACAAGTATGGAGAAAACAAAAAAATGAATAAGACCATCTTTCAATAATTCTTCATTTGCTGTCATCTGACAAATCCATTCATACTGCTGTAGCTGATTTATTTCTGTAATTTATAGAAGTATTCTTTTGAATAACTGTCAAATTTATAGAAGTATTCTTTTGAATAACTGTCAAATTTATAGAAGTATTCTTTTGAAATAACTGCCAAATTGTTTAATGCTGAAAACTGTTTCAAATCAAGCAGCAGGCAAAAAATCCTTAATACCTTTTACCAACTACAAAACTTCTAAGTCAAAGCTGATAAAACCAATAATTTCTCAAAAAAGATGGCTGGATATGACATGACAGTGAATATTAAGGTGACTGAACATAAGTCATTAGTGGGTGCTGATCAATAAAGTCCACTTTAAAATGTCTATGTATTTGGTTTTCTACAAATTTTACATGTGAACTAAACTCTAATCTAAAGAAAATATAGATTTAGAGTCTTGATTTGTTACTGAGTTCAAATTTTACATATGTATTTTAGCCAGATCATAGTAACAATTCGTAAAAAAAAGTTTTAATGCAAATGATTTTGCTGCATCATTACAGCAGTTTTAATACTAACATTGTTTCTGTATCACTGCAGCAGTGGTTTCAGTGTTCCTCATCACATTCATCTTAAGGATTATTCAAGTGAAGTTGAGAAACAATGAGACAAAGAAAAAGCATTTCATTTGAAAAGTCTGTTTATACTATATTAAATTTCCCTCTAGAAATTCACCAATAAGTCTTTTCAATAATTAGTGAGAAATTTGATTAAAGTACCTCTTATATTTAGTTTCCCAACAATGAATAATACTGAGAAATATCAAGGCAAAAAGGTTCATAAACATTATAATGTGGACTTTAATTTGGTTACAGATTAAACAAAGACATACAGTTACACATCCATATATATATATATATATATATATATATATATATATATATATATATAGGTTAGAAATGAAACCAAGGCGTAATGACAACACATATATTAATGATGTTGTACACACTCTTAGCTTTTCCACAGTTTGCTGTTCTGTTGCCAGCTTGTCCTGTGTAAGCTGGTGTTCATGTTGCAGCATCTCAAGTTTGTGAGTCATGTTAGTCAAATCATCCTTCCATCTTCTTGATGTCTCCTTCTCTTCTGCTAGCTTTAGGAACATTGCATTGTATATAGCTTAGAAACAACACCTATCTATGTATGTTCTTATCATAAAAGCTGACAAAATACAATTTATGTTCAATCTAATACAACTGCAATAATTCATTCACTCATCATTAAAAACTATTATATATCATGTTCTTAATCTGTGAGGTTATATTACTGTACAACTGTCACAAAAATTATATTCCTGTACAACTGTCACAAGAATTATATTCCTGTACAACTGTCATAAGAATTATATTCCTGTACACCTGTCACAAGAATTATATTCCTGTACAACTGTCACAAGAATTATACTCCTGTACAAATGTCACGAGAATTATATTCCTGTACAATTCACACAACATATTCCTTACAATTCACACAAGACAAGAGTTATACATTCCTGTACAACTGTCACCATAATTATATTCCTGTACAATTCACACAAGACAAGAGTTATACATTCCTGTACAACTGTCACCATAATTATATTCCTGTACAATTCACACAAGAGTTATATTCCCATATAATTGACACAAGAGTTATATATTCCCATGCATCTGACATAAGAGTTATATTCCTGTACAAATAACACAAAAATTATTATATATATTCATGTACAAACGACACAAGAGTTATACATTCCTGCACAACTGACACAAGAGTTATATATTCTTGTACAAATGACACACGAGTTATAAATTCATGTTCAACTGACACACGAGTTATAAATTCATGTTCAACTGACAAACGAGTTATATACCTGTACAACTGACATAAGAATTATATAGTCCTGTACAATGAACAAAAGAGTTATATTCCTGTACAACTGATATAAGAGTTATATATTACTGTGCAATTGGCATAAGAGTTACATCTTCCTGTACATCTGACACAAGAGTTATATATTCTTGTACAATTAACACAAGAGTTATATATTCCTGTAAGACTTTGTTCTATAAAGCTATAAAAGATGCCTATAGTATTGCCTTCCATGAAGACTTTGCCCTATAAGGCTATAAAAGATGCCTATATTATTGCCTTCCATGAACATGTTGCCCTACAAGGCTTAAAAGATATCTATAGTATTGCCTTCCATGAAGACTTTGCCCCATAAGGCTATAAAAATGCCTGTAGTATTGCCTTCCATGAAGATTTTGCCCTATAAGGCTATAAAAGATGCCTATAGTATTGCCTTCCATGAAGACTGCTCTATAAGGCTATAAAAGATGCCTATAGTATTGCCTTCCATGAAGACTGCTCTATAAGGCTATAAAAGATGACTATAGTATTGCCTTACATGTACACTTTGCCCTACAAGGCTATAAAAGATGCCTGTAGTATTGCCTTCCGTGAAGACTTTGCTCTATAAGGCTATAAAAGATGCCTATAGTATTGTCTTCCATGAAGACTTTGCTCTATAAGGCTATCAAAAGATGCCTATATTATTGCCTTCCATGTACACTTTGCCCTACTATGACTATAGTACTGAAATATTGATCCTTATCATTTTTCCAACTCAATTAAAGCATAAGGTGCTTACTGTATTTTTTTCTGTCTCAAGCCGTTTTTCCAGTGTGCTGTTGATGTTGGTCAGATTCTTGACGTCATTATTCAAGCGCTCGATCTTATTTTTCTGCTGGCTGACCTCAAGCTCTAGGTGTGTAAGGGTCCTTGTGGCATTATGCAGGTCAGCCTCAATGGTAGCTATGAGATTATCCTTGTCCTGTGCTTCCTTTGCAGTGCTCTTGGACTGCACTTGTGACATTTCAATCTGCAATACAAAGCATAATTATTTCAATAAGGTAAAAAAAAAGATAATTGTTTACTTCTTTATATTTAACAGTTACTGTAATTTCACACACAGTCAATCCATAAAGATCTTAATTATTTCCTGTCCATGCAAATTTGTAACAGAACAGTTGATTTATTATTAAAAAATTCAATTCTTTTTCTTTCAAATGAAGTCTGAGAAATAAATAGTAAATGCAAATATTGGATAAGCAATGTAAGAAGTAAACATAATGTTCATGGAAAATGTGTTTAATGCCCAACTCCAGAAGACCATTACAAAATAAATGATTCCGGCTATTTACAAGGACATGTATATTCAACAGAAATTACTACATGAACTTTTTTAGAGATAAATAGAAATTGCATTACATTACAGGAATGGGAACAAATCTTTGCTACAGGAATCTGACTCTATGCTGCTCACATCTCTATGAAGTTACTTTGCCTCACATTTTTAACAACAATGATAAACCTGCTGTGATACCATGTTGAATTGGACTTGCTTTATTATCAAATATGACCAATTAGCTTACAGAATGTCTAATACATAATTCAGTGTCGCAGATTAGGTGATCCCAATCGTAAAGCCCTTCTAAGTCACTGATATAGAATAAATATTGATACATCAATAAATAGACTTATAATCAGCCATATAAATAGACTTAGAATTAATCTTATATATATAGACTTATAAATACCTCAATAATAATCATATAATTATCCTTATAATTACCCTAATTTAGAGCATCATAAATAGTTGCATCAATAGACTCAAACAATACCAACCAAAACAGAAATGTACACAGAAATTTCTGAACAGACAGAAGGTGCCAAATGCATACAGTATATATGACCTTAGTTGTCTTGTGATAACAGTGGAATTGCTACAATCTTTGCTTATTCTGCAATGGATTTTGTTGATGATGCTGAATTTGTAATGAACATGAATTTGACCCTTCATTATATGCATAAGAAAAACAATCATAAAGGTGAACAGAGTACATTTCACTCTCTTCCTGTATTTAAAATAAAATTTTTTTAACAAAGAGATGTAAATAAAAACTGATTGCAAGGAAAATCTAATGAAGGACATAAATGTTGTACAAATAAGTGAACTGCTTAACAATTACAAAATTTGATAAAATTGTTCAAGAGTTGAATATGGAGTTGTCCTTAAGAGAGGACTGGAAATGGGGTTGTCCCAAACTGATAGCATTTCACAGAAAATTTACAGTAATCATGGTAAAATTGATCTCTTTACTTCCCTGTTTTGGTATTGTGTTCCATAATTTTGATTTTGGATATTTAGATACAAGTTGACTGTGCTGGTGAAAAATAAAAATTTTTGAGTAAATTATGTTTCTTAGAATATTTATGTAATCACAAAGCCTTAGGAGTATGACCACTACCTCACAAAGCCTTAGGAGTATGACCACTACCTCACAAAGCCTTAGGAGTATGACCACTACCTCACAAAGCCTTAGGAGTATGACCACTACCTCACAAAGCCTTAGGAGTATGACCACTACCTCACAAAGCCTTAGGAGTATGACCACTACCTCACAAAGCCTTAAGAGTATGACCACTACCTCACAAACACTTAGGAGTATGACCACTACCTCACAAAGCCTTAGGAGTATGACCACTACCTCACAAACACTTAGGAGTATGACCACTACCTCACAAAGCCTTAGGAGTATGACCACTACCTCACAAAGCCTTAGGAGTATGACCACTACCTCACAAAGCTTTAGGAATATGACCACTACCTCACAAAGCCTTAGGAATATGACCACTACCTCACAAAGCCTTAGGAGTATGACCACTACCTCACAAAGCCTTAGGAGTATGACCACTACCTCACAAAGCCTTAGGAATATGACCACTAACTCACAAAGCCTTAGGAGTATGACCACTACCTCACAAAGCCTTAGGAGTATGACCACTAACTCACAAAGCCTTAGGAGTATGACCACTACCTCACAAAGCCTTAGGAGTATGACCACTAACTCACAAATCCAGACTTTCAAACTGTCAGCTCTAAAACAAACCCCAAATATGTCTGCCTACATAGGTGGGAGTCACAACTGTGATCTCCACTTGATGTTAGAGATTGGCAGTAAGAGTCATCCATACTGGAGTGGAATGCATGCTCTATCTACCAGCACAATATGACTGCAGGGATGTTGGGAGGGAGTATCCGTATTATGATCAGGTAAGAATTATCGAAGAAGCATATCTTACTCAAAACATGCATTTCTTCTTCAAACATGATCATAATACCTTAGGATAATAAATAAGAATGAGAGGGAGTCATCCTCCCTTACCTAAGAGAAGATCCATCATTGTCAACCTAAAATATGGGAGGCAGCTTCTAAACTTGAAAGAAATAAACATGCTGGAGTAGAGACTCCAAATGCCCTGGCATGACTGAACTCACAAATCCAATTGAAGCCAATAGGCAGTGTCACCAATAAACTTCTGAACAGCCAGTGAAGTAACTTGTTGCATTGTGGCTGTAGCTGCCACCATGTCTGAGAATATAAAAAATCTCAGATGTAAAAGCAAGGGAAGGTCATCTCTGGCCTACATCCAATGACTTCTATAATGTCTGACATTGAAAATTATGCTTGTGTTGACTGCTAGAACCTCATGACTACAATGTGCAATAACTACAGTTTGACCAGGGTAGTTGTCTACATGAGCTAAAATGTGCAATAACTACAGTTTGACCAGGGTAGTTGTCTACATGAACTACAATGTGCAATAAAAACAGTTTGACCAGGGTAGTTGTCTACATGAGCTAAAATGTGCAATAATTACAATCTGACCAGGCTAGTTGTCTACATGAGCTACAATGTGCAATAATTACAATCTGACCAGGGTAGTTGTCTACATGAGCTAAAATGTGCAATAACTACAATCTGACCAGGGTAGTTGTCTACATGAGCTAAAATGTGCAATAATTACAATCTGACCAGGCTAGTTGTCTACATGAGCTACAATGTGCAATAACTACAATCTGACCAGGGTAGTTGTCTACATGACTACAATGTGCAATAATTACAATCTGAACAGGGTAGTTGTCTATATGACTACAATGTGCAATAATTACAATCTGACCAGGCCAGTTGTCTACATGAGCTACAATGTGCAATAATTACAATCTGACCAGGCTAGTTGTCTACATGAACTAAAATGTGCAATAATTACAATCTGACCAGGCTAGTTGTCTACATGAGCTACAATGTGCAATAACTACAATCTGACCAGGGTAGTTGTCTACATGACTATAATGTGCAATAATTACAATCTGACCAGGCTAGTTGTCTATATGACTACAATGTGCAATAATTACAATCTGACCAGGGTAGTTGTCTACATGACTACAATGTGCAATAATTACAATTTGACCAGGCTAGTTGTCTATATGACTACAATGTGCAATAATTACAATCTGACCAGGCTAGTTGTCTACATGAACTAAAATGTGCAATAATTACAATCTGACCAGGCTAGTTGTCTACATGACTACAATGTGCAATAATTACAATCTGACCAGGCTAGTTGTCTATATGACTACAATGTGCAATAATTACAATCTGACCAGGCTAGTTGTCTACATGACTACAATGTACAATAACTACAATCTGACCAGAGTAGTTGTCTACATGAGCTACAATGTGCAATAATTACAATCTGACCAGGCTAGTTGTCTACATGACTACAATGTACAATAACTACAATCTGACCAGGTTAGTTGTCTACATGACTACAATGTGCAATAATTACAATCTGACCAGGCTAGTTGTCTACACGACTACAATGTGCAATAATTACAATCTGACCAGGCTAGTTGTCTACATGACTACAATGTACAATAACTACAATCTGACCAGGCTAGTTGTCTACATGACTACAATGTGCAATAATTACAATCTGACCAGGCTAGTTGTCTACATGACTACAATGTGCAATAATTACAATCTGACCAGGCTAGTTGTCTACATGACTACAATGTACAATAACTACAATCTGACCAGGCTAGTTGTCTACATGACTACAATGTGCAATAATTACAATCTGACCAGGCTAGTTGTCTATATGACTACAATGTGCAATAACTACAATCTGACCAGGGTAGTTGTCTACATGAGCTAAAATGTGCAATAATTACAATCTGACCAGGCTAGTTGTCTACATGACTACAATGTGCAATAATTACAATCTGACCAGGCTAGTCGTCTACATGACTACAATGTACAATAACTACAATCTGACCAGGCTAGTTGTCTACATGACTACAATGTGCAATAATTACAATCTGACCAGGCTAGTTGTCTACATGACTACAATGTGCAATAATTACAATCTGACCAGGCTAGTTGTCTACATGACTACAATGTACAATAACTACAATCTGACCAGGCTAGTTGTCTACATGACTACAATGTGCAATAATTACAATCTGACCAGGCTAGTTGTCTATATGACTACAATGTGCAATATCTACAATCTGACCAGGGTAGTTGTCTACATGAGCTAAAATGTGTAATAATTACAATCTGACCAGGCTAGTTGTCTACATGACTACAATGTGCAATAAAAACAGTTTGACCAGAGTAGTTGTCTACATGACTACAATGTGCAATAACTACAATCTGACCAGGGTAGTTGTCTATATGACTACAATGTGCAATAATTACAATCTGACCAGGCTAGTTGTCTACATGACTACAATGTGCAATAATTACAATCTGACCAGGCTAGTTGTCTACATGACTACAATGTGCAATAATTACAATATGACCAGGCTAGTTGTCTATATGACTACAATGTGCAATAATTACAATCTGACCAGGCTAGTTGTCTACATGACTACAATGTGCAATAACTACAATCTGACCAGGGTAGTTGTCTACATGCAGAACAAATATCCCATTATACAAAGGATCGTTGAGTCTGAGCTGAGATATTAACCTTTCCTTCTTTAAACAATCAAATCAGCAAGATCTTTTTTCACCAGCACAGTTCATTTCAGGTAACACTTCAAAGTCCTCACTGGGTTCCGTATATGATGATAAGTCAAAGGGTCTAATGACAAAGACAGGTATCACTTCAAAGTCCTCACTGGGTCCTGTAGATGATGATAAGTCAAAGAGTCTAATGACAAAGACAGGTATCACTTCAAAGTCCTCACTGGGTCCCATAGATGATGATAAGTCAAAGGGTCTAATGACAAAGACAGGTATCACTTCAAAGTCCTCACTGGGTCCCGTAGATGATGATAAGCCAAAGAGTCTAATGACAAAGACAGGTATCACTTCAAAGTCTTCACTGGGTCCTGTAGATGATGATAAGCCAAAGAGTCTAATGACAAAGACAGGTATCACTTCAAAGTCCTCACTGGGTCCCGTAGATGATGATAAGTCAAAGAGTCTAATGACAAAGACAGGTATCACTTCAAAGTCCTCACTGGGTCCCATAGATGATGATAAGTCAAAGGGTCTAATGACAAAGACAGGTATCACATCAAAGTCCTCACTGGGTCCCACAGATGGTGATAAATCAAAGAGTCTAATGACAAAGACAGGTATCACTTCAAAGTCCTCACTGGGTCCCGTAGATGATGATAAGCCAGTGAGTCTAATGACAAAGACAGGTATCACTTCAAAGTCCTCACTGGGTCCCGTAGATGATGATAAGCCAAAGAGTCTAATGACAAAGACAGATATCACATCAAAGTCCTCACTGGGTCCCATAGATGATGATAAGTCAAAGAGTCTAATGACAAAGACAGGTATCACTTCAAAGTCCTCACTGGGTCCTGTAGATGATGATAAGCCAAAGAGTCTAATGACAAAGACAGGTATCACTTCAAAGTCCTCACTGGGTCCCGTAGATGATGATAAGTCAAAGAGTCTAATGACAAAGACAGGTATCACTTCAAAGTCCTCACTGGGTCCCATAGATGATGATAAGTCAAAGGTTCTAATGACAAAGACAGGCATCACCACAAATTACTGATCACCCCTTAATGGCAGGCCTGTTTTTGTAAGCAGTAGCCATCATGAGTGAAACTGAACCATCACAATGGATTGTTCGGACCGGCCAATATTTCTTATATCTCACTGAATCTCTCTGCTGTAGCTGAAGAGACCAAGAAAAAGGGTTTATAAAAGTGCTGAGAAAAGAACAATGTACTAGAAAACTCTTCAAACAGAGCCTTATTCATCCATATCATCAACAAAGGTAAGATCCATTTTGGGAAATGGAAAAGCTCTCAGTTATGACAGATCAAAGTTCACCAGAAGGTCACAGAGGTCATTATTTTGTCATATATCCTCCCTTCCTTGGTTACAAAATGTGTCTGAAATTGTGGAACAGTAACCTTTGATAGTGACGGGTACTTCACCGTGAAAATCCACGAAAAGTAAGCTAAGGAGCTAACAATTCTTTAAGCAGAGTGAAGTGTTTCCACTGCTCCACTGTGAAAAAAACTTCCACTTCCCCTTTTCTGATTTCAGAGTGATAGACCTTCTAATCCAAGTGATTCTTTCCATCACTTATTCTGAGAAATGTTCACTCCTGAGGTTTGTTCGAAATAATCCAACATTCCGGTTTATGAGATCAATTTTCTAATAAAAGATATGAAATCATGGTTATTTGAAGAGTTGAAGAAAGACCCCAATTTTCCATGGGATTTCTGCTGCCTGGTTTAAAAAGTCATTTATCCATGATTTTTTTTCCTGCTTTAGGAAATGAATAACTGAAACATCAGCAGCGTCTATGCTACTGACATCCTCCTCTTTAGTGGTGTGCTTATTCACCTTCCCTTTATCTTATGTTCTATCCAAGACTGAAGCCCATACATTGTCCATCCAACCTAGACAGACTTAAAATGTATGGCCCCAATCACACCCTACTACTCTGTACTGTCCATTTTGTTGATATCTTTAAATACTGAAAACTAACTGACACAAAATACACTGGTGAAATTAGTCCAGATATCACACAAACTTAATGTGTAGTAGATATTAATGAACAATATAAATGTCTATAAAATTACCTGTATGACCTTTCTGGTCTGTAATATTATATGATCAGTGACTGAAAATACATAATAAGTCAAATACACCATACTGAAAGTATGTGTGATTGACAAGGGTAGGTACAACAAAATGGCACTGCTATGTATATCGTACAACCAAGTTATGTTTTAATAAAGCTAAAAACCTCATCACAAAAATAAAAGAGCAAGAAATAGTAAGAAATATATAAACAGCATACTTCCATTATGTGAGAAACACCAAAAAACACTCAGTAGTGTCAAAAATGCCACTTGATACAGAATTTTTGTGATGTCTCTAAGTGCCACCTGATACAAGGTTTTTGTGATGTCTCTAACTGCCACTTGATACTAGATTTCTGTGATGTTTCTAAATGCCACCTGTTACAGGATGTTTGTGATGTCTCTAAGTGCCACTTGATACAGGATTTTTGTGATGTCTCTACACCTGACACAGAATTTGTGTGATGTCTCTAAGTACCACCTGATACAGGATTTGTGTGATGTCTCTAAGTACTACTTGATACAGGATTTGTGTGATGTCTCTAAGTGCCACCTGATACAGGATTTGTTTGATGTCTCTAAGTGCCACTTGATACAGGATTTTTGTGATGTCTCTAAATGCCACTTGATACAGAATTTTTGTGATGTCTTTAAATGCCACCTGACACAGGATTTGTGTGATGTCTCTAAGTGCTACCTGATACAGGATTTGTTTGACATCTCTAAGTGCCACTTGACACAGGATTTTTGTGATATCTCTAAATGCCACTTGATACAGGATTTTTGTGATGTCTTTAAGTGCCACCTGATACAGGATTTGTGTGATGTTTCTAAGTGCCACTTGATACAGGATTTGTGTGGTGTGTCTGAGTGCTTCCTGATACAGGATTTGTGTGATGTCTCTAAGTGCAACCTGATACAGGATTTGTGTGATGTCTCTAAGCACCACTTGATACAGGATTTGTGTAATGTTTCTAAGTGCCACTTGATACAGGATTTGTTTGATATCTCTAAGTGCAACCTGATACAGAATTTGTGAGATGTCTCTAAGTGCCACCTGATACAGGATTTGTGTAATGTCTCTAAGTGCCACCTGATACAGCATTTTTGTGATGTCTCTAAGTGCCACCTGATACAGAATGTTTGTGATGTCTCTAAATGCCACTTGATACAGGATATTTGTGATGTCTCTAAGTACTACATGATACAGGATTTGTGTGACGTCTCTAAGTACTACTTGATACAGGATTTGTGTGATGTCTCTAAGCACTACATGATACAAGATTTGTGTGATGTCTCTAAGTACTACTTGATACAGGATTTGTGTGATGTCTCTAAGTACTACTTGATACAGGATTTGTGTGATGTCTCTAAGTACTACTTGATACAGGATTTGTGTGATGTCTCTAAGTACTACTTGATACAGGATTTGTGTGATGTCTCTAAGTACTGCTTGATACAGGATTTGTGTGACATCTCTAAGTACTACCTGATATAGGATTTGTGTGATGTCTCTAAGTACTACTTGATACAGGATTTGTGTGATGTCTCTAAGTACTACTTGATACACGATTTGTGTGATGTCTCTAAGTACTACATGATACAGGATTTGTGTGATGTCTCTAGGTACTACATGATACAGGATTTGTGTGATGTCTCTAAGTACTACATGATACAGGATTTGTGTGATGTCTCCAAGTAGTACATGATACAGGATTTGTGTGACATCTCCAAGTACTACTTGATACAGGATTTGTGTGACATCTCTAAGTACTACCTGATACAGGATTTGTGTGATGTCTCCAAGTAGTACATGATACAGGATTTGTGTGATGTCTCTAAGTACTACTTGATACAGGATTTGTGTGATGTCTCTAAGCACTACATGATACAAGATTTGTGTGATGTCTCTAAGTACTACTTGATACAGGATTTGTGTGATGTCTCTAAGTACTACTTGATACAGGATTTGTGTGATGTCTCTAAGTACTACTTGATACAGGATTTGTGTGATGTCTCTAAGTACTGCTTGATACAGGATTTGTGTGACATCTCTAAGTACTACCTGATATAGGATTTGTGTGATGTCTCTAAGTACTACTTGATACAGGATTTGTGTGATGTCTCTAAGTACTACATGATACAGGATTTGTGTGATGTCTCTAGGTACTACATGATACAGGATTTGTGTGATGTCTCTAAGTACTACATGATACAGGATTTGTGTGATGTCTCCAAGTAGTACATGATACAGGATTTGTGTGACATCTCCAAGTACTACTTGATACAGGATTTGTGTGACATCTCTAAGTACTACCTGATACAGGATTTGTGTGATGTCTCCAAGTAGTACATGATACAGGATTTGTGTGATGTCTCTAAGTACTACTTGATACAGGATTTGTGTGATGTCTCTAAGTACTACTTGATACAGGACTTGTGTGACATCTCTAAGTACTACTTGATACAGGATTTGTGTGATGTCTCTAGGTACTACATGATACAGGATTTGTGTGATGTCTCTAAGTACTACATGATACAGGATTTGTGTGATGTCTCTAAGTAGTACATGATACAGGATTTGTGTGATGTCTCTAAGTACTACATGATACAGGATTTGTGTGACATCTCTAAGTACTACTTGATACAGGATTTGTGTGATGTCTCTAAGTACTACATGATACAGGATTTGTGTGACATCTCTAAGTACTACATGATACAGGATTTGCGTGACATCTCTAAGTACTACTTGATACAGGATTTGTGTGATGTCTCTAAGTACTACATGATACAGGATTTGTGTGACGTCTCTAAGTACTACATGATACAGGATTTGTGTGACATCTCTAAGTACTACTTGATACAGGATTTGTGTGATGTCTCTAAGTACTACATGATACAGGATTTGTGTGACATCTCTAAGTACGACATGATACAGGATTTGTGTGACGTCTCGAAGTACTACATGATACAGGATTTGTGTGATGTCTCTAAAAGAGCATGCTTCATAGCATGAGCAGAGGTAGTAACAAACGTATGGATGGGATTTAGCACCAATCCCTATAATGATGGGGAGACCACTCTCATCTAATTCACACCTACATGGGCAAACAACTGTTATGTTATTTTGTTATCTAAAAGTTAACATGGGGGGGGACTACATTTTGTGAGGTTGTGGTTGTACTTCTAAGATATTATGATTGAGTAACATATCTGAAGAAAAAAATAGCATAAATAAACTCCCCTTGGATAAACAAATCCAATTTTTGGGGTAATGTAGCTTATGACAAGCCAACTACTCAATTACTTGAATTATAATTACCTTCTTGGTGATTTCTTCCATTTCTTTCTTCATCTGCACTTTTGTCTCCCTTTCCTTCTCAAGATCTTTCTCCAAGTGGTAGTTGTCTGTCTGAAGCTTGGTTCTCTCATGAACAAGGAACTGATTTACCTCCCTTGTTCTGACAGCCTCCTTCATCTACCGTAGAGAAATAAACTGATGCATAAAATATGTCAAACAATATGCAATTGGAATGTAAAGATTACATGGGTTAAACTTAATAGCAATTTGATGATACTGTAAACAGACTGTTACAGATTTTAAGATCATATAACTTGCATCTTTCAGAAATACAGAGTGATAACAATTAGAAAACAGGTTTTTACAAATTCTACATACTAATATATCACTCCATTAATTAAAAAAAAAATTCAAAAAACATCATCAGTAGCATAAATGAGGGCATGTGTTATCAATGTTGACTGAAAATTGTGGTCAATATTCAGTGTTGATGTGAGGTGGAGTTGAGAAAAGCGTTAATAAAATGACATCAAATATGATACAATTAATAATATGTCATTTTTATCTGAATATTATTTGAACATAAAATAATATTTAAGAATATGAACAAAAAGATCAAGTTAATTAAAGACAATTAAAGTTAATAATGTGATACAAATCAAGGTTATATGCACTACTCTTTTTTGCACAAAACATTTTAATTTTAGATCACTATTAGAAGCACTTATTTTTAACACTTAATGAAGCATAAGGGTTTAAGACAGCATTAAGTGGAGATCCTGCTTTGACAATGGCAAAACTGAGACCAAGCAAAGCTTTCAGAATCCTGCTTGGAAACCCATGTTGCAGGTTGATGTATATACACAAATGACGCACGTCTTGACATTTATCTTTGAGCTTGGATGTTAATATTAATTCACATAAAAACAACACTTGGGTAAGTTGAATATGTGAAAATGGTTTAATATAAAATGCAATTACTACAACCAAACATTAATGACTTGATATCCACTCATAAGAATAAATTCATCAGTACATTTGTGATGAACTAAGTTAAAAATTTGATATTTAAGATTAAGCCAAAGTGTCAATGACACATCATAACAGATGACAGAATATTTACCCAATCATATAAACATTGGGGACTACCTAACACCACCTCTACAACCTTGGAAGGATGAAGAAACTACCATCAATACCTCTCAAATCTAGTCCTCACAGAAAGTAAAGAATATTGCATATACTCCAAAGGAAATAGCTCTTTTAATTACCTCCCCTTATGCCCATTAGCTCAACAACTGTAGATGGACTGTTGCCAGTTTAAACTTAAATGACAGAATGCTCACATCTGCAGGGAAGGGAAGGAGGGTATAACAGTAATATGACTGGGTAAGTAACATAA
Source organism: Sinohyriopsis cumingii (assembly GCA_028554795.2). NCBI lineage: Eukaryota > Metazoa > Mollusca > Bivalvia > Unionida > Unionidae > Sinohyriopsis > Sinohyriopsis cumingii. The sequence goes on from CM068827.1 coordinate 128,777,946, forward strand.
TTTACTAAAATATTTTTCTCCATCGAATATATTACCCAATCATATATTAACAATAGAAGAATTGATAAGAGTAGGAGGAAATGCTTGAGAATCCAACCTAGACCAGCACAACCCTGTACAGGCATGATTGTTGCTCTACCAAAACTCTCCTAATGTAAGATCAGCACAAGTAAAGTTCATACTGTTACACATGAGCATGGGTAATCCCTGTCAAAGAACAAGTCCTCTAACTTTGATAGGGGCTAACCTCTTGCCTTCAAACAAGAAAATGAAGTTAGTCATGGAATTGATGCAAGAGTGGTATAACATCATTCTCTTGGCACCACTTCTCCTTATATGCCTTCAAAGTGGACAGCCATCTAGTTGTTATGAGGTGCCTAACTCTTTTCTGCATAGGGCATCCCTGACAAATGCCAAGCAGGTGTTTCTGAAAAAGGCTGGAAGCCTTGTTTACAAGATAAGAATGGGGATCTCAGCAATTTTCCTGGGAACATCTGTCAAAAAGATGGTTCCTCCATTATCTCTCCCATTAGATAATCAGGATTATTTGCAAGTCTTGTCCCTTACTTCATCAATTATCTTTAGTATTAGCATCACTGGAAGGAACACATATGCCCACATTCAATCCGGCTGATGCCTGTAGGTCCAGGAATGGCAACATAAAAGTGGTCATTTTGTTGTTCCATCTTGTCATAAATAGGTCTATTAACAGTCAGCCCCAAAGAGAGCCAATTCGATGGAAAAAGGATGGGTGGAGAAACAACTCTGTAAGAATCAGATGGTCTGTCCTCAACAAAGAGTCAGCCATGAAACTGAGCCTGCTTGGGACATGCTGGATTTGTATATTTCTTTGGTGTTGTGTACACTACCAAAGATATTTCCAAACCATAATATTTTAGCAGATAATTTATTGCTTCAGATTTGTCTGACAGTATCAAAATTGTGTTTATTAGGTGTAAAGTGTCAAATTTGGAACAAGTATTGAACCTTAAGTTGAATGCATTAAGCATTAAAAGTTTATCACATTTAAGCCACAAAAGTCTTTGTAAAGGGTCTCTTTGTCCTTTCTTCTTTCCCCCTTGTCAGTGTTAAACTTGAAAGGTCAGCATTTATGACTCATTGAATTTTTACTAGGGCATCGCAATGCTGTCCTGAGAAAGTAAACATTTGAGCTACCAACCATAACCACTTAATAGGAACCCATGTCAAATAGTCATTTTCAAAGGGAAGTTGATATGCAAAGTTGTCCAGAGATTCTAGGCTATACACAATCTGACAAAGAAATTATCATCTTGGGAAAAATTTAGGAACCGCTGCTCATGATTGATCACAGTAAATTAAGGCATACACTTTGGAAGTAATGTGAATTTAAAGTGACGACCTTGGTCAAAATTCTTTAGTCCAAAATTTCCTGAGAAACGAGAAGTTTGGCTCTGAGGAAACCTAAAAGGAATAGTGCTTTCCTTGTTAAACAAGAAAGGGACCTGGTGGCTGTCTTGTAGGAAAATACAGATTTTAGTGCTAGGATGCACAATTTCTGAAGGAGAAGAGCAGTAAAGGAAACAGTTTTCTGGAAGAGACAGGACATTCCAAAAACGGAATTACAGATAGAGAATAAAAGATTAGGAAGTCCTGAAAGAGATGAAGTGTTCAGAATAGGAAGACTAGAGAAAATAGGAAGGCATGCAATAAACGGGTCAAGAGAGGAAGGTGATGCAATCATACATGGACATTGCGCTCTTTTCACCACTTGTTATTATGATGAAATAAATCCAAATTAGACACTGCTATTAAATTCTGTTGACATAACTTAGGTTGAATTGGAGTTGCTGCTATTAATTGCTGTTGCTGCTATTAATTGTTATTGATTAAATTTTGTTAGTTTTCTTGTCTAAGGGGGCTAGTATTGCATTATTTCTTCCCAAAAGTCTTGCTCAGTTATCTCTTGATCTTCTATCTATCCACTCACACCAGGCTATAAAATCAAGAGAGGTCATCCCCTAGATAATGCCAGCCAAATTCAATTAACCACCACCCTTACTAAGAGAGTGACGTTACATTAGGCTAAATTCCACCTATTTATGGGAGGCATAAAAAATGACTTTCATGCCAAGGAGGCTGATTACTATGACCACTTGCCAGTGATAGTCATCAAGTCCAATTGCATGTGTATCCCTCAACCAGACAAGCTGGCACCAGAGCAAAATGTGATTTCTGGTTGTGGACCTTCTCAACGTATTCTTGACACTAGCCACTCCTAATCTTAATAATGAAGTAGGAAGTATTGGCTCTAAGTTGGGAATATGATTTGCTGGTCTAAATGGCTCAAGAACTGTCAAACCAATAAAGACAACATTTAGTAAATTTTCTCAATTTTGGTCTTGAAACTGAATTCTGTACTTCAGTTTGTAGGGTAAAAATGGTCAGGCAAGTTAGCATCATCCACATCATCCAAAGGGAGACATCCTCCTCTTGTATACCTTGTTTCCTAGGGTATATCATACCACATAGAAGTGATCATGCAGAATTCTCCCTGTGCATGGCCAGAGTTATACCTGTCATTTATGCAAATAATACCAGTGGATTAATATCTAAAAAAATAGTGTGGTCCAGCTAAGGAAGAATTGTCCAGTGTGGTCCAGCTAAGAAAGAACTGTCCAGTGTGGTCGGCTGGGGTGGGCTCCAAAGGTGATGCCAGATCACCATATGCAGGTGTCACTAACATGGCCAGTACAGTTGGCTGGCTGGACAGTCAGCTGACTGGTATGTTGATCACACAGGACCATAGCAGCAGAACAAAACAAGAGGCGTGATCATCTCCAATCAAATGATTCATGACACCAAAAGCATAGCTAGATAGTTCGGATGATTAGCAGCTGGAACAGTTTAGGGAAACAGCTGGTTTGAAACTTGTGGGCTAGTGTGGACTGCAAAGTCAGAAAATAATCCACATGTGCAACATCACCCAGGTTGGGAAAGGACTTATGACCAGTAAGCTGCCAAACAATGGTAACAATGGACTTCATCTTATCCAACTTACTCATCTGCATTCTCACAATAAAGCTTCCAGTACCATATGGGATTGTGGCATATCTTGAGTGGGATTGCAGGCAGTTGCTATGTACTCTGAGGTTATGGTCACTTTTGGTGTTCTTTTTGGTAGGGGTGGTAGGTCAACCAAAATTTGAGTGAATACTCAACACTTGATGTTAAAAAGATTTGGAATGTGCCTTTTTTTCACAGCCTTTTAACTATCTCTTTAGAATGTTCAACCACACCTCTTCCAACCATGTTGAACACACACTACATGTGTCAAAGGACAAGCATTCTGTGCATGCAAGGATGGTATCATGAATGTCCTTCTCTATTTTGAAATGCTAACACATTATTGCACTTGACTGACCTCTTAGACTGAAACAGAGAAAAATAAAAAAACAAACATGCGCACATAACAAAAGTGCAACTAAAGTACAATGGTTCAAATAGGCAATCTGACATGACAGACTAGTAAGTGCATGGATGCTGAAATTACCAGTGCATTGCAAACACACCACATGAAAAACTGCATATTAATAATCAGTATAACCTAGACAATAATGATCCGACAAAAAAGGGCAAATTAAATGAAGAACACATAAATGTTGATTATGACAGTATATGAACAGATTGATTACTAGATCACTAAAATAAATGTGCATTGCAATTATACCAGTGATAAACTGAATGTTAACAACCAGGCTAAAATTGCAAGAAAATAAATTCCAGGTGGAACACAAAAATGTTGAATATGCCAGATTTGTCAAATAAAAAAAATCATACTCATTGTCAATGATGTGTGTTTTAAAAGTACTCAGAGTCTCTGACTGGATTTCACTGCAGCAGCTGGGATGGTTAATCTCTTTAATTGAGCAATTGTGTCAAAAGATTATTAATGCTCAAGAATTGTCAAAATTATGCCAGGTTGACCTGCTAAGTGTGCAGAATTATGTCTAAATGCATTTTCAAATTCTTTTGTCATCAACACTGTAGTAATTGGATGTAAGACTTAGCACACTTTAGCCAATGTAATTAATCTCCTTGCATTTCATTTATTTCTATTTTTCCACATGATTTTCAACAAATAATATAAATATATACACTTTTCAAATGTTTGTAAAAACCACTGTTTGTTCCTGTTGTTGTTTGTGCCCGTTTAGTATTTTGGTGTTATGAATTCATTACAGTGATGTTCAGTGTCGATATACACGTTATTCTGTGGCACACATGGTGAGTGAGTAGTATGTGAGTTGCTTGCACTGCATGTGTCTAACATGCAGCCGCCGATTACATTAACAAGTTCCCTGTTCCGTTGTTCACTCCTCCATCAAGTCTCCAGAAGTCAACTTCAACATTTCTGAGTGCAATATGATACTCAATACTTTGCAAATGGTATCAAAAAAATAATTATTGTACATCAGATTACTACATGGCACTGGTAAGTTTTTAGTAATTACACTGTCATAGTTTTATAATAATTTCTCACCTTATTATTTTGTGAACGGTCCACGTGTGATAGAATCATTTACTTTGAATTATTTATATATTTCATGTATAGATGCTGTAGGTCTTCTTTTTCTCCATCATCTTCTTCATTTTCTTGTGATTCTTTTAGTCATCATTAAATCGGATTAAAGTACAAGTACCCATGAAGATGTAACCTTGTTACTGCTCCCATATATCCGCTACACATATTACATGTTTAATGTTCCATGTCTCAATGTAATATGGATATGTGAACTTGGTGAGTTCAAAGTTCATAATTTTTGTTAACAAATTCCAAGTGAGAAATGGAGTCATATATCTTAACATGTTGTAAACAGTTTCACAAGTTTTTTTCTTCAAATTTTTTTAATTAATTTAAACAAATAATATTCTGTGTCTACTTATAGTAAAGGTCATATAATTTCCAAGAGACACAAAGGTCATGGCATTCAATAACAAGAAGGTCATGGCATTCAATAACAAAAAGGTCATGACAATCATAACAAGAATGTCATGGCATTCAATAACAAGAAGGTCATGGCATTCAATAACAAGAAGGTCATGTCATTCAATAACAAGAAGGTCATGTCATTCAATAACAAGAAGGTCACGTCATTCAATAACAAGAAGGTCATGGCATTCAATAACAAGAAGGTCATGGCATTCAATAACAAGAAGGTCATGGCATTCAATAACAAGAAGGTCATGGTCATGGTATTCAAAACAAAGGTTATGGCATTCAATAACAAGAAGGTCATGGCATTCAATAACAAAAAGGTCATGACATTTATAACTCATAACAAGAAGGTCAAGGCATTTAATAATACAAATGTACTACAGATGAACAAAACTACTGATGAATGGAGCCATGGTAAATTGCTGGCAAAATCTACTTTTTCCCTTAGTAAAAAAAGTATATTTCAGGTAACCTACCTTGGTGGCAAGTTCATTAACCATGCGAGCTATGTCCTCCCTGTTAGAGATCATCTGGTTTTGGATAAATTCTACCTTCTTCTGTAGGAAGTTGATCTCCATCTGCTGACGCCTGCAGTAAAAACAGTCTCTCAGCTAATTAACAGAATCATTCATATACATCAGTGTATCATAGGAAAATTCAGTACAATCATCCAAATTCTGCATCAAACACAAGACTTTGCTAAATGTCTCATGCAAATTTTCAATCCTGAAGACACTTGCTATCTGACACTTACACATAATGAAGGATTATTTTCTCACATTTCTGAATGAAAAATGACACAAAAAAACATCAGCAGTCAAAGCAGTGGTCCAGAAGGCCAAGTGGCATACAGCATCCAAGCTGTATAATAAAGATAGTTTGCAAAATGATACAAATGTGACAAGTCAAGTCCACTCTTATCTGTAAGATTAAACAAGACAAAACAATATTTCACGATATAATTCTCAATTTAACTATAATCTAGAAGCAATTTTTCTTTCATAGATAATAATAAGAATATGGATTTTAAAAAATAACAACCATAATGATGTTTTCAACCAACAACCAGATTAAAGAATCTGTTACATGTGGCTAGGTTGATCACTGCAATACAGACTTCAACTACTGCATATTTTCAGAAGTAAATGTGATGCAATGAATATTTGCCTGATTAATGTGAAAGACAGATGATGATGGATATCAGAGTTTGTGTGTACTATGATCACAGTAGTCGTATAATGAAAGACATATGATGATGGATATCAGAGTTTGTGTGTACTATGATCACAGTAGTCATATGATTAAAGACAGATGATAATGGATATCAGAGTTTGTGTGTACTATGATCACAGTAGTCATATGATGAAAGACAAATGATGATGGATATCAGAGTTTTTACCAGTTTGTGTGTACTATGATCACAGTAGTCATAGGATGAAAGACATATGATAATGGATATCAGAGCTTTTACCAGTTTGTGTGTACTATGATCACAGTAGTCGTATGATGAAAGACAGATGATAATGGATATCAGAGCTTTTAGCAGTTTGTGTGTAGTATGATCACAGTAGTCATATGATGAAAGACAGATATATTCCCCATCATTGTTTAACAATGAAAATCATGATCATACAGATGCAGGAATGTGAAAAAATGCCATCTTTGCCAAGTATATATGATCTCTAGCCTCTGACAAGTTTACCCATTTCTAACGATGCTTCAAATTTATCATTTAAACTCTAAGGATGTCCGTAGGTGAGACACGAGAACAAGGTTCTTGGCATGATAATGATGTTTTTGTGGTTTTGGCATGATAATGATGTATTTGTGGTCTTGGCATGAGAATGACATTCTTGTGGTTTTGGCATGAGGACAATGTTTTTGTGGTCTCGGCATGAGATGTTTTTGTGGTTTTGACATGAGAATGATGTTTTTGTGGTTTTGGCATGAGAACAATGTTTTTGTGGTTTTGGCATGAGAACAACGTTTTTGTGGCCTTGGCATGAGAATGATGTTTTTGTGGTTTTGGCATGAGAACAATGTTTTTGTGGTTTTGACATTGTGGTTCTTCTCACCCTCATATCAAGAACCTTATTCAAGAAACATCAAGAGCTTCATTTTCAGGTTGAGAAATCACACCACCTCTGAAGTGGGAGCAAACAAAAACAAAGATGGCAGAACATGCACTGTTGATCTGCACTGCTTTTTCTTTCAAGATCAACTCAAGTTGTTAGGGTGAACAAGTGAGCATGGATATGCGAAAATGCTTTTCTTGGTGCTTGGAAGAAGTTTCAGAATGGGCTGCCCAAAGACAGCACAAGTGTGGGACAATATTATGTTAGTACAAAACCTAACAGGTGTTAATGAGCACTTTGTAATTCCAATAAATAATTTAGATCAATGATTCCTCTCAAATTATATCTGAATATGACTAAAAGCTCTGATCATAGATTCCAAAAGATTGATATTCATATAGGAATTAATAATCTTACTGATATCAACCTTATATACATCCCCACTTGACCTATGTTGCAATATATTTTATGAACAAAACTCAATCATCTTAATTGAAAATTAACCGAAACTATAAACAGTTATGCTTCTAGAACCTAGAATCAAGGCTAGGTCTAGAATTCAAACTAATTAAACATTTAGTTATAATTCACAAACAAGAAAAACATCAGGTATGCACTAAAACTTAATTCTCAATCATAGACAAAGGTCAAGCACACAATACAGGGGGGATTAGTGCTGGTATGGCATGCAACAAAGAATATATGACTGAAACCTGAATTTTGAGCATATGTAAGTATCAACTGGTCCTTTAACAGTTCTTCTGTCTCTTTCTGGGTCCTAGAAAGAGGATCTGAGGTAAATGTAATGATGCTTCAAGAAGGCCAGAACGTCCATGCAATCATAATATTGCCATAAATGTGACTTTGACCCAAATTTCAAAATGTTGAATAAGCAGGTCACAGAATGTCATAGCTTCTAAGACTGACACTGACACCTAGGTCAAAGGAGCAAAAGAAAATTTCCTGCAATGAACATTCTTAGCTTCATGATAATTCAATCCAAGTATACAAAAAATTCCATTATGAAGTTTATTAAACACAAGAAACTGATACAACTTTAACCAAAACCCTAATGTATAATTTCTATGACCATGACTTTGACTCCAAGGTCAAAGTGGCAAGCATCATGTCCAAGGGTTTAGGAAATAAAATCAAATGAAACAACTTTAACTAAAACTTTAACACACATTTTCGATAACTTTTTCTGTGAACCCAAGATCAAATAGGCAAGCATGCATGTAACCCAATGAATTGTCTAAGTTTTCATTATGTTTCAGATCAAGTATGAAGAAAATCCATTTAGGAAATATATGCAAATTAATGAAAACTGGCAATCTGCACATGATGACACTGCTGCCTCTACAGATTACTTACCACCAATGCAGGCTTGACAAAAAAATGACTGCTACATATCTCTTACCACTAATGCAGGCTTGACAACAAAATGACTGCTACATATCACTTACCACCTATGCAGGCCTGACAAAAAATCACTGCTACGGATTACTTGTAATCAATGCAGGCTTGACAAAAAAATGACTGCTACAGATTACTTACCACCTATGCAGGCTTGACAAAAATGACTGGTACATATCACTTACCACTAATGCAGGCTTGACAAAAAAATGACTGCTACATATCACATACCACCAATGCAGGCTTGACAAAAAAATGACTGCCACATATCACATACCACCAATGCAGGCTTGACAAAAAAATGCTACATATCACTTACTACCAATGCAGCTTGACAAAAAAATGACTACTACATATCACATACCACCAATGCAGGCTTGACAAAAAAATGCTACATATCACTTACCACCAATGCAGGCTTGACAAAAAAATGACTGCTACATATCACATACCATCAATGCAGGCTTGACAAAAAAATGCTACATATCACTTACCACCAATGCAGGCTTGACAAAAAAATGACCGCTACATATCACATACCACCAATGCAGGCTTGACAAAAAATGACTGTTACAGATTAATTACCATCAATGCAGGCTTGAAAAAAATTGCTACATATCACTTACCACCAAAGCAGGCTTGACAAAAAATGACTGCTACATATCACTTACCACCAATGCAGGCCTGGCAAAAAATGACTGCTACAGATTACTTGCCATCAATGCAGGCTTGACAAAAAATGACTGGTACATATCTCTTACCAACAATGCAGGCTTGATAAACATGACTGCTACATATCTCTTACCACTAATGCAGGCTTGACAAAAAAATGACTGCTACATATCACTTACCACCTATGCAGGCCTCACAAAAAATCACTCCTACAGATTACTTGTCATCAATGCAGGCTTGACAAAAAATGACTGCTACATATCACATACCACCAATGCAGGCTTGACAAAAAAATGACTGTTAAAGATTAATTACCATCAATGCAGGCTTGACAAAAAATGCTACATATCACTTACCACCAATGCAGGCTTGACAAAAAGTGACTGCTACATATCACATACCGTCAATGCAGGCTTGACAAAAAATGACTGCTACATATCACTTACCACCAATGCAGGCCTGGCAAAAAATGACTGCTACAGATTACTTGCCATCAATGCAGGCTTGACAAAAAAAATGACTGGTACATATCACTTACCACCTATGCAGGCTTGACAAAAATGACTGCCACATATCTCTTACCACTAATGCAGGCTTGACAAAAAATGACTGCTACATATCACTTACCACCTATGCAGGCCTGACAAAAAAATCACTGCTACAGATTACTTGTCATCAATGCAGGCTTGACAAAAAATGACTGCTACATATCACTTACCACCAAATGCAGGCTTGACAAAAAAATGACTGTTAAAGATTAATTATCATTAATGCAGGCTTGACAAAAAAATGCTACATATCACTTACCACCAATGCAGGCTTGACAAAAAATGACTGCTACATATCGCTTACACCAAAGCAGGCTCGATAAAAAATGAGCAGTATGGTGGAAGAACATTCAGCTTATTTCAACTGATTATGTAGTTCTGAAATTGAGCTTCACATATATATGATAAGGTCTGTGTGATGTAATACTATTATTATAATATCAGTGTGATGTAATACTATTATTATAATATCAGTGTGATGTAATACTATTATTATAATATCAATGTGATGTAATACTATTATTATAATATCAATGTGATGTAATACTATTATTATAATATCAATGTGATGTAATACTATTATTATAATGTCAGTGTGATGTAATACTATTATTATAATATCAATGTGATGTAATACTATTATTATAATATCAGTGTGATGTAATACTATTATTATAATATCAATGTGATGTAATACTATTATTATAATATCAGTGTGATGTAATACTATTATTATAATATCAGTGTGATGTAATACTATTATTATAATATCAGTGTGATGTAATACTATTATTATAATATCAGTGTGATGTAATACTATTATTATAATATCAGTGTGATGTAATACTATTATTATAATATCAATGTGATGTAATACTATTATTATAATGTCAGTGTGATGTAATACTATTATTATAATATCAGTGTGATGTAATACTATTATTATAATATCAATGTGATGTACTAATGTCACTGTAATATTGATGTCATATAATAACATTATAAAAGTGTCAGTGGAATGTAATGTTATTATAATCTTGATGTGATGGAATAGTGTTATTTTATTTTATGCTACAGGATTTTCTGAGAAAACAATCTTGATATTTCAATGGAGTGAAAAAATATCATATCTTTTCAATGGCTGTCAACAGACAGATGGCTCAAGTTCAAATCCAACAAGGTGAAAATATTTATTTTTCTTAATTTTCTGATTTACTTTGAATTGGGAAGGAAAATTATGTTATTGTTGACATTTTCAGTTATTTATTTATTTTTCTTAATTTTCAAATTTACCTGAATTGAGAGGTAAAATTATGTTTCTGTGCAAACAACATGACATAAATGGCAAACTGCTGACATCACACAGGATCGTGTATGAAATGATTTATTTCAATCTGTTATTCTCATTCTCATACTCCACATGGAAAGTGCTGGGTTCCATGTCACTATTTTAAGTTGATAAAATACCTATACACTATACATTGGACAGTCACTTTATAGTATTGACTCATACATCACTTTGTGACCCCTCCCTCCTCCAGTCATGTTATAAGGACAGAATACTGAAGCAAGAATTAATGGAATAAGAGTTGCCTCATACATGCTTCTGTCCTGGATCATCTCTGCCTCTCTCTCTTTGCCCTCCAATAGCAGTCGTAGAGAGTCCAGCTCATTCAGCAGCTGAAAACAGGATTACAGTTAACATTATTCAACAAAGTAAAACAAAACTAAACAAGTAATGGAAACTTTTCTAAAGCACACAAATATTATGCACTAGAGCTAACACAAAACAAATACACCATATCCCTCCTCATTAGAAAGTGACATTACATCAAGGAGAAGTAATGGTGTATACATGGTGTATAAATGGTGTATAAACATTTAATATAGAACAAATGTAATTTGAATCCCATGTAAAATTACATGGAAAAGACCATAATACAAGGATGCCCATGTAAAATTACATGGAAAAGGTCATATTACAGGGATGCCCATGTAAAATTACATGGAAAAGATCACATTACAGGGATGCCCATGTAAAATCTCATGGGAAAGATTATATTACAGGGATGCCCATGTAAAAGTACAAGGAAAAGATCATATTACAGGGATGCCCATGTAAAATCTCATGGAAAAGATCATATTACAGGGATGCCCATGTAAAATCTCATGGGAAAGATTATATTACAGGGATGCCCATGTAAAATCTCAAGGGAAAGATTATATTACAGGGATGCCCATGTAAAATTACAAAGAAAAGATCATATTACAGGGATCCCCATGTAAAATCTCATGGAAAAGATCATATTACAGGGATGCCCATGTAAAATCTCATGGGAAAGATTATATTACAGGGATGCCCATGTAAAATTACAAGGAAAAGATCATATTACAGGGATGCCCATGTAAATCTCAAGGGAAAGATCATATTACAGTGATGATGCCCATGTAAATCTCAAGGGAAAGATCATATTACAGGGATGCCCATGTAAAATCTCATGGAAAAGATCATATTACAGGGATGCCCATGTAAAATCTCATGGAAAAGATCATATTACAGTGATGATGCCCATGTAAATCTCAAGGGAAAGATCATATTACAGTGATGATGCCCATGTAAAATCTCATGGAAAAGATCATATTACAGGGATGCCCATGTAAAATCTCATGGAAAAGATCATATTACAGGGATGCCCATGTAAATCTCAAGGGAAAGATCATATTACAGTGATGATGCCCATGTAAATCTCAAGGGAAAGATCATATTACAGGGATGCCCATGTAAAATCTCAAGGGAAAGATCATATTACAGTGATGATGCCCATGTAAATCTCAAGGGAAAGATCATATTACAGGGATGCCCATGTAAAATCTCATGGAAAAGATTATATTACAGGGATGCCCATGTAAAATTACAAGGAAAAGATCATATTACAGTGATCCCATGTAAAGTCTCATGGAAAAGATCATATTACAGTGATGATGCCCATGTAAATCTCAAGGGAAAGATCATATTACAGGGATGCCCATGTAAAATCTCATGTAAAAGATCATATTACAGGGATGCCCATGTAAAATCTCAAGGGAAAGATCATATTACAGGGATGCCCATGGAAAATCTCATGGAAAATATCATATTACAGGGATGCCCATGTAAAGCTCATAGGAAAGATCATATTACAGGGATGCCCATGTAAAATCTCATGGAAAAGATCATATTACAGGGATGCCCATGTAAAGTCTTCTGGGAAAGATCATATTACAGGGGTGCCCATGTAAAATCTCATGGAAAAGATCATATTACAGGGATGTCCATGTAAATCTCATAGGAAAGATCATATTACAGGGATGCCCATGTAAAATCTCATGGGAAAGATCATATTGCAAGAATGCCCATGTAAAATCTCATGGAAAAGATCAGATTACAGGAATGCCCATGTAAAGTATCATTAGAAAGATTTTATTACAGAGATGCCCATGTAAATCTCAAGGGAAAGATATTACAGAGATGCAAATGTAAAACCTCATGGAAAAGATCATATTACTGGAATGCCCATGTAAATCTCATGGAAAAGATCATATTACAGGGATTTCCATGTAAATCTCATAGGAAAGATCATATTACAGGAATGCCCATGTAAATCTCATAGGAAAGATCATATTACAGGGATTTCCATGTAATTGGAGAAAAAGAGCACTTCTTATAATATTTCTTGCCTTTTTTAAACATGAGAATGAAGAAATAGATTGCATACTTTCACCCAATATATATGAGATGTGGAATGCAGGGGTTATTTGTTCTGAGTACAATCCAGAAAAAGGACAAGTGTAAAAACACACACTGGCATATAAAGACACCCAATGTTGATACAGATACATCCACATTCATACACCCCATTCAATAATGCTGTGATGGTGTTTAATGTGAGGAGTGATATAAAATATTCAAAATCTAAGCAAATACATGAATAGATAACAGATAAACCGATAAAGATCTGGGAACTGAACATCACAAAAATTTTCCATTATAAAATTCTATGAATATTGTTTAGCATATAAAAGATAAATATCTATCATTTTTGTTATACTTTCACAGATATCACCTTTTACATTATGTTTATGCTATTGACAGATTAATAATTCAAGCTGGAGCTACAAGCAGCTGAGGTAATTCCTTTGTCCACAGTACTACAGAGACAAATATATAATACTCCCCTTACACTCCCCTGAAACATATATGAATTATACTCCCAACACTCACCAGTACTATTGAGACAGATGTGTAATACACTCCCTTGTACTATTGAGACAGATGTGTAATACACTCCCAACACTCCCCTGTACTATTGAGACAGATATGAATTACACTCCCAACACTCCCCGGTACTATTGAGACAGATATGAATTACACTCCCTACACTCCCAGTACTATTGAGACAGATATGAATTACACTCCCAACACTCACCTGTACTATTGAGACAGATGTGTAATACACTCCCAACACTCCCCTGTACTATTCAAACAAATGTGTAATGCACTTCCTACACTCAACTAAGCTATAGACAGATATTTAATACACTAACTGTAATGTAGACAGAAATTTAATATACTCCCAACACTCCCCTGTAATATAGACAGATTTTTAATACACTCCCTATAATGTGAGTACAGAACATTATTAATGAAACTTAACAGATCTTTATGATCACACTTTTAAATGCAGCAGAAAAGAAGTTCCTTCACCTTTCTATAGTCTGCTGGAATGTTCACATATCGAGTCTCAAAGTTGCCATGCTGTTTTCTGGCTTCTTGTTCAAACTTCTCAAGAATCTCTTGTAATTTCTTCTCAAGTTTAACCAAGTCTTCTTCTGCTTGTCCCCGCTCCTGGATGAGTGAGTCATTCTCCTCAGCAATCTGCTACAAAAAAAAAGACTAGTAATGAATCAAATGATACTAACCATATATACTTCAGCATACATCACATCCAACTGCAAACTGCACAGATTCAGATCTGCCATTGCTTTAACATGTATTTCTGCCTGAAGGCATAGTCCAATCTACATGGGGGCCCCGAGTGGCCAAGTGGTCTAAAGCACTCACCGTTCCAGATCAGTGCCATCTCACCTCTGTCTGTGTGGGTTCGAGTCCAAGGCTCGGTTAGCATGGGTAAGTGGGAAAGTCTGTCAGTAGCTTCTTGTGGGCTGGTGGTTCTTCTCTGGGTTTTCCAGGGTTCTTCCTCCACCAGTTATACTGGCCGCCATGTATAGCCTATCATGTGCTGAAAAACGATGTTAAACCCTAACACAACAACCAATCTCAGTGCGTTTCTACCAGGAGGAATAGCTCAGTCGGACCTATATGTACTTCTACCTGGTGGGGTTAGCTTGATCTGATGTACATGTAAAGGTTAGCTCAGTCTCACCTATATATATATATATATATATATATATATATATATATATATATATATATATATATATATATATATATATATATATATATATCTTCATGCAACATAATCTCTGATTGATTTAATATCAACATATCTGGCAATAAAGTCGATGAAACCCTTATGTAATTGTGACATCATGACACTCTCCTTGTGAAGTGGTAGAGCTACTCAAAATAAACTTTCTAAAATTTCTGAACAAAATAAACTTTTGTTAGAATAGGAATAAATGTTGCATGCATTTGCAGACTTAAAGACAATGATTTACTTTTGTCATCACAAATTAAGTCTTACCTGCATCACAATATGACAATATGTGGCCAAGGGTGTATGCATCAAAGAGAAATACTTCATCTGTAAGGTAATTACCATGTAATAATTTTTCACAGAGATGGCAAAAGTAGTCTTTACCTAATTCTGCTAACAAAACCTTTCATAAAATTTCTAAGTATTGAAAAAGAAAGCATCTATATCAAGTCCCATTCTAAAATTTATAAATATTCTCCAACCTACCAAGTCCCATCCTAAAATGTTTAAGTATTCTCCTACCTACCAAGTCCCATCCTAGAATGTCTAAATATTCTCCTACTTACCAAGTCCCATCCTAATATGTCTAAGCATTCTCCTACCTACCAAGTCCCATCCTAATATGTTTAAATATTCTCCTACCTACCAAGTCCCATCCTAAAATGTCTAAATATTCTCCTACCTACCAAGTCCCATCCTAATATGTCTAAGCATTCTCCTAACTACCAAGTCCCATCCTAATATGTCCAAGCATTCTCCTACCAACCAAGTCCCATCCTAAAATGTCTAAATATTCTCCTACCTACCAAGTCCCATCCTAATATGTCTAAGCATTCTCCTACCTACCAAGTCCCATCCTAAAATGTCTAAGCATTCTCCTACCTACCAAGTCCCATCCTAAAATGTCTAAGCATTCTCCTACCTACCAAGTCCCATCTTAATACGTCTAAGCATTCTCCTACCTACCAAGTCCCATCCTAAAATGTCTAAATATTCTCCTACTTACCAAGTCCCATCCTAATATGTCTAAGCTACCTACTAAGTCCCATCCTAATATGTTTAAAGATTCTCCTACCTACCAAGTCCCATCCTAAAATGTCTAAATATTCTCCTACCTACCAAGTCCCATCCTAATATGTCTAAGCATTCTCCTAACTACCAAGTCCCATCCTAATATGTTTAAGCATTCTCCTACCAACCAAGTCCCATCCTAATATGTCTAAGCATTCTCCTACCTACCAAGTCCCATCCTAATATGTCTAAGTATTCTCCTACCTACCAAGTCCCATCCTAATATGTCTAAGCATTTTCCTAACTACCAAGTCCCATCCTAATACGTCTAAGCATTCTCCTACATACCAAGTCCCATACTAAAATGTTTAAGCATTCTCCTACCTACCAAGTCCCATCCTAAAGTGTCTAAATATTCTCCTACCTACCATGTCCCATCCTAATATGTCTAAATATTCTCCTACTTAACAAGTCCCATCCTAAAGTGTCTAAATATTCTTCTCCCTACCAAGTCCCATCCTAAAGTGTCTAAATATTCTCCTACATAGCAAGTCCCATCCTAAAGTGTCTAAATATTCTCCTACCCACCAAGTCCCATCCTAAAGTGTCTAAATATTCTCCTACCTACCAAGTCCCATCCTAAAGTGTCTAAATATTCTCCTACCTACCAAGTCCCATCCTAATGTGTCTAAATATTCTCCTATTTACCAAGTCCCATACTAAAATGTCTAAGCATTCTCCTACCTCCAAGTGTTGCTCTAGCTCATGCTTCTCAGCAGTAAGTTGGAGTATTGTTGTCTTTGCCTTGACTAACTCACTCTCAAGCTGACGAAGTTCTTTCTGGGCCTGAAAGGTTTGCTCCTTGGTTAACTGAACTGTTGAATGGAGTTGCTGAAATAATAATCAATATTAATTTAGTCTTAAAATAATTCACACTGATATTAATTATGGACAAACATGTAAATCAGATCTTTCTTCATCAAAAATTTTAATAAAGAAATTACCAAAGAGCAGGAACTTTCAGCTCTTGTGCAAAATGTTTGCAATTTAACAATCTTAGCATGAGATGACAAAATTAAATCATGATAAATATTGAAATTTTATAACCTGTAAAGATTAGGAATCACTAAAATAAATTAAGCCAAACTTACAATGTCCTAATTTTGAACAAGTATGCAAATTTTGAATGTGTAAAATATACCCGCAAAATGGCAATATCAAGCCATCATAAATATTGAGACACACAGCAGGTATAACTGGTACACATCTTTTTGCAGTATTAAGGTGATTTCAAACCATCGTAAATACTGAGACACAAAGCAGGTATTACTGATACATGTTATTTGGCAGCAATAAGGTAATTTCAAACCATCATAATCACTGAGACACACATCAGGTCCTATGGCTCATGCACCAAAAGGTAAAGACACAATATAGATACATAACACTTCCCTCATAAAAAAAGGAAAGATTTGTATAATAAAGCTTTCTTTTACATACTATTCAAACATACAAATGATATTAATAATAATAAAAGTTAAATAAAAAGGTATTCAATGAATGAAATACAAAATATATACAAACTCAAAGCATCATAATACATCTAAATATGTGAAAGCGTATCTGCAATCAAATTATCTTTCCTCTTTGTGTGTGTAACATCAAACTACACCTCAATAATCTCTGATTTTTATTTTTCATTTTGTTAATGAAAGAAGGTTATCATCACTACATACAATAATTGAAGAAGGAGCTGAACTAACATATACTTCAAAGTGTTGCAAAGCCAATATTAAAGCCAAGCAATCCTTCTTGATAGTGGAATCATTTCTCTGGTGTGTGTTTAATCATTTAGAGAAACAGCACAGTGGATGTTCAACACCATTTTTAACATCCTGAATTAATACTCCACAAACCCCTACATTAATTTAAATGATTAGTTGAAATCTGGAGCTGAAAAAACAGGTGCACTATTAAGTATGACTTTTAATTTATCAAAAGCCTCCTGACGTTTGTCCAACCAGTGACATGAAGACTTATCCATGGTGACATGAAGACTTATCCATAATGACATGAAGACTTATCCATAGTGACATGAAGACTTATCCATAGTGACATTAAGACTTATCCATAGTGACATTAAGACTTATTAAATTCAGTCAAAAATGTAATTAAGGTATGACAGAAATACAAAAGAAAGGAGTTTTCAGTCAGCTCTCCTGCCCATACCACAATATTCTCTACAAGGTAAGTATTATGGTCCTTGTACAGTTGGAGACAAAAATAAGTGACTTAAAATATATCATTAATATTCTTGGAAAGCAAAATCAGAAACAACTTGGCCATACACATAGTGTAAAGGAGTATGTTGATAGAGATAGCCCTGTTAATCATTCAATCATTTTAGTTGTACCTGTCCCACGCAGTGAGGATTTAAGCAGTGGAATGCGCAGTTTGATTGTGGTGAGATTGGTTTAACCAGTCTTTGGAATTCAGATATATTGAACAATCTGGACCAGAAACTTTCTACAGCCCACAAGAAAAGAGACTAAAAAAAACTATTATGTTCCAACACAAACAAATAAAATCTACCATGATGCTGAAATGTACATTATACATTTATGAAAAAGAATGTTGGAAAAAACAGAAATTTAATATTTGTTGGACATTGATTTTAATGAGTCCACCAAACGTAACTGGAGTTCACCATGTATTCTTTTGCTGAAACCAGATAATTTCCCTATGTGTAGTAGCTAGAGAAAAGTGAACAATGTCACCAAAACAGGTTCATTTTACAATACCAAGAAATGATGTCTGCGCTGGCAAAATTTGAGATGCAAAATATATCACCAAGTTAGACCTTTTGAAAGGATTTGGCAAATTTCACTCAATGAAAGAGCAAAACAAATTGTGGCATTTGTTACTACAGATGAACTTGATCAATGTAAAATGATGCCATTTGGTATTAAAAAAATTATCTCTCAACATTCCAGCATTTAATGAACATGATAACATCTGGTATAGATAGCTGTGATGTATATATTAATGATGTCATATACAGTGAGACCTGGACAGATCACCTGAAAACTATTCAGATTTTCTTTGATTGATTCAGTGATGCAAATGACAATTTAAGTAAGACTTTTACCATGCTTGTGTTACATTTTTAGGGCATATTATGGGACATGGCAAATTAAACTTCATGTCACTATGGATAAGTCTTCATGTCACTATGGATAAGTCTTCATGTCACCATGGATAAGTCTTCATGTCACTATGGATAAGTCTTCATGTCACCATGGATAAGTCTTCATGTCACTATGGATAAGTCTTCATGTCACCATGGATAAGTCTTCATGTCACTATGGATGCAGTTCTTGAACTCTTCAAGTAATACAAGTTGTATGAGATTGCATAATCTTAACCAGTTTTCTTGGCCTATCAAATAACTGCTCTTTTTCAATTGCAAATTCAACATGAGTTTGTCCAGTTTTTTATTTATAGTTGCAATTCTTGAACTCCTCAACTAATATGAGTTGTCCAGGACTATCATAATCTTTATCAACTTTTTAATCAAATTTGAAATGGATTTGTCCAGTTTCCTTTTTACAATTCCTAAACCTCTGTTGATATGCCTCAGGTACTAACTCATAATCCTACAAGATACATTCCTTATCCACATCTTAATTAGTACTTTGTCTTGTACTGACGGTGAAGTGTAAACTTTCTTGAGCTTTGTCAATAAGTACAATCTGTAACAATAAAGTCCCATAAGTACAATCTGTAACAATAAAGTCCCATAAGTACAATATGTAACAATAAAGTCCAAGCAAAGTCAGCAAGTTTGTAAAACAACAAACAATTTAATTCTCAAAGTTAAAAAATATGAAAATTTTAGGCACTTACAGCATTATGAATTAAATCCAAAATAATCCTAAAAGCTCTATCATAAGTCAAAAAAAATACAGTGTTCAGAATGAATTCCAGATCCTGAATGTGCTGATGTAACAACAGCAATGAATGTGCTGACATGTGCTGACATGCCAACAATCCTGAATGTATCATTATAATGAACAATACAAACAAATGATTCCTCTCAAATCATATCTAAACACAACATTAAATACATCTGTAGAGTGATTTTAAAACAAGAACACTGGAAATAGGAATTAAGAATGACCACTGGAAAAGAAATGGCCATGTAATTCTGCACATTTTCTCCAAGTTCACATTTTAATGTTTTGGAGAAAATAATGATCTATGTAAATATTAAAAAAATGTATAGCTAGATGTAAATGACTGTTTAGGGTATATTATAAGAACATTGTCAGTATAGTAGGTGGATCTGACTAACTTTATCATGTCTTGTTTCATAGCGGATCATGTTCAATACTTTGGTTTTCCCAAGATCTTATCTGCTTCCACTATCAAACTTAAAGTAGAACATTTGTACACTGTATCAAATATCTGATTCCCAGGACTGATTGATTACACTACCAAGAACTTGACTTAATTGTAAATTACTGAATGTATCAATAAAACCTCAACTCTTGATCATTCTGTTTAATTATCTCACATTAAATTACATGTAAGTATTCATAAATCTCTTACTGCCATTTCCTGCTTTAGAGTTGTCCTTTCTCCCTCCAGCTCCCGGATTCTGAGTCGGTCTCCCATGGAGCTCTGGGGTGGAGGATGAAACTTGGTGTCATAGGACCTCTCATGACGCAGTTCTTTCAGGTCTCTCTCCAACTCCTCCACCCTGTTCTTAGATAGACTCAGGTCTAATTCCAAGGATGTAACCTGTAACAGACAACAGCAAATCATTACTGCCACAGTAACAAACTAGACCTAGAAATAACACTACTTTTTCACTCTACGAGTTTGTCAGTAGTTTCTGTCAGTAATGAATGTACAGAATCTTGTTAGAACTTGAATGATATTCAAAGCATGTTTTCATTATTTATGACAAAATAATTTTACAAATTATCATATTTTACACAAATGCTGCATCTGTCACAATGGATAGTGAATATTACAAACATTATATTTATGATCCTTGAATCACATGTTTGACTAGTGTCATGTATGCCAATGTGGTACCCAAATGGAATATTGTGACCAGAACATTGAATTGTTGGTCCTTAATACAGGTAACATGATTTCTGCTTGATCACAATTCAATTGCATTTGTGATACAAGAAATTGGTTATGTTTCATAAAAAGCATTTCAATGACCTAGATCTAAACTGATGTTGAAATTGCAGTATGCCTGTATAAAATTTAATCTGATTGCAAAATTAGAATCTGATGCAAGTTATCATTCGGGTATAATCTGAGGTTATAACATCACTCATTCTGCTAGCATTATCTGATGTTATAACATGAATGACTCTAGTAGCATAATCTGAGATTATAATATAAATTATTCTACTGACATAACCTTAAGTTATAACATGACTGATTCTACTGACATAATCTGAAGTTATAACAAGACTGATTCTACTGGCATAATCTGAAGTTATAACATGACTGATTCTACTGACATAATCTGAAGTTATAACATGACTGATTCTACTGACATAACCTTAAGTTATAACATGACTGATTCTACTGACATAATCTGAAGTTATAACATGACTGATTCTACTGACATAATCTGAAGTTATAACATGACTGATTCTACTGACATAATCTGAAGTTATAACATGACTGATTCTACTGACATAACCTTAAGTTATAACATGACTGATTCTACTGACATAATCTGAAGTTATAACATGACTGATTCTACTGACATAATCTGAAGTTATAACAAGACTGATTCTACTGGCATGTTCTGAAGTTATAACAGTCTAATGACATAATCTGAAGTTATAACAAGACTGATTCTACTGACATAATCTGAAGTTATAACAAGACTGATTCTACTGACATAATCTGAAGTTATAACATGACTGATTCTACTGACATAATCTGAAGTTAAAACAAGACTGATTCTACTGACATAATCTGAAGTTATAACAAGACTGATTCTACTGACATAATCTGAAGTTAAAACAAGACTGATTCTACTGACATAATCTGAAGTTATAACATGACTGATTCTACTGACATAATCTGAAGTTATAACATGACTCATTCTACTGACATAACCTGAAGTTATAACATGACTGATTCTACTGACATAATCTGAAGTTATAACATGACTGATTCTACTGACATAATCTGAAGTTATAACATGACTGATTCTACTGACATAATCTGAAGTTATAACATGACTGATTCTACTGACATAACCTTAAGTTATAACATGACTGATTCTACTGACATAATCTGAAGTTATAACATGACTGATTCTACTGACATAATCTGAAGTTATAACAAGACTGATTCTACTGGCATGTTCTGAAGTTATAACAGTCTAATGACATAATCTGAAGTTATAACAAGACTGATTCTACTGACATAATCTGAAGTTATAACAAGACTGATTCTACTGACATAATCTGAAGTTATAACATGACTGATTCTACTGACATAATCTGAAGTTAAAACAAGACTGATTCTACTGACATAATCTGAAGTTATAACAAGACTGATTCTACTGACATAATCTGAAGTTAAAACAAGACTGATTCTACTGACATAATCTGAAGTTATAACATGACTGATTCTACTGACATAATCTGAAGTTAAAACAAGACTGATTCTACTGACATAATCTGAAGTTATAACATGACTGATTCTACTGACATAATCTGAAGTTATAACATGACTCATTCTACTGACATAACCTGAAGTTATAACATGACTGATTCTACTGACATAATCTGAAGTTATAACATGACTGATTCTACTGACATAATCTGAAGTTATAACAAGACTGATTCTACTGGCATGTTCTGAAGTTATAACAGTCTAATGACATAATCTGAAGTTATAACATGACTGATACTACTGACATAACCTTAAGTTATAACATGACTGATTCTACTGACATAATCTGAAGTTATAACATGACTGATTCTACTGACATAATCTGAAGTTATAACATGACTGATTCTACTGACATAATCTGAAGTTATAACAAGACTGATTCTACTGGCATGTTCTGAAGTTATAACAGTCTAATGACATAATCTGAAGTTATAACATGACTGATACTACTGACATAATCTGAAGTTATAACATGACTGATTCTACTGACATAATCTGAAGTTATAACATGACTGATTCTACTGACATAACCTTAAGTTATAACATGACTGATTCTACTGACATAATCTGAAGTTATAACATGACTGATTCTACTGACATAATCTGAAGTTATAACAAGACTGATTCTACTGACATAATCGGAAGTTATAACAAGACCTTTTCTACTGACATAACCTAACGTTATAACATTCTACTGACAAAATCTGAAGTTATAGCAAGATTGATTCTACCGGCATGTTCTGAAGTTATAACAGTCTAATGACATAATCTGAAGTTACAACAAGACTGATTCTACTGACATAATCAAAAGTTATAACAAGACTGATTCTACTGACATAATCTGAAGTTATAACAAGACTGATTCTACTGACATAATCTGAAGTTATAACATGACTGATTCTGCTGACATAATCTGAAGTTATAACAAGACTGATTCTACTGACATAATCTGAAGTTATAACAAGACTGATTCTACTGACATAATCTGAAGTTAAAACAAGACTGATTCTACTGACATAATCTGAAGTTATAACAAGACTGATTCTACTGACATAATCTGAGGTTATAATATAAATTAATCTACGGACATAATCTGAAGTATAACAAGACTGATTCTAATTAGATAATCTAAAGTATAGCAAGACTGATTCTACCAAAATCAGCATCAGTATATCTTTCATTTTAGTTCTTGTCTTAGTTCAGTTTTATGTTCAGATCTTCAAGCAAAAATGGCATTTGAACTGGTCAGCTGCTTTTATTCCAACAAATTTTTGACCCCAATTCAATTTAATGAAAACTGATTTACACAGCATTTGATAATAGTGTGGTGTGCCAGTACCAACCTTTGCCTTTTTCCGGTCCAGCTCCTTACTCACTGAGTCAAGAGTGTCCTTCAGGAGTTGAAACTGTGCCAACTGTTCCTGCTCTGACCCAATGAGTGTCTCAAACATCTGCGCCCTCTGGGTCACTGTCTGCTGAAGGCTCTCCACCTGCAAAACAAAATGGAGAAATAGAAGCTACTTTGGATACCTTGGATCAGAAACACCAAGTTAATCATGTGTTTGAATCAGAATTATCTCATTACAAAATTGATTCTTATTTCAATAACCATAAAACCCAATTTGTCTTTATCTTAATAAATCAATAAAATTTGGAAATATTTTTCTCATTTAATGTTTTCATATTGTTATCATCCAGGTAATTTTGTTCACATGATTTATGAATCGTGCACCATTATAGTTTTTTAATAAATGGGAAAAGAATACTTTGAAATATTCTAACTATACGTCTCCCAAGCTAACTGAATTACGTCACATATATTGATAATACTGTTACTGCATGTAAATTTTATTGGTAGGACTCTTTGGTCTTAAACTAAGTAACAAAAAAGAGTGAAAACCAACAAGTTTTGTAATATTCAACAATTAATTTATTTCCCAAGAATACAAAGTGAACAATGCAAATAACTTACAATATGGTGAATGAAATCCTAAATAGTCCTAAAAGTTTGTTCACAAGTCCAAAAGTAATCAGTATTGCAAACAAGTTTCAGTGGTGTTGTAACTGATGTCCAATCTAATGTGCTGATGTACCAATAGTCTGGAATAGTCTGATGTGCTGACAGTCTTAATTTATCACAATAACATATTCCAAAATGTCTTTAAATGAATTCACAATGATGTCAACATAGTTACTTAGTCTTGAAGTTAATGATCACCTTGTAATTCTAATGAATAACTGAAATAAATAAATCCTCTCAAATAATAATTGAACACATCGAAATGACTAAGACTGATGTTTAAAATAGGATTAAATAATTCTCAAGTAAACATCCCTTACATAAAAAGAACTAAGATATAACTTCAAAACCAGGACAAGGGTAAAATATTCATTTCCAGATCATTCTAACAGGTAAAAAGGTCAGGTCCTTTAACAGCCAGCCAATTAGAAATCAGGTGAAATGGTGTTCTTTGGGGGAAACCAAGGGCCTGAATGCAGATCCCATTAAATTCATCAACAATAATTCTTCTACACCTTCCAAAGTCAAAAGGCTATAAAAACATGTTTGCCAAACAAAATGAACTCATTGCAAAGTACAAACCCACAATGGACACAATTAGCTATTTAATAGGTTGTCTACTAAATGACCCTTACAATCTATAAATCATAAAAATGAACACATAATATTGTTATCAATAACAACAGTAAATAAGTCTATTTATTTTTTTTCATGTCTGTATAGCACCATATTAATTCATAATTCCAGATTTCACATCTAAAATATTTGTATCTCACATTCATGATAGAACCACAATAAAACTTGCATACCTAAAACTTCTTTATTACATATCCTAGAAGGAATTATCATATTTGACGAAAGTCTTCATCAAATACCAAGGATGGGATTACTGTATTCAACATTGTACCATTATTGTTGACTTGGAAAACATGCAATGAAATTCAGAAGTGTCACCTTATGCACTCAAGGCAACATTATATTCTGCTAAAAAGACATTCAGACCTTAATGACCTCTAGTTTGAAAAACTGTAGTTCCAAACCCCACTAAAGTCAACAGCATTTTGCCAGATTTGTAAATTTCATGTAATCTTTTAAATTTCATGAGGTAGTAGCCATTATCTCTCCTGCTGTACTGAAATTGACACATAATGACCAATAAACTTAACTGCTGCTTTTCAAAGAATTGTAATATTCCTATAAATAATCCTGTACTAATTGCTTGAACTTTTTTATAGGCTTGTTCACTCCTTCTACCTTCAACATGTTTTTGTTTGTTGTATGACATTTCTAGATAATATACTCAGCAAAGGCATTTTGTATGAAAAACATGGCAAATTAAGGCATCTGAGGTACTCCTGTAAACTTAGTCTCATTTAGTAATCAAGTCCACTGAATCTTATATGAAGACCCATATTCGGACCAAACTAAGACAAGCCAACATGCAGATTTGACTGATAACTGTTTTGGGGTATTTTTTTTTATTATTCTGAAAGTTCATCATTTATTAATCATTTCAGTAAGACTTACAGTCAAACAATATGGGATGGCAGGTCTGTAATAGGTGTAGTAAATGCAAAGGTGTAGTAAATGCAAACCTGCATGTTTTATTATAAGCTGGAAAAAAATTCATTTAACATTAAACAAAAATATATCTCAGCCTGACATCATTCTTAGTCGTTTGCCAGGTCATCAAACACTGTGGTTTGAAAATTTCAGCAAAATATTGCAAGGTATGTATATTTCTCAGTTTTAAATGATGAAAAAGTCGTGCTCATTTTGCACACTAAAAATAAAATCTCTCGAAGACGAAATGAAGAAAGATTTGGTACAAAAGGAATGGAACTGAAAAAAGATTAAAAATCTTGGATACTGAGTCGTGAATCTATCCATGCTGATCCTGAGGTTCATTTTATTTCTGTGCAAGACATGGTGAGATTTTAGCTGTCTCCAGGTCAGCTGTGTACCTGTATTACTGCCAAGATTTGGCGAGATCTTACCTCAGTATCCAGCTCAGCCATGTGTTCCAGTAACCCAAGACTTGGTGAGATCTCACTTCTATCTCAAATTCAGCTTTGTGTTCCTCTAGTCCAAGACTTGGAGAGAACTTACCTCAGTCTTCAGCTCAGCTTTGCATACCTATAAGCCAGGGCATGGTGAGAGCCTTCTTCAGTTTCCAGCTTAGCTGTGAGTTCCTATAGGCCAAGACTTGGTGAGATCTTACTTCAGTTTCCAACTTAACTATGAGTTCCTAAATGCCAAGGCAAAGAGAGATCTTACCTCAGTTTCCAACTTAACTGTGAGTTCCTATACGCCAAGGCAAAGTGAGATCTTACCTCAGTTTCCAACTTAACTGTGAGTTCCTAAATGCCAAGACAAAGTGAGATCTTACCTCAGTTTCCAGCTTAGCTGTGAGTTCCTAAAGCCCAAGGCTTGGTGAGATCTTATCTCAGTTTCTAACTTAACTGTGAGTGCCTATAAGCCAAGGCTTGGTGAGATCTTACCTCAGTTTCCAACTTAACTGTGAGTTCCTATAAGCCAAGGATTGGTGAGATCTTACCTCAGTTTCCAGTTCATCTGTGTGTTCCTGCTCCATATACAGATCTTGTCGCACTTTCTGAAGCTGACCATCTAGCTCATGCAACTGCCATTTCTGGTTTTCAATTTTATGTTCCTTCACATTAAGCTCTTCTTGGAGGTCTTCAATTTGCTATAAAAAAATATTTCAGTGAACTTATAATTAACTTATAAGACAAGTTCAACTCCAAGCACAGACCCTGAACTACCATCACATTGTTTGTTCTATTGTTTATTCCTAAGAAACTGCACAGACCCAGCACTGCTAGTGCATTGTGATGGCAGGTCTGGATCTGTGTAGTTTACAATTGGACTTGACTTACAATTTAGTATATGCAGTACTTATATAGTTATCTAATAAATCTGACACAAAATTACTCTCATAAAAACCCAACTATCCGTGAGTAAAAAATGTGCTCAATTAATTCAAGAAAAAGTCAAAGACATAAATTCAGCATTTTTTTTTTCAAACTCTACTTGTGCAACAGAATTTTTTTTTTGGTACAACTGAATGTCCTTTATAAACCTAATTCCATAGTTTGTTCACACACCAGTACTTATCAAGCAAAGATGGTTCACGTAAGACTTAATGGCTTAAGACAAAAATTCAACTGGACACTACTAACATTACACACTTTCCTACACTACTTTAAGCCATCAATTCAAGTGCACACTGCTAACAATATACACTTTCCAAAACCAGTTTAGTCCAAAACTTGAACTGGACACTGCTAACATTCACACTTTCCATCACTAGTTTAAGACAAAAATTCAACATGACACTTCAAACATTAAACACGTTCCTACACTAGTTTACAATAAATATTCAACTGGACATATTACACTCACCTACTGTGATGAACATTTTTCTAGTATGGCATCAGAGGTCATATTTAAAATGTTATCACATAATTAATCATATTTCACACATTATTACATATAAAAATCATATTTAATACATTATCACATACATTATTCACATTTAATACATTATTGCATACAAGTAATCATACTTAACACATTATCACATACATTAATCATATTTAATACATTATCACATACATTATTCATATTTAATATATTATCACATACAATAATCACATTTAATACATTATCACATACAATAATCATATTTAATACATTATCACATACAATAATCATATTTAATACATTATCACATACATTATTCATATTTAATACATTATCACATACATTATTCATATTTAATACATTATCACATACAATAATCATATTTAATACATTATCACATACATTCATATTTAATACATTATCACATACATTATTCATATTTAATACATTATCACATACATTATTCATATTTAATACATTATCACATAAATTTATTATATTATATCAATGATATGGTGTATAAAGGAACAAAAGAATTATAAGCCAGATGATCTGTAAAGATCATTTATAAAATTAACTCTAAAATATCAGTCTTTTTTTAAACTTATATTTTTGTTAATAAACTGATGATAATATTAAGCAAATTAGCTGATTAATCAACTTAAGAAAATCTTGTAAAAATTCATTATTCTATTCTCTTTTCTGAAAATGCTGAAGAATATATAATATTTGTCTGATATGCTCACCGCAATGTTGGCCTTTTGCTGCTGTTTAATTTTCTGCAAGGAGATCTCTTTTTTCCTAGCTGCTGCAAGTGTATCTTCCAGCTTTTCCTTCTCAGACAGCAAGGTGTTGTTTCTGTCATTCAACATAACAATCTCAGCACTGAGATCATTCACCTGCACAGACAGACAGACAGATAGGAAAAATATGACACTTCTTCGCTAAAAGCAAAATCCAATGCTAGGAAATAAACTCTGTGTTAGCTCAATGCTTACTAAACCTTGATTCCCATGGGTAAACTCATTTCTCAGTACACACAAAGAGAAGACTCTTTTCTTGTGCACCATATCTCTCTCTCTCTCTTTCTCTCAACACATGGTTTTCATACAATAAAAAGGTATATCATAATGTGTACAATGTGTTGACATGATAACATGAAAGTGACATCATAGATATCTTGATCATAAGATGAAAACTGGTTTTTAATAAATGACATCACAGGATACTTGTGACATATTTAAGGCATTTTGATTGGTGACTTGCTACTCTTATCACATGACATAAAGCATTTTCAGTGATGCATTGTTACAAATGACTTATATTTATCACATATTTTTTTATACTAGGACACCAATTTCTGGATTTTCTACAGGAAATAAACTTGATATTTCACTGTTTTTGTTAATGACTATCAATATACATTGGCAAAGATATTTGTAGTTATTATTGGAGATAAAGTTGAGTTGTAAGTATGGCTGCCTCCTATTAAAACTGAATCAAGTTCAAACCTAACAAAGTGAAAATTATTTGTTTCTTAATTTGCTATATTATTTAGAATTGGAAAGGAGAATTCTTTTACTGTTTATATATTTCTGTGCAAATATTCACAAAATATAGCTGAACATAACTGAACATAAATAGTAAATCACTGACATTGTGTTGGATCCAATAAGAAATCCGCTACTTCAGTCTGTTAATCATCTTGCTAGTCAATATGTTTGAGCATAAAATAACAGAAAATTTGCTTTGTATATGTGAATAATGGATATATTTCATCTCATGGGTGAAAAATGCATGGCTTCACCACCTGTGAAAATATAGAGTGTTTCACCCACTCAGTAAAATATATACATTATTCACTCATTTCAGGCAAATATCCTATCATTTTGAATTATGTCAAGTCAGCGCTTTTTTCTTTCCATAACTGTACTATGACTTCATCACTGGCATTCAAAGCCATTATTGTTGTTGTTGTTGTTGTTGTGGGGTTTAACGAAATTTTTCAGCACACAATAGGCTATGTATGGCAGCCAGTATTAATGGCGGAGGAAGAACCCAGAAAGAACCACCGACCCACGAGAAGCTACTGGCAAGCTTTCTCACATACCCACACTGGTTGAATTCTAAACTCGAACCTGCGCAGACTGAGGTGAGATGGCAGTGATCCGTAACGGAGAGCGCTTTAGACCACTCGGCCACTCTGGGCCCCCAAAGCCATTATTGGACTCATCCTTACAGATTTATTCCTTGATTTGATAGCAAACAAAATCCTTCAATACTGCCATTTTCACTTTATGAATATGGATGGGGATCTAGCCCATTGTAGCTAATAGGGATGGGGATCTAGCCTGGTGTAGTCAATATGTTAATAGGGATGGAAATCTAGCCTGGAGTAGCCAATATGTTAATAGGGATGGGGATCTAGCCGGGTGTAGCCAACATGTCAGATGGGATGGAGATATAGCTTGGAGCAGCCAATATGTAAATAGGGCTTGGAATCTAGCCTGGTGTAGCAAATATGTTATAAGGGCTGGAGATCTAGCCTAGTGTATCAAATATAGCAATAGGGCTGGGGATCTAGCCTGGTGTAGCAAATATAGCAATAGCACTGGGGATCTAGCCTGGTGTATCAAATATAGCAATAGGGCTGGGGATCTAGCCTGGTGTATCAAATATAGCAATAGGGCTGGGGATCTAACCTGGTGTATCAAATATAGCAATAGGGCTGGGGATCTAGCCTGGTGTATCAAATATAGCAATAGGGCTGGGGATCTAGCCTGGTGTATCAAATATAGCAATAGGGCTGGGGATCTAGCCTGGTGTAGCAAATATATTAATAGATCTGGGGATCTAGCCTGGTGTAGCAAATATATTAATAGATCTGGGGATCTAGCCTGGTGAAGCAAATATATTAACAGGGACAGGATCTAGCCCAGTGTAGCAAATATATTAGTAGGGCTGGGGATCTAGCCTAAAGTAGCCAATATGTTAATAGGGATGGGATCCAGCCTGGAGTAGCCAATATGTTAATAGGTATGGGATTCAACCTGGAGTAGCCAATATGTTAAATGGGATGGGATCTAGCTTGGAGTAGAAATATGTTAATAGGGATGGGGATCTAGCCCAGTGTAGCCAATATGTTACAAGGGATAGCGATCTTGCCTGGAGTAGCCAATATGTCAATGGGGATGGAGATCTAGCCTGGAGTAGCCAATATGTTAATAGGGATGGGGATCTAGCCTGGAGTAGCCAATATGTCAATAGGGAGGGAGATCTAGCCCAGCATAGCCAATATGTTAGATGGGGTAGTGTAGCCAATATGTTAGTAGGGGTAGGGATCTAACCCAGTGTAGCCAATATATTATAAGGGATGGAGATCTATCCTGGAGTATAAAATATGTTAATAGGGATGGGGATCTAGCCTGGAGTAGCCAATATGTCAATGGGGAGGGAGATCTAGCCCAGCATAGCCAATATGTTAGATGGGGTAGTGTAGCCAATATGTTAGGAGGGGTAGGGATCCAGCCCAGTGTAGCCAATATATTATAAGGGATGGAGATCTAGCCTGGAGTAGCCAATATGTTAATAGGGATGGGGATCTAGCCTGGAGTATACAATATGTTAATAGGGATGGGGATCTAGCCTGGAGTAGCCAATATGTCAATGGGGAGGGAGATCTAGCCCAGCATAGCCAATATGTTAGATGGGGTAGTGTAGCCAATATGTTAGTAGGGGTAGGGATCTAGCCCAGTGTAGCCAATATATTATAAGGGATGGAAATCTAGCCTGGAGTATACAATACGTTAATAGGGATGGGGATCTAGCCTGGAGTAGCCAATATGTCAATGGGGAGGGAGATCTAGCCCAGCATAGCCAATATGTTAGATGGGGTAGTGTAGCCAATATGTTAGGAGGGGTAGGGATCTAGCCCAGTGTAGCCAATATATTATAAGGGATGGAGATCTAGCCTGGAGTATACAATATGTTAATAGGGATGGGGATCTAGCCTGGAGTAGCCAATATGTCAATGGGGAGGGAGATCTAGCCCAGCATAGCCAATATGTTAGATGGGGTAGTGTAGCCAATATGTTAGGAGGGGTAGGGATCTAGCCCAGTGTAGCCAATATATTATAAGGGATGGAGATCTAGCCTCGAGTAGCCAATATGTTAATAGGGATGGGGATCTAGCCTGGAGTATACAATATGTTAATAGGGATGGGGATCTAGCCTGGAGTAGCCAATATGTCAATGGGGAGGGAAATCTAGCCCTATGTAGCCAATATGTTATAAGGGATGGCGATCTAGCCCAGTGTAGCCAATATGTTAATAGGGATGGGGATCTAGCCTGGAGTAGCCAATATGTTATAAGGGATGGGGATCTAGCCCAGTGTAGCCAATATGTCAATGGGGAGGGAGATCTAGCCCAGTGTAGCCAATATGTTATAAGGGATGGGGATCTAGCCTGGAGTAGCCAATATCTTATAAGCGATGGGGATCTAGCCCAGTGTAGCCAATATGTCAGTGGGGATGGAGATCTAGCCTGGAGTAGCCAATATGTTATAAGGGATGGGGATCTAGCCCAGTGTAGCCAATATGTCAATGGGGATGGAGATCTAGCCTGGAGTAGCCAATATGTTATATGGGATGGGGATCTAGCCCAGTGTAGCCAATATGTTAGTAGGGGTAGGGATCTAGCCCAGTGTAGCCAATATATTATAAGGGATGGAGATGCAGCCTGGAGTAGCCAATATGTCAATGGGGAGGGAGATCTAGCCCAGTGTAGCCAATATGTTAATAGGGATGGGGATCTAAGCCCAGTGTAGCCAATATGTTAATAGGGATGGGGATATAGCCTGGAGTAGCCTATAATTAAAAAGTATATATATATATATATATATATATATATATATATATATATATATATATATATATATATATATATATATATATATATATATATATATATATATATATGTTTCATTTCAGATTTTAAGATATTTGTGTTTTAAACATATTCCGGAGTTTACAATGAATTTTTCAACATCTAAAAATTTAAATGGATACTTTGTCCTTTGAATTCTATAACTCAACCAATAGTGCCATCTATCTGGGGGTTTTTACCCAGGTATGGAGACATTTGACTCTGTCTATTGGTTTGGGATACAAAGATTCTACTCTCTGCCCTGAAATTCATAGGCAAAGCCTTGTACCTGTCCATGAGTAATGACTGACCATTTAGGTCATTTGTCCATATTCATTACTAATACAGCCTTGTACCTGTCCATGAGTTATGACTGACCATTTAGGTCATTTGTCCATATTCATTACTAATACAGCCTTGTACCTGTCCATGAGTTATGACTGACCATTTAGGTCATTTGTCCATATTCATTACTAATACAGCCTTGAACCTGTCCATGAGTTATGACTGACCATTTAGGTCATTTGTCCATATTCATTACTAATACAGCCTTGTACCTGTCCATGAGTTAAGACTGACCATTTAGGTCATTTGTCCATATTCATTACTAATACAGCCTTGAACCTGTCCATGAGTTATGACTGACCATTTAGGTCATTTGCCCATATTCATTACTAATACAGCCTTGAACCTGTCCATGAGTTATGACTGACCATTTAGGTCATTTGTCCATGTTCATTACTAATACAGCCATGTACCTGTCCATGAGTTATGACTGACCATTTAGGTCATTTGCCCATATTCATTACTAATACAGCCTTGAACCTGTCCATGAGTTATGACTGACCATTTAGGTCATGTGTCCATGTTCATTACTAATACAGCCTTGTACCTGTCCATGAGTTATGACTACCATTTAGGTCATTTGCCCATATTCATTACTAATACATTTCAGATGTTTTATTATTTTAGTACGGGATCAATTTTGTGAGATTACTGTACAGTTTGTAAGAAATGTTGCTCCAAAAGCAATCAAAAGATTCAAAAGGGACTCATGTTATCTGCACTTAAATATGGTACGAAATGAAGACTTTGGTTTGTAATAATGATGAACATTCCATGCTCTCCTGTTTCAGCTGACACAAAGTACACCATGATTTTAAATAACCCATGTTTTCCTGTTTGTGTTGACAATAAGTACTTCAAAATTTAAAACATAAGCACAAAGAGTTCCATCAATTCTCTACCTGTGCGGACAGCCTGTCAATTTTCTGCTGTTTGCTGTTACTGGCCTCATTATCCTTCAGACTGGCATACAGGATTTCCAGCTCCTCCTTGGCTTCTTGAAGTGCCTGGTTCCGTGAGTTCAACTGTACATTCACCATTTTCAACTCCCCTTCCATCAACTTGTTTCTAGATATTACCTGTTCCAGATGACCCTCAAGACTCTGTACCTGTGACCTTAGCAGTTCAGTCTCAGCTGGAGAAACAAGATTTTAATGCACTTCATCAGGCTGATTTATTTTCAGCATAGTAAAAATATGTATTCATGATGAATACAGCATAATAAAAATATGTATTCATTATGAATACAGCATAGTAAAAATATGTATTCATGATGAATACAGCATAGTAAAAATATGTATTTATGATGAATACAGCATAGTAAAAATATGTATTCATTATGAATACAGCATTGTAAAAATATGTATTCAGGATGAATACAGCATAGTAAAAATATGTATTCAGGATGAATACAGCATAGTAAAAATATGTATTCATGATGAATACAGCATAGTAAAAATATGTATTCATGACGAATACAGCATAGTAAAAAGGTGTATTCATGATGAATACAGCATAGTAAAAATATGTATTCATTATGAATGTATGACAGATATTTTCCCTAACAATGTTAATAGTTATCATAGTTATCATGCTACTGTTATACACTTGAAAGTGTGTGGAACAAACATGCATTTTGCATACTTTCATTCCTGGTTCAATATCAAACAGCTGGGAGACTGATGCTTCTCTTGAGAAGTTTTATCATTAAAAAATAAATGATTTATCCCTTCCAAAATTCAACATTTATTGTTCCTGATTATGACAAATAAGATCTCAACTGGTGCAATACATATCATCCTTTCTACAACAGTGTGCAGCATGATGACTGAAGAATGGTTTGATCCTGATGAAAAATTTACCTCTTATGCTAATTTACATGGCTGTAGGGGATTTTACCAAGAAAATTTCTTTCACAATGAATTTCGTATTTTTACCCTTGTTCAAGGACTGCATATCAATGCCCTAAAATTATTAAGTATTACATTTTGTCTAAAGAATCTTTTAATGTGCATGATAATTTTTTTGTTGTGACAACCAAGGATCAACCACAGATCAACAAGTCTAGTTAACGGAGAAGCAGCCAGATGTATATCCTTGAATTCTTGTCATAAAGAAATATGTCTTTAAATTGCCATAATTCAGTGTCATATTAGAGCAAGGTGCAAAGAGGGTGTGCAAAATATATTATCCAATGACTTGTCTCTTTGGAATCCAGATCCTTCTTACAAACATCTGATGTCATTTCCAAAGAATGCATCCCACCAAAAGACAATTTCCATGTTACTAACAACTGAAAGCTAAAATTTCAGGTTCCTATCTAAAACATTCTAAAAAAATCAGCCTTTGCAGACGGTACCTAATCACATTAAAAGAATCACTGTCAGCTTATCATCATTTGCAGAACTAGTTTGCATTTAATCCCTGTCCAACAATTAATAAAATACTTTATGGGGTTTTATTGTGCTCAGTTTTCATCTCAGTCCCTTGAATCAATGGAATAAATAAAGAATTATTTAGAAGGTGTTATGACCATGTGCTTACATGTTCAATTTAGAAAACAAAACTCATTTTATGTTTAAAATGAATTGTATGATAATATTACCTTTGTCCCAAGCAATAGTAATATTAAATACTCCTTATCCTAGGATTACACCCACCCTGTCACAAGCAATCATAAGATTAAATCCCCTTTATCCTAAGCAATAGTAAGATTAAATACCCCTTGTTCTAAGCAATAGTAAGATTAAATGCCCCTTGTCCCAAGGAGTAGTAAGATTAAAACCCCTTGTCCCAAACAATAGCAAGATTACATTCAACCTTGTCCTAAGCATACAAAGAACAAGTCCCCCTTGTCTTAAGTAAAGGTGTCAACAGGTACCCGGGTACACAGGTACCTGCCTGTTCATAATTACCTGGGTAATAAAATTAGCTATAGGGTACCCATTTAGTTCAAGTAAAAACAAAACATAAAACATTTTTAGTTCAAAGATTATATCCAGCAATGTCAGAAGCAAGCAAGATGCAGAATAACAAGTACAATTCAAGGCTCAAGTCATGTGACACTGATCCATTGCAGACCTCTGTATACTGATCTTATATTTTTTATGTCTGTGACCATATGGCTATGTATGTCAAACAGTTACCTTATTTTCTATTTATAGTAACTGAACAAAGCATGTTTCTAGGAAAACAGATGGTTTTATTGAATTTGAAACAATGTATCACAGATTCATTGTAGTCTGATAAACACTTAAGTCTCTATTGAAAAAATATGTGCCAAATATTAACAGAAATGGGCTTGATTGATGTGACTTGTGGATGTTATATGACTAAAACATGGGCTTTATCGATGTGACTTGTGGATGTTATATGACTAAAAAATGGGCTTTATCGATGTGACTTGTGGATGTTATAAGACTAAAAAATGTTAAAGGAGAGAGATTTTGTTAAATTGAAGAACATGTTGCATCAGGAAAAGGACAAATCAATAGCAGTTTAAAAATTTTGAAAGTCTTAAAGAAATTCTACAATGAAGTGATAAAACATTCAGAACTTGTGTATAGATAATTTATCATTTTGTTTTGTGTCTGTATTCTCATATTAATCCACACAGAGTGGCCAATTTGTAACAAGAATTCTACCTAACTGCAGATCCAAGTAAGTAGCAAATGTAAATGCATGTTTTTTCATGTGGTTTTCTTTAATCCCCCTTGTCCCAAGCTAAGTAAGATTAAATTACCCTTGTCCCAAACACAGTAAGATTAAATCCCCCTAGTCCAAGCAATAGTAAGATTAAACCCCCATTGCCCTAAGCACAGTAAATTACACTTGTCCCAAGCACAGTAAGATTAAATCCCCCTTGTCCTAAGCACAGTAAGATTAAATCCCCCTTGTCCTAAGCACAGTAAGATTACCCCCCTTGTCCTAAGCACAGTAAGATTAAATTACCCTTGTCCCAAACACAGTAAGATTAAATCCCCCTTGTCCCAAGCACAGTAAGATTAAATTACCCTTGTCCCAAGCACAGTAATATTAAATCCCCCTTTTCCCATGCAATAGTAAGATTAAATCCCCCTTGTCCCAAGCACAATAAGATTAAATCCCCCTTGTCCCAAGCAATAGTAAGATTAAATCCCCCTTGTCCTAAGCACAGTAAGATTAAATTACCCTTCTCCCAAAGCAAGCTGAATATATGACTATTGACTTATAATGGCAAATGTAATTAACACAACCATACTACTGTCCATTCCTATCTACTTTTATTCTTTTTGCCTGCAAATCAAATATGGTTCCAAACAACATTAAAAACATGGATCTGTGATTTTAGTGACTCTTGTATTTTGATGCACATGACTACAAGCTTATTCAGCTGAAATCCAATATGGAGAATTTTGCAAATTCCTTTAGTTAAATACTTAAGTGGGTACATTGTTCAGTTAAAACATTTCATATGATGTAACCCACAGCATCCTGTAATCTAATTCCTTTGTTTTCCACAACACATACCAGCTAAACTTCCTGACAGTGTTGGAGGGTTTTTGTGACTCAGAATGTGTGTTTCATGATCCCAAGAATAGAAAGTGTCTGTATCCCAAATAAGCGACATGGTACAATCGAGAATAAGTTATATATATATAAGCCTATAAAAAAGTGACTGGAAATACAAAATTAAGAAAATCAAATAAATGTTTTCTTTGAAGCATTTAATACACTTCCAAAAAAAACTGCTGGTAGATGCTACATTCACGTATATCATCAACACATTCACACACAATTCAAGCCTTTTCAATATGCCTCTAATATAAATAATACAATTCAAGTCTTTTCAATGTGCCTCTAATATAAATAATACAATTCAAGCCTTTTCAATATGCCTCTAATATAAATAATACAATTCAAGCTTTTTCAATATGCCTCTAATATCAATAATACAATTAAAACCTTTTCAATATGCCTCTAATATAAATAATACAATTCAAGCCTTTTCAATATGCCTCTAATATAAATAATACAATTCAAGCCATTGCAATATGCCTCTAATATAAATAATACAATTCAAGCCTTTTCAATATGCCTCTAATATAAATAATACAATTCAAGCCTTTTCAATATGCCTCTAATATAAATAATACAATTCAAGCCTTTTCAATATG
Organism: Sinohyriopsis cumingii; assembly: GCA_028554795.2. Taxonomy (NCBI): domain Eukaryota; kingdom Metazoa; phylum Mollusca; class Bivalvia; order Unionida; family Unionidae; genus Sinohyriopsis; species Sinohyriopsis cumingii. The sequence continues at coordinate 128,816,732 of CM068827.1, forward strand.
CCTCTAATATAAATAATACAATTCAAGCTTTTTCAATATGCCTCTAATATAAATAATACAATTCAAGCTTTTTCAATATGCCTCTAATATAAATAATACAATACAAGTCATTTCAATATGCCTCTAATATAAATAATACAATTCAAGCCTTTTCAATAGGTCTCTAATATAAATAATACAATTCAAGCCTTTTCAATATGCCTCTAATATAAATAATACAATTCAAGCCATTGCAATATGCCTCTAATATAAATAATACAATTCAAGCCATTGCAATATGCCTCTAATATAAATAATACAATTCAAGCCTTTTCAATATGCCTCTAATATAAATAATACAATTCAAGCCTTTTCAATATGCCTCTAATATAAATAATACAATTCAAGCTTTTTCAATATGCCTCTAATATAAATAATACAATTCAAGCTTTTTCAATATGCCTCTAATATAAATAATACAATACAAGTCATTTCAATATGCCTCTAATATAAATAATACAATTCAAGCCTTTTCAATAGGTCTCTAATATAAATAATACAATTCAAGCCTTTTCAATATGCCTCTAATATAAATAATACAATAAAAACCTTTTCAATATGCCTCTAATATAAATAATACAATTCAAGCCTTTTCAGAAGCAAAAACAAAGAGGATTTTTGGCTTCAAACAGAGCAATTAATTTGGATTAAGATGGTGTCATTATTCCTGTTGGTAACAGTAATTTACAAGAGAGATAAGTCCAAGTATATATCCTTGTTAGATCGTTATCTCCAAGAACCAAACTAATTTTATCATCCATTTTACCAAGACTTCTAAACAAATCTGAAAATAATTTACTGATCTATCACCATACCTGTATAGTATATACTATCACCATACCTGTATAGTATATATTATCACCATACTTATATAGCATACACTATCACCATACCTGTATAGTATATATTATCACCATACCTGTATAGTATATATTATCACCATACTTTTATAATATACACTATCACCATACCTGTAAAGTATATACTATCACCATACCTGTATAGTATACATTATCACCATACCTGTATAGTATATATTATCACCATACTTGTATAGTATACACTATCACCATACCTGTATAGTATATATTATCACCATACTTTTATAGTATACACTATCACCTTACTTGTATAGTATACACTATCACCATACCTGTATAGTATATACTATCACCATACCTGTATAGTATACACTATCACCATACCTGTATAGTATATACTATCATCATACCTGTATAGTATATATTATCACCATACTTGTATAATTTATATTATCACCATACATTTATAGTATACACTATCACCATACCTGTATAGTATATACCATCACCATACCTGTATAGTATACACTATCACCATACCTGTATAGTATACACTATCATCATACCTGTATAGTATACACTATCACCATACCTGTATAGTATATATTATCACCATACCTGTATAGTATAAACTATCACCATACCTGTATAGTATACACTATCATCATACCTGTATAGTATATATTATCACCATACTTTTATAGTATACACTATCACCATACCTGTATAGTATACACTATCACCATACCTGTATAGTATACACTATCACCATACCTGTATAGTATACACTATCACCATACCTGTATAGTATATATTATCACCATACCTGTATAGTATACACTATCACCATACCTGTATAGTATATATTATCACCATACCTGTATAGTATACACTATCACCATACCTGTATAGTACAATGGACCATGTTACATTGAGCCAAATCATTTATATACATCAGCAAATCTGAAAACACTTCATGCCTATCCCCTAACTGACCCAAAATAATAGGATATATTGCCACATCTGTATTATGCAAGGAACTATACTGTACTGAGGAGCTTTATGCAAAAGAGACACTGTATCTTTTTCATTAGCTATAAAGGTTAATGTGTACATACATACCATTTCCACCTGCAGTGCCACCATCTTGATGTACAGTGACAGACTGTGACCTTGTCAGACTGAGTCTAAGTGACTGGTTTTCTGTCTTTAGGGCCTCTAACAAATCTTCTGCAGTTTTCAGGTGGGCAAATGCATCATGTCTTTCATGGACAAGAACCGTTAACTGTCTGCAATAGGAATCATTAGCAAAGATCACTTGAATATACAAGAAAAGGAATTCCAACTTGGATTTTGATGCCAAGATCAGATGAACAACCCTTCAGACTACACTAGGGACAACAAATACCCCATCAAAACCTTTGCATCTAACTAAAGTTTTGATCAGAGTTCTATTTGAAATTAAAAAAATGCAACACAATACACCTCAGGGGGATATATTAACACATGAAAACATTTTTTGAGAGGGGGGAGATGGGGGGATCTGTCTGGTGCCCCCCCCACCCAAAGAAGAAATAGGAATGCAGTGGCTTCTATATACAACAGCTGTTAACTTTCTGAAATAGGAATGCAGTAGCTTCTACATACAAGTTTTGACAAGTAATAAACTTCAAAACTCTACACCTGTGTCAATTACTGCAACAATGTCCTTTCTTTCCTTGAAAAGGTACATAACATTAATTTGCTTATTTCTAGTCTAATAGTGTTTTAATACAACCATGTGTTAACAGAACACATGGTGTAAATATAAAATCCTCTCTATAAATCGGTTATGTTGGACAAACTTCCAGGTACTGAGAACATGTGTTAATAGTACACATGGTGTAAATATCAATTCTTCTCACCCATGCAACAGAAAAATCTAGCTGTTTTGCTAACCTTACTTTTCTTATCTCAGTCTAGTCATCTCAGACCAGTCATCTCATTCAAGGTGTCCACATGACCAGAACTACTTTAAAAAAAAAAAACCTTGTTGTCTTCTGCTAAAATCAAACAACAACAAGTATATAACAAAAACATAGTAACTTAAGGTCAATCCTTCTTTGAGAACACACCATACAAAACATAGTAAATTAAGGTCAATCCTTCTTTGAGAACACACTATACAAAAACATAGTAACTTAAGGTCAATCCTTCTTTGAGAACACACCATACAAAACATAGTAAATTAAGGTCAATCCTTCTTTGAGAACACACCATACAAAACATAGTAAATTAAGGTCAATCCTTCTTTGAGAACACACTATACAAAAACATAGTAAATTAAGGTCAATCCTTCTTTGAGAACACACCATACAAAAACATAGTAACTTAAGGTCAATCCTTCTTTGAAAACACACCACACAAAACATAGTAAATTAAGGTCAATCCTTCTTTGAGAACACACTATACAAAAACATAGTAACTTAAGGTCAATCCTTCTGTGAAAACACACCATACAAAACATAGTAAATTAAGGTCAATCCTTCTTTGAGAACACACCATACAAAACATAGTAAATTAAGGTCAATCCTTCTTTGAGAACACACTATACAAAAACATAGTAACTTAAGGTCAATCCTTCTTTGAAAACACACCATACAAAACATAGTAAATTAAGGTCAATCCTTCTTTGAGAACACACCATACAAAACATAGTAAATTAAGGTCAATCCTTCTTTGAGAACACACCATACAAAAACATAGTAACTTAAGGTCAATCCTTCTTTGAAAACACACCACACAAAACAGTAAATTAAGGTCAATCCTTCTTTGAGAACACACTATACAAAAACATAGTAACTTAAGGTCAATCCTTCTTTGAAAACACACCATACAAAACATAGTAAATTAAGGTCAATCCTTCTTTGAGAACACACCATACAAAACATAGTAAATTAAGGTCAATCCTTCTTTGAGAACACACTATACAAAAACATAGTAACTTAAGGTCAATCCTTCTTTGAGAACACACCATACAAAACATAGTAAATTAAGGTCAATCCTTCTTTGAGAACACACTATACAAAAACATAGTAACTTAAGGTCAATCCTTCTTTGAAAACACACCATACAAAACATAGTAAATTAAGGTCAATCCTTCTTTGAGAACACACTATACAAAAACATAGTAAATTAAGGTCAATCCTTCTTTGAGAACACACTATACAAAAACATAGTAACTTAAGGTCAATCCTTTTTTGAGAACACACCATACAAAACATAGTAAATTAAGGTCAATCCTTCTTTGAGAACACACTATACAAAAACATAGTAACTTAAGGTCAATCCTTCTTTGAGAACACACCATACAAAACATAGTAAATTAAGGTCAATCCTTCTTTGAGAACACACTATACAAAAACATAGTAACTTAAGGTCAATCCTTCTTTGAGAACACACCATACAAAAACATAGTAAATTAAGGTCAATCCTTCTTTGAGAACACACCATACAAAAACATAGTAACTTAAGGTCAATCCTTCTTTGAAAACACACCACACAAAACATAGTAAATTAAGGTCAATCCTTCTTTGAGAACACACCATACAAAAACATAGTAACTTAAGGTCAATCCTTCTTTGAGAACACACCATACAAAACATAGTAAATTAAGGTCAATCCTTCTTTGAAAACACACCACACAAAACATAGTAAATTAAGGTCAATCCTTCTTTGAGAACACACTATACAAAAACATAGTAACTTAAGGTCAATCCTTCTTTGAAAACACACCATACAAAACATAGTAACTTAAGGTCAATCCTTCTTTGAGAACACAACATACAAAACATAGTAAATTAAGGTCAATCCTTCTTTGAGAACACACTATACAAAAACATAGTAACTTAAGGTCAATCCTTTTTTGAGAACACACCATACAAAACATAGTAAATTAAGGTCAATCCTTCTTTGAGAACACACTATACAAAAACATAGTAACTTAAGGTCAATCCTTCTTTGAGAACACACTATACAAAAACATAGTAAATTAAGGTCAATCCTTCTTTGAGAACACACCATACAAAACATAGTAAATTAAGGTCAATCCTACTTTGAAAACACACCATACAAAACATAGTAAATTAAGGTCAATCCTTCTTTGAGAACACACCATACAAAAACATAGTAACTTAAGGTCAATCCTTCTTTGAAAACACACCATACAAAACACAGTAAATTAAGGTCAATCCTTCTTTGAGAACACACTATACAAAAACATAGTAACTTAAGGTCAATCCTTCTTTGAGAACACACCATACAAAACATAGTAAATTAAGGTCAATCCTTCTTTGAGAACACACTATACAAAAACATAGTAACTTAAGGTCAATCCTTCTTTGAGAACACACTATACAAAAACATAGTAAATTAAGGTCAATCCTTCTTTGAGAACACACCATACAAAACATAGTAAATTAAGGTCAATCCTTCTTTGAAAACACACCATACAAAACATAGTAAATTAAGGTCAATCCTTCTTTGAGAACACACTATACAAAAACATAGTAACTTAAGGTCAATCCTTCTTTGAAAACACACCATACAAAACATAGTAAATTAAGGTCAATCCTTCTTTGAGAACACACTATACAAAAACATAGTAACTTAAGGTCAATCCTTTTTTGAGAACACACCACACAAAACATAGTAACTTAAGGTCAATCCTTCTTTGAGAACACACCACACAAAACATAGTAAATTAAGGTCAATCCTTCTTTGAGAACACACTATACAAAAACATAGTAACTTAAGGTCAATCCTTCTTTGAGAACACACCATACAAAACATAGTAAATTAAGGTCAATCCTTCTTTGAGAACACACTATACAAAAACATAGTAAATTAAGGTCAATCCTTCTTTGAGAACACACCATACAAAAACATAGTAACTTAAGGTCAATCCTTCTTTGAAAACACACCACACAAAACATAGTAAATTAAGGTCAATCCTTCTTTGAGAACACACTATACAAAAACATAGTAACTTAAGGTCAATCCTTCTTTGAAAACACACCACACAAAACATAGTAAATTAAGGTCAATCCTTCTTTGAGAACACACCATACAAAACATAGTAAATTAAGGTCAATCCTTCTTTGAGAACACACTATACAAAAACATAGTAACTTAAGGTCAATCCTTCTTTGAGAACACACCACACAAAACATAGTAAATTAAGGTCAATCCTTCTTTGAAAACACACCATACAAAACATAGTAAATTAAGGTCAATCCTTCTTTGAGAACACACTATACAAAAACATAGTAACTTAAGGTCAATCCTTTTTTGAGAACACACCATACAAAACATAGTAACTTAAGGTCAATCCTTCTTTGAGAACACACCATACAAAACATAGTAAATTAAGGTCAATCCTTCTTTGAGAACACACCATACAAAACATAGTAAATTAAGGTCAATCCTTCTTTGAGAACACACCATACAAAAACATAGTAACTTAAGGTCAATCCTTCTTTGAGAACACACCATACAAAACATAGTAAATTAAGGTCAATCCTTCTTTGAGAACACACCATACAAAAACATAGTAACTTAAGGTCAATCCTTCTTTGAGAACACACTATACAAAAACATAGTAAATTAAGGTCAATCCTTCTTTGAGAACACACTATACAAAAACATTTTGAGTGAGACAAAGACATATGATGTTGACCTTTTATTATTTCATTCCACACTTAATCCTATATGCAGGCCTAGCTCAGTACATTTTCAGGTCAGCGTCATTAAATGTAGCTAAAACTACCTAACTATAAATACTTTGTGTGAAACAAATTATATACTGTTAGCTACATTTAATGATGCTGACCTGAAAAATGACTTCTACAGATATGATAAAATTCTCAATGCTGTGTGAAATGAACTATGACAGAAAATACTGATCCATGCACATAGACTATATACCTATACACTTCATAGCCTCCCAACTCTCTTAATAATGATGGAAAACTTCGTAACAGCCAAAAATGTGTTATGTCATGCTTTGTTCTCATTTTGTTAAACATCTCCATTGTGCCCCAGTTGAATCAAAAATATTCCTACAATATTTAATGAAAAATAATGCACTTACCAGCCAGAAGGAATCATTTATCTGTCAACACATTAATCCATAAGAAAATTTCACTGTAGTACTTGCCATATTTCCAAAACAGAAAAATAAATTTTCAAAGAATCCGTGAACTTGAAAGTTTAGCACAGGGTTATCCACTAGGGTCAGTATTTGGAGGGTCTTTTATACACGGGGGTAATTTTACAATCAATATTAAGGACAACACAAGTATGTCACAAACAGTTTCACCTGCTCCAAAAAGAAGAAGAGCTATATACGATAGTGACACAGATCACTAATTACCCATGAATAACTGAATGCAGCATGTTACTCTTCATTACAGCTTGTAATAAGTATAACTAGAGTAGAGCTGAGTAACCAGTATCATTTAATTATTTACAAAATAACTTTTAAAAATTGGAACTGATGATAATGAAACAGTTTCTTGTAATAAATATGAATTATTTATTGTCAATTTCATATAACATCCATATATTAAATGTAATAATATCTCATTACTATGTGACATTTTATGTTGTTATTTTTCTTTGTTCATGTGTATAAACTGTGTACTTCGGATACAACAGTCACACCACAGACCTCATTAACATATCTGTATTAATAAGCCACATGTAAACATTTGCATGTGAACTATATTACACTAATGAAGAGTTCTTTTTACTTTAAAGAAAAATATTGGGTGAGAAAAATAATCTACATTGGGGTTTGGATTGAGACAACGAAATCCCAGTTGTAGGGTTACATTATATGTCTCCCCACGAGGCAAGTCTTGTGGGGAGACAAATAATGTAACCCCTTGACTGGGATTTCCTTGTCTCAGTCCAGATCCTACCATAGATTCTATATATCTCTAAAACTCTGATCTGTTGGGCAAACTTCCAGGTACTGGGAACACGATCATTGCTGCAAATTCTTATGTACGAATAATTAGACTATGTCAATATAATTACAGATGTGCTAGAATTTCCATTCTAAGTGATATTAAGTGAAATTGCAAAGAGAAATACTTTAACAATGTATGTTGGAAATGATTAACAGTAAATATTTAGCAATTTAATATTAGTTTTTTTTAAATCATTTTCTCAATATCAAGTACTAGGTTCCATAAATAATGTAAGCAAAAAAATTAATAGGCAAGAATCTAATGAAACAGGAATTGAAAAGACAGACATCAAATACTTGGCTGTAAAACAATTTCAGCATGAGCACTACATTCACCAAAAAACTATAAGATGGAATAATAGTCTGCTTAAGGTGAAGAACTCACTGCTTGTAGGTATTTTCTAATGCTGCCATTTCAAACTGCACATCAGATAGTCTCTCCTCCATCTGTTTCATTTTAGTTTCTGCTTGTCCATAGTTATCTCGCAAGTTCTGAAAAATAAAATCTCAGACATTCAGTGAAATCATTTTCCTCTGATCCATAAGCATTGTTAAAAGTATGCAAGTTTCAGGGCAACTGAATGAGCCATAAGATGTGGACTGCTATAAACCCACACTATGCTGAACCTCACTATTATGAATTACTTGATATAATGAACACCCACAATGCACCCCAGAAAACACTTATACATCAATATAAAGTTGCATATCACAATAGATTACAATCCAAAAATTGTTGGTAAAGTAACACTACATAAACCAAGGTCAGGCAGACTGTGGATGCCAATCCTTAAAATTAATGATGTAAAAATCAAAGTCTTCTAAGAATTATCAGTATAGGAGTGAATTTAGCTAAAATCCAGGAATCTGAAGCAAAGTTAGGCTACAGGCACAAAAAGCTGGGATAATGATAACTCAATGGGCTATGATTTCTGTAATTACACTGTGTAATGCAACAGATCAAACGCTTTTCTAGTAACATCAATATAACATTGCTTGCCAAATCTGGTTAAAATCCAGCAATCTTTGGTAAAATAATCCAGTGTAAAATCAAGGTCAGGAGAACAGACAATCAGCCTAAAGCTGCATCCTAAATCTGGCTGACATCCAATAATCCCTGCAAAGTAATGATGCAAAAACAAGTCGAGAGAATGGACAATCAGGGAATATACTTGCTGTAACTGATGATGTGGAACACTGGAAATAAAACTTATCAATGGACATATCAATAATTTGTGGTTTTGTCACTTGTTCAGATGTTTTTGTATGAGATGATGAAAAAGATCCACTATTAACACAGGAAAAGAAAATTTTCTTTTTATCATACATCAAACTATATTTTAAATCAAAGCTTAGACTCACTTGTCAGTACACACACACTCATACACACACACACACACACACACACACAAATGCAATCTTTCAGAAGTTTAACTAAATTTCAATTGTATTCAAATGGCTAATGATCCAAATATCAGCAGTTTAAGAGAATGTATAGTTTGGAATGACTTAATCTGTTGCAAACAATTACATCTAACATCTTGTAAACTAACACATCTGTAAGGAAGTTTCTGTTTATTGTTCTACTTCACAAAATGTTTTTTTCCTCTCATTTTTTATAACTTCGTTTTGTACACAATCAATTATTGCATGGCATGATTTAAAATCTTAAATTTTCACATGTGAAAATACAAGTCAATATTTTTATTTCACACAGAAAAATATCAGAAAAATATTTTAAAAATATTTCACCAATTTATTTTACATTAAAGTATAGGATAAACTTTATTTTATACAAATCCATGACTTTAAAAAACTGGATGCAAAATATGGTTAAAATCCAACAATTCTTGGTAAAGTTAATGTTAGGAGGACTATCCGGGGCTATAACTAATCAATGATGATAAAGAAATCAAATTCTTTTTTTGGGGGGGGTCTCATTAGTATAAAGTTGCATAATAATTTTGTTAATATCTGACAAATGAATTGTTGAGGGATGGATGGACAGATGAAATTACCATAGTACCCTGCTGATCTCTTTGAACAGGGCCCTAAAACTTGTTTTACAGGTTAACAACTCCTTGTTTTATACACTGTGTAGAAATGATCAAAAATGTATCTTCAAAAAGCATTATACTAATGTTGTTATAGTACTATCACTGTTTGAAATAACAAAATTCAATATCATTCATTTCTGGATAGAAAAGTACAAAATACCAAATATGAGATAAGAAGGGTACAAATGTGAATTTTTCAGGTTATGAAATTCAATCTTGTTGAACAGATCAGTTTAGAGGTTAAACTGCCTAATCTGCACTGCATTTATCCATTAAGTCAATAATCTGGCATTATCCATTAAGTCAATAATCTGGATTCCCTTATGTGTTTATTTCTTGTAGAAAAATAATTTTCTTTATAGATGGTAATTTGTTATAAACACTGGACATGTGATAAGCATGCTTGATGTCAGCATGCAAGGGATAACATAGTTGCTTGCCGTGTCAACCAAATCCTATCTAGCATTTTTGTAACAAAAAGGAAAGGGCATTTGCTGTGACCATGTCCACCAAATGCTACCTAGCATTTTTGTAACAAAAAGGGCAGGGCATTTGCTGTGACCATGTCAACCAAATCCTACCAAACATTTTTGTAACAGGGCATTTGCTCTGACCATGTCAACCAAATCCTACCTAGCATTTTTGTAACAGAGCATTTGCTGTGATCATGTCACAGAATTAATTGTAGTAGTTTTGATAATGATTAAAGTAAATTATCAACAAAAGCTATCAAGAGGTTTAGAAATAAAGACAAATAAAAAAGCCTTGATGCAAATTTTCTATGACTATGACCTAGACCCCAAGATCAAAGGAGAAAGAGTGCATGTTGCAGAATGAATCATCTGAGCTTCATAATTAAATATGAAGAAAATCCATCAAATATATTCAAATGGAAAACATTTTATCCCCAAAACCTTAAAGAAACTTTTCTCTATGATCTTCAGTACATACATATATACATATTTTATACACATACTGACATATATATACATTCATATACACAGTATATTGATCAGAAATGGAAAAGGGTAAAAACATACACAAGCACCAATCAATATTGTGACAGATTTTTATAAAAAAGTCTTTCAAAGGAAAGAAAAGTCCAGTTCAAAGCTCAAAAAGATAAACATGTGGGGGTTTTGTTTGTCAATAGAAACAAAAGCATAAAAAAATGTCACCTCTGTATAAATATTCCAGTAAACATGAATCTTTACAAGGAAACATGTATCTTACAAGAAAACATTTATCTTACAAGGAAATATGTATCTACAAGGAAATGTGTCAAACAAGACTAATAATGTGTCATCTAATTACAGACATGTTAAAAGCTTGCCAGTAATACTGCAAATCTGTATTAAATCAGCATGCAACTTCATTCAAAAAGATGCAATTTATTTTGTGTGAAGGCATAACTAATTCTGCAAAAGAATTTAATATCTATTTCAAGATATTAAATCTACTAGATAAAAGTTATCGATTACAATATGACAAAATAATTACCTGATACTCATAGATAATTATTGTTAATACTGATAAGACCAATATTTTCTAATCTCACTCTGGCCTTGCATTAATCTCTTTGGGTCAGAAGGCAGGGATTACTGGATTTAGTATGGCTCACCTTGAGCCCCACGGCTATATTGTCGCTGATCCCCAGTTCAACAAGCTGTATTTCCAGCTCATGCAGCTGTATGTATGCAAGTTTACGCTTGTTCCAGAGTTCTCGGATAATATCCTGCTCTTGTCCTGCTCCCAGACCATCCTCCTTCTCGATTTGAGCCATGATGTAGTTCATATCATTTGACTGCCATGGAAAATAGGTGTAACAACAAAATCATGCATATTAGTTGGGGTCACATGCAACAGAAAACAGTAATGGACAATAAAAACACTCAGCAAACATTAAAAAAACTCTTGACAGCAATAAAAGAAGGTAGATTAAATAGAAATGAGATGCAAGTGAGTTAGTGCTTTCTGCATTTTTGCTGCTTCAAACTCTTCCAAAAAAATTTGTGATTTCATGTGAAAAAACAATGTCGGCCACATTGTATATATTTATAGACATTTTCACAATATATAGTAAACTGAAAACATAATTACTCAACACAAATCCCTGAAATCAAAACAGAGTTGGCTCAAAGAGACTCAAATAAACAGAAGTGCCCCCAAAGTGATTAAACTCACAGCTGTGAATGTTTAGGACATTTGTGACACGACATATGAAGCATGTAAATAAAATGATTATATAAATACTCTTATTCTAATGTGATGTGTCTAGTGTATAATTTACCTTATTCTAATGTGAGGTGTCTAGTGTATTATTTACCTTATTCTAATGTGATGTGTCTAGTATATAATTTACTTATTCTAATGTGAGGTGTCTAGTGCATTATTTACCTTATTCTAATGTGAGGTGTCTAGTGTATAATTTACCTTATTCTAATGTGAGGTGTCTAGTGCATTATTTACCTTATTCTAATGTGAGGTGTTGAGTGTATTTTTTACCTTATTTTAGTGTGAGGTGTCTAGTGTGTTAGTTACTTTATTCTAATATGAGGTGACTAGTGTATTTACCTTATTTTAATGTGGCGCATTCAGTGTATTATTTACCTTATTCTAAAGTGTGAGGTATTGAGTGTATTATTTACCTTATTCTAATGTGAGGTGTCTAGTGTATTATTTACCTTATTCTAATGTGGGGCATTGAGTGGATTATTTACCATTTCTAATCTGGGGCACTGAGTGTATTATTAACCTTATTCTAATGTGGGGCATTGAGTGGATTATTTACCTTATTCTAATGTGGGGCATTGAGTGGATTATTTACCATTTCTAATCTGGGGCACTGAGTGTATTATTAACCTTATTCTAATATGAGAGGTGTCTAGTGTATTATTTACCTTATTCTAATGTGGGGCATCGAGTGTATTATTTACCTTATTCTAATGTGGGGCACTGAGTGTATTATTAACCTTATTCTAATGTGAGGTGTTGATTGTATTAGTTACCTTACTCTAATGTGGGGCATTGAGTGTATTATTTACCTTATTCTAACATCGGGCATTGAGTGTATTATTTACCTTATTCTAATGTGAGGTGTTGATTGTGTTATTTACCTTATTCTAATGTGGGGCAGTGAGTGTATTATTTACCTTATTCTAATGTGGGGCATCGAGTGTATTATTTACCATTTCTAATCTGGGGCACTGAGTGTATTATTAACCTTATTCTAACGTGAGGTGTTGATTGTATTATTTACCTTATTCTAACATCGGGCATTGAGTGTATTATTTACCTTATTCTAACGTGAGGTGTTGATTGTGTTATTTAGCTTATTCTAATGTGGAACATTGAGTGTATTATTTACCTTATTCTAATCTGGGGCACTGAGTGTATTATTAACCTTATTCTAACGTGAGGTGTTGATTGTACTATTTACCTTATTCTAATGTGGAACATTGAGTGTATTATTTACCTTATTCTAACATGGGGCATTGAGTGTATTATTAACCTTATTCTAATATGAGAGGTGTCTAGTGTACTATTTACCTTATTCTAATGTGGGGCATTGAGTGTATTATTTACCTTATTCTAATGTGGGGCATTGAGTGTGTTATTTAACTTATTCTAATGTGAGGTGTTGAGTGTATTATTTACCTTGTTCTAATGTGAGTTGTTGAGTTAATTATTTACCTTATTTTAATGTATGGCATTGATTGTATTATATACCTTATTCTAATGTGATGTGTTGAGTGTATTATTAACCTTATTCTAATGCAGGGCATTAAGTGTACTATTTACCTTATTCAAATGTGGGGCATTGAGTTTATTATTTACCTTATTCTAATGTGGGAAATTGAGTGTATTATTAACCTTATTTTAATGTGAGAGGTGTCTAGTGTATTATTTACCTTATTCTAATGTGGGGTATTGAGTGCATTATTAACCTTATTCTAATGTGGTGCACTGAGTGTACTATTTACCTTATTCTAATGTGAGGCATTCAGTTTATTATTTACCTTAGTCTAATGTGGGGCATTGAGTGCATTATTAACCTTATTCTAATGTGGGGCACTGAGTTGATTATTTACCTCATTCTAATGTGATGTGTTGAGTGTATTATTTACTTTGTTCTAATGTGAGTTGTTGAGTGAATTATTTACTTTATTTTAATGTGGGGCATTGAGTGTATTATATACCTTATTCTAATGTGATGTGTTGAGTGTATTATTAACCTTATTCTAATGTGGGGCATTAAGTGTACTATTTACCTTATTCAAATGTGGGGCATTAAGTGTACTATTTACCTTATTCAAATGTGGGACATTGAGTTTATTATTTACCTTTTTCTAATCTGAGGTTTCTAGTGTATTATTTACCTTTATCTAATGTGAGTTGTCTAGTGTATTATTTACCTCATTCTAATGTGAGGCATTGGGTGTATTATTAACCTTATTCTGATGTGATGTGTCTAGTGTATTATTTACTTTATTTTAATGTGAGGTGTTGAGTAAATTATTTATGTTATTCTAATGTGAGGTGTCTAGTGTATTATTTACCTAATTTTAATATGAGGTGTCTAGTGTATTATTTACCTTATTCTAATGTGGGGCATTACATGTATTGTTTACCTTATTCTAAAATGAGGCATTGAGTGTATTATTTACCTTATTTTAATGTGGGGCATTGAGTTTATTATTTGCCTTATTCTAATGTGGGGCATTGAGTTTATTATTTACCTTATTCTAATGTGAGGCATTAAATGTATTGTTCACCTTATTCTAATGTGAGGCATTAAGTGTATTGTTTACCTTATTCTAATTTGAGGCATTAAGTGTATTATTTACCTAATTCTAATGTGAGAAGTTGAGTGTATTCTTTACCTTATTATAATATGACACTTGCTTAAAAATTTATTGCTAACCTTATTCTAGTGTGAGGTGTTTAATTCATTACTGACTTTATTCTAATGTCAGGTGTTTAGTTTATTGTTGACCTTATTCTAATCTGATGTGCTTATTTCATTATTGATCTTCAATGTGCTATATCAGGAACCTTCATTATTAGTGTTTTGTATAAGAGTTTGGTGACATATACAGTCCAGTGATGCACTGCTATAGTACCATTCAGGATAATTTCAGTACTGTCAGGTCCATACTATAAGACCACTCACTATAACACTCTCCTTCAAATAACTGGATGTGGGCAAGTCCATTTTGGAGGACCAATAAGGATTATTTGGTTTTGGGCAGGTCCATGATATAAGACAACTTAGTATAATTTGTGTGGACAGGTCCATGTTATAGGACCACTCTGTATAATTTGGGTGTGGACAGGTCCATGTTATAGGACCACTCTGTATAATTTGTGTATGGACAGGTCCATGTTATAGGACCACTCTGTATAATTTGTGTATGGACAGGTCCATGTTATAGGAACACCGTGTATAATTTGTGCATGGACAGGTCCATGTTATAGGGCCATTCCGTATAATTTGGGTGTGGACAGGTCCATGTTACAGGACCACTCTGTATAATTTGGGTCTGGACAGGTCTAAGTTATAGGACCATTGCATATAATTTGGGTGTGGACAGGTCCATGTTATAGGACCACTCTGTATAATTTGGGTGTGGACAGGTCCATGTTATAGGACCACTCTGTATAATTTGGGTGTGGACAGGTCCATGTTATAGGACCACTCTGTATAATTTGGGTATGGGCAGGTCCATGTTATAGGACCACTCTGTATAATTTGGGTGTGGACAGGTCTAAGTTATAGGACCACTCTGTATAATTTGGGTGTGGACAGGTCCATGTTATAGGACCACTCTGTATAATTTGGGTGTGGACAGGTCCATGTTATAGGACCACTCTGTATAATTTGGGTGTGGACAGGTCCATGTTATAGGACCACTCTGTATAATTTGGGTGTGGACAGGTCCATGTTATAGGACCACTCTGTATAATTTGGGTATGGGCATAGATTCTATCAAAGTAGTTTATCACTGCTACCATATATACTCAAATACAATTTGGGTCCAACTGAAAAACAAAACCAACCTTGATCTATCAGCATATAATGCAATGACAGGGTCTATCTTCTTTGTTCTTATGACAGCAGATCTGGGTCTATATAGTTTGAAGTTGGAACAAACTTATTAGTGAGTATATATTGTAGGTACTGCATGTGTACATATACGGTACTAATTTCACTTTAATTGATTTTAGTTCTTGGCTGATATAAAATGAATTACAATGTGGTTTTAGATCACTACATACCCTATAATGATGCATAGCCCTTATGGTAACATACCTCATTATAAGGTGACCTCATTTATAACACTATACCTGTTAATAAATAAACACTCCATAAGTTCAAATTTATATCACTATCATAAATTGTTCTATTTATGATTTGACATCAAACAATCAGATAAATAAATGGCAGATAATCAATACTTGACTGTCTAGCTTTAAACAATATTCCTAAGCAAAAGTGTAAAAAAAAAAAATCTGCTGACACCTACCCTCAATGACTCGGCCCTCTGGGAACTGTGACTGCTGTAAGGAATGCTGAAGTTGCCCTTCTTCAAGGTCAATAGGGATTCATCAAATGGCAAGGCAAGATGCAACTTCTCGATCTCTTCTCTCAAGTCTTTTATATTTTTTTCCAAGTTTCTATTTTTCTCTTTTTCTCGCTGCAGCTTTCTACTCAGATCATTTTCAATAACCTGTACAAAATATACATAAAACAAAGCCATTATCAGTGAATTTGTCAGATATGTAAATTTATAACTTAACACAATGTCCTCATGTATCTTGCAGACACTAAATGGCAAAATATCACTTTCAATTAACGATAAACTAGATGGCAAAATATCAATTTCGATTAATGATTAAGAACTAAAAGGCAAAATATCACTTTCAATTAATGATAACTAACCCATCACTGATTGGAAACATAAATTTGTTTCCTACTTACTGAAACAGAAAAATAATCTCACCTGAAATTGGGCATTTTCTGCCAGCAGTTTCTCCTCTACCTGTGACAGGTTATTTGCCCTATCTGCCCTCTCCTGGAAAAGTCGCTCTTCTGTCACTTTCAGACGCTTTTCCAAGGACTGGATCTACCAATTTATATTAACAAATTAAGGTTTGATTTTTATTAGAATAATATTTTCTATCCAATTATAGAATATCAACATTATTCTTTTCATGATGAGTTTTTCACAGACATAGAAAGTTCTTGAGTTTAATTACTTTCGAATTTCTAAGGTCTTCAATGGAATTTTTTTTCTAGGATGTTTGTCTTTTATTAATCTGATGAACTGTATATTTTGATGAAAAAAAATTACATGATTTTTTTTTATTTATTCTTCATGAAAGTGGTCAAGATTTTGAAATTTTACAACACTTTCATGCTGATCGGATTTCCATTGGCCTAACTACTGCTGTTCTACAATTCTAAGAGTGGCCATATCTTGGTATTACTATACAATTCAAAGAGTGGCCATATCTTGGTATCATTATACAATTCTAAGAGAGGCCATATCTTGGTATTACTATACAATTCTAAGAGTGGCCATATTTTGGTATTACTATACAATTCTAAGAGCGGCCATATCTTGGTATTACTATACAATTCTAAGAGTGGCCATATCTTGGTATTACTATACAATTCTAAGAGTGGCCATATCTTGGTATTACTATACAATTCTAAGAGTGGCCATATCCTGGTATTACTATACAATTCTAAGAGTGGCAATATCTTGGTATTACTATACAATTCTAAGAGTGGCCATATCTTGGTATTACTATACAATTCTAAGAGTGGCCATATCCTGGTATTACTATACAATTCTAAGAGTGGCAATATCTTGGTATTACTATACAATTCTAAGAGTGGCCATATCCTGGTATTACTATACAATTCTAAGAGTGGCAATATCTTGGTATTACTATACAATTCTAAGAGTGGCCATATCCTGGTATTACTATACAATTCTAAGAGTGGCAATATCTTGGTATTACTTTACAATTCTAAGAGTGGCAATATCTTGGTATTACTATACAATTCTAAGAGTGGCCATATTTTGGTATTACTATTGAATTAAACTTCTTTAAAAGACACGGCTGATCAGACTGCTTTTAAAGGACATCATTGGCAACCACCTAGTCATGAATTTTAGATTCATATACTGAAACTATATTTTCTCTGTCAAACATTTTCTTTTTTTAATGGTAAGTGTTGTGATTTGAAAATATATTCTTAAATGGCTGAGTCAGCTCAAGATAATCTGACTTTGGTGATTCTGTGAAACAGTGGCATGTATGATTCTTTGATTCTTTGGCATGTATGATTCTTTGATTCTTTGGCATGTATGATTCTTTGATTCTTCCACACACATATGTATCAATTCACCTGTTTATCAATGACAGCCTCATCATCTGTGGCACCAGACTGCTGTTGTAGCAAATGTTTTAGCTCTGTCAACTTCTGAACCTGCTTTGTTGTCTCACCTTGCTGCTCCCTCTGCTCCAACTGTTCCCTCATGTGCCCTAACTGTTCCTGAAAAACAAAAAACAAATGTCACAGATTCAAGAAAAATGGCACTGATTGTAGTTTCCATATACTGTTTCAGAACAAAAAAAATGAAATAGTGATGAAATCATTTCAATATGACTGAAATACCATATAAACCAGATTTTTTTACTGGCTGCTTTTTCTTGGATTTTTTTTCTTCTTTTCTTGGAAAGATAATAATTCAATACAGCTCAAAAATGTGATTTGGGCATTTCACCATATTAGAAATTCCTTGGGCCATTTGATGCAGTAAAACTGTAAAAAGGATTGTGCCATTAAAACATGTGGTATCTATGGAAGGCAGATTTTGAGAAATATGTGCCAGCATGTAAAAGGAAAATTAATGTCCAAACAAAAATTGATCCAAAATCATTGATTGCATATACAAATAAATTGTTGTATATATCTATATTATATAGGTTAATTTTAATGATTATAGACTGTAATGGTCATTTAGTAAATAACATTATATATCTAATCTTGTACAATGAGGATTTCTACTTTAAGACAAAGTCATAGTTTTAGCACATACATTATAACTTCAAGATAAATACTTTTAAGATACATACTTTTAATTGAGTATTGATACCTGTTTGACACTGGAAGCTGTAGAAAAAAATCTTAATGATGAATCTCCCACTGAAACTCAGCTGACCTAATTCCTGAATGGCTGACTGCTAAATTACATCAGTTTGTTGATAGTGATTTTGAAATGGTTAGTTGAACCTCGTTCTGCTTTCTGTATTTCATACAAGTACATTGTACAAGATTAATCTTCCCAGGTACCAAGTATGATGAACAAAAACAATCTACCCAGGTACCAAGTGTGTTGTACAAGAACAATCTACCCAAGTACCAAGTGTGTTGTACAAGAATAATCTTCCCAGGTACCAAGTATGATGTACAATAACAATCTTCCCAGGTACCAAGTATGATGTACAATAACAATTTCCCTAGTAAGTAACAAGTATGATGTACAAGAATAATCTTCCCAGGTACCAAGTATATTGTACAAGACCAATCTACCTAGGTACCAAGTATGATGTACAATAACAATCTTCCCAGGTACCAAGTATGATGTACAAGAACAATGCTCTAGGTACCAAGTATGATGAACAAAAACAATCTACCCAGGTACCAAGTGTGTTGTACAAGAACAATCTACCCAGGTACCAAGTGTGTTGTACAAGAATAATCTTCCCAGGTACCAAGTATGATGTACAATAACAATTTCCCTAGTAAGTAACAAGTATGATGTACAAGAATAATCTTCCCAGGTACCAAGTATATTGTACAAGAACAGTCTAAATAGGTACCAAGTATGATGTACAATAACAATCTTCCCAGGTACCAAGTATGATGTACAATAACAATTTCCCTAGTAAGTAACAAGTATGATGTACAAGAATAATCTTCCCAGGTACCAAGTATATTGTACAAGAACAGTCTAAATAGGTACCAAGTATGATGTACAATAACAATCTTCCCAGGTACCAAGTATGATGTACAATAACAATTTCCCTAGTAAGTAACAAGTATGATGTACAAGAATAATCTTCCCAGGTACCAAGTATATTGTACAAGAACAGTCTAAATAGGTACCAAGTATGATGTACAAGAACAATCTTCCCAGGTACCAAGTATATTGCACAAGAACAATCTTCCCAGGTACCAAGTATATTGCACAAGAACAATCTTCCCAGGTACCAAGTATGATGTACAATAACAATTTCCCTAGTAAGTAACAAGTATGATGTACAAGAATAATCTTCCCAGGTACCAAGTATATTGTACAAGAACAATCTACCTAGGTACCAAGTATGATGTACAAGAACAATCTTCCTAGGTACCAGTATGATGTACAAAAACAATCTTCCCAGGTACCAAGTATGATGTACAATAACAATCTTCCTAGGTACCAAGTATGATGTACAAGAACAATGCTCTAGGTACCAAGTATGATGAACAAGAACAATCTACCTAGGTACCAAGTGTGTTGTATAAGAACAATCATCCTAGGTACCAAGTGTGTTGCACAAGAACAGCCCTCCTAGGTACCAATTATATTGCACAAAAACAATCTCCCTAGGTACCGAGTATGTTGTACAAGAACAATCATCCTAGGTACCAAGTATGTTGTACAATAAATGTACAAGTTCAAAAAAGTTAATAAACATTACATATATGAAGTGGGAATTATGACTGATATATTAATCTGAATAATATCTGATAATATATGTTACCTAATTATTTTTTACATTCAAGACAGTTTAAACAACATATTGAACATGCAAGACAATATTAAAATCACCTTTCTACTATGACTTCTGGTCCATGCCAACACATTCTCAATTAGTGACTGATAGGTCTTGCAACAGAACTTGGTAATGTTAACATTCGATTGTTGATGACTGTCAAAAATTACATATGTTAATGCTAAGTCAATGTAGTCATTTACATTCAGCTGTGTCAACAAGGAAAAACTGTTTGAGGTAACTACATACTTAGCAAATTATATAAACCTGCCTCCAATTACAACTACTTCTACCACCAATATCATTGCTATTATATAACCCTGCCTCCAATTACAACTACTTCTACCACCAATATCATTGCTATTATATAACCCTGCCTCCAATTACAACTACTTCTACCACCAATACCATTGCTATTATATAACCCTGCCTCCAATTACAACTACTTCTACCACCAATACCATTGCTATTATATAAACCTGCCTCCAATTACAACTACTTCTACCACCAATATCATTGCTATTATATAACCCTGCCTCCAATTACAACTACTTCTACCACCAATACCATTGCTATTATATAACCCTGCCTCCAATTACAACTACTTCTACCACCAATACCATTGCTATTATATAACCCTGCCTCCAATTACAACTACTTCTACCACCAATACCATTGCTATTATATAACCCTGCCTCCAATTACAACTACTTCTACCACCAATACCATTGCTATTATATAACCCTGCCTCCAATTACAACTACTTCTACCACCAATACCATTGCTATTATATAACCCTGCCTCCAATTACAACTACTTCTACCACCAATACCATTGCTATTATATAACCCTGCCTCCAATTACAACTACTTCTACCACCAATACCATTGCTATTATATAAACCTGCCTCCAATTACAACTACTTCTACCACCAATACCATTGCTATTATATAACCCTGCCTCCAATTACAACTACTTCTACCACCAATACCATTGCTATTATATAACCCTGCCTCCAATTACAACTACTTCTAGCACCAATACCATTGCTATTATATAACCCTGCCTCCAATTACAACTACTTCTACCACCAATACCATTGCTATTATATAACCCTGCCTCCAATTACAACTACTTCTACCACCAATACCATTGCTATTATATAACCCTGCCTCCAATTACAACTACTTCTACCACCAATACCATTGCTATTATATAACCCTGCCTCCAATTACAACTACTTCTACCACCAATACCATTGCTATTATATAACCCTGCCTCCAATTACAACTACTTCTACCACCAATACCATTGCTATTATATAACCCTGCCTCCAATTACAACTACTTCTACCACCAATACCATTGCTATTATATAACCCTGCCTCCAATTACAACTACTTCTAGCACCAATACCATTGCTATTATATAACCCTGCCTCCAATTACAACTACTTCTACCACCAATACCATTGCTATTATATAAACCTGCCTCCAATTACAACTACTTCTACCACCAATACCATTGCTATTATATAACCCTGCCTCCAATTACAACTACTTCTACCACCAATATCATTGCTATTATATAAACCTGCCTCCAATTACAACTACTTCTATCACCAATACCATTGCTATTATATAACCCTGCCTCCAATTACAACTACTTCTAGCACCAATACCGTTACTATTATATAAACCTGCTCCAATTACAACTACTTCTACCACCAATACCATTACTATTACTACATTAATCACTGTTATTAGAAGGTAAAACTCTAATGCTATTTTGCCTCAAAGCGTTCTCTGCAAATCTATTATGCAGAATTCAACACCATCTTCAATACAATCAAATAAGATTCTTTTATTTTATGCTAGGCCATAAAATACTGGATTTTCTAAGAGAAATAACCATGACAATTCACTGGAGAGAAATATGATAAATATTTTTTCACTGCACATCAATAGACACTGATAATGTTATGAACAAGAAATTTTGCAACTGTTCAAAAAAAAACTTGAATGGTTTAGTGGCATCTCACACACAGTTGACAACAGTTCAAATCCATCAATGTGTAAATACTTTTATTTCTTCATTTCCTTTTTTTTCTTACCTTGAATTTGGAAGAAGTATATTATTACTTATATTTTCTCAGGCACCCAAATCATACCGAACACCAGCCCTATTACACTGGACATCCAAATCATACCAAACACTAGCCCTATTCCACTGGACACCCAAATCATACTGAACACTAGCCCTATTCCACTGGACACCCAAATCATACCGAACACTAGCCCTAGTCCGCTGGACACCCAAATCATACCAAACACTAGCCCTATTCTGCTGGACACCCAAATCATACCGAACACTAGCCCTATTCCACTGGACACCCAAATCATACCAAACACTAGCCATATTTTGCTGGACACCCAAATCATACCGAACACTAGCCCTATTCCACTGGACACCCAAATCATACCAAACACTAGCCCCATTCCACTGGACACCAAAATCATACTGAACACTAGCCCTATTCCACTGGACACCCAAATCATACCAAAGACTAGAACTATTCCGCTTGACACACAAATCATACTGAACACTAGCTCTATTCTGCTGGACACCTAAATCATACCAAACACTAGCCCAATTTTATTTGTCACTCAGATCTTACTGAACCCTAGCCCAATTTTATTTGTCACTCAGATCTTACTGAACCCTAGCCATATTTTATTGGTCACTCTGATAATAATGAACACTAGCCATAATACATTGGTCATTCAGATCATACTGAACACTAGCCAAAGTCCACTGGTCATTCAGATCATACTTAACACTCTGCCATAGCCCACTGGACACTCTGATCATATGGAATACTAGCCCTATTGTATTGGTCACTCAGATCATACTGAATACTAGCCTTATTTTATTGGTCACTTAAATCATACTGAATACTAGCCATAGTACATTGGTCACTCAGATCATACTAAATACTAGCCATATTCCATTGGTCATTAAGATCATACTTAACACTAGCCATATTCCATTGGTCATTAAGATCATACTTACAATAGCCATAGTCTATTGGTCATTAAGATCCTACTGAACACTAGCCATAGTCTATTGGTCACTAAGATCCTACTGAACACTAGCCATAATCCCTTGGACACTCTAATCCTACTGAACACTGGCCATAATCCCTTGGACACTCTAATCCTACTGAACACAGGCCATAATCCCTTGGACACTCTAATCCTACTGAACACTAGCCATAATCCCTTGGACACTCTAATCATACTTAATACTAGCTTTATTTTATTGTTTCCCATTTTACTATGCACAAATCTGTGAAGGCTTCCCTTACTGCTCCATCATTTCTAACTGAGGATGCCTTTGTGCTAAATGCTGACCTACAATTTCTTGTTTTGGTCATTTGTCAACACAAGGGTAAATGACATTACACAACTGTTATGGAATTCTGAAGACTAAGAAGTGGAACTTTTTGATATAATAGAATGATTAAAATAAGACTATATATATGTTTTCCAGCCAATTCTTATCTTTTCTACAGACATCACAATCATGTATTTGTATGCATTTTGGCAACCAAATAAACCAGTATAAAGACATCACAATCATGTATTTGTATGCATTTTGGCAACCAAATAAACTACTATACAGACATCACAATCATGTATTTGTATGCCTTTTGGCAACCAAATAAACCAGTATAAAGACATCACAATCATGTATTTGTATGCCTTTTGGCAACCAAATAAACCAGTATAAAAACATCACAATCATGTATTTGCATGCATTTTGGCAACCAAATAAACCATTATAAAGACATCACAATCATGTATTTGTATGCCTTTTGGCAAATAAAAAAACCAGTATAAAGACATCACAATCATGTATTTGTATGCATTTTGGCAACCAAATAAGCCAGTATAAAGACATCATAATCATGTATTTGTATGCCTTTTGGCAGTGAAATAAACCAGTATAAAGACATCACAATCATGTATTTGTATGCCTAAATAAACCAGCAAGTCAAGTTTTTTAACTGAGCTATCCTAAGTTTGGTCATGAGCAGAAATTGATTTGAGGTTCTTAAAATACAAATAAAGAACCATATATATATATATATATATATATATATATATATATATATATATATATATATATATATATAATAGCAGGATGAGCATCACTATCGTTATTGTCAGCATGAGTCACATAAAGAATCTTACATTCACTGCAATGAGTTCTGCTTTTTGTGCTTCCAGTAACTTGGATTTCTCTCCAGCTTGACGAATTGTGTCCAGAAGTTTCCTGGAGGACTCAACCTGCTTCTCAAGGCTGGCAGTCTGAAAACGATAATATGCAGTCTTTACAATATAGCCTACTTGTATGAAATGACACTGTCCTGATACCAATGACAAATTTACCTCATCATATAAAAAAAATGAGAGAACTAATCTGACTGACTTTATTCCTAGAATGAGATGAAATGGCTAATGATGCATAGATTGTTGTTGTTGTTGTTGTTGTTGTTGTTGTAGGGTTTAACACCATTTTTCAGCACAAGATAGGCTATAGATGGTCGCATAGATTGTAAATTAAACCATCAGCAAAACTGATGAAACTCATGAAAAACATAAAATACTTAATACTTATTCAACTGCTATAAATCATAGCTGCACAAAAGTGAATGATTCCAAACTCTGCAGGAATATTTACTAGAACAAAAGCAGCCAACGTTAAAAATTTCATGGAAATATCTTACAAGCTTATAGGAAAATACATCTAAAAGTTTAAAGTAAATTCTATTGATAATTTCACAATTCCAAGGACTGTAGTCAGGCATCACCTCTAACTTGAAAGACTCGTTTTCTTTGGCAAGTGCCAAAATCTTGCTTTGAAACTGTTCCTTGTCTTTCTGGTTGGCTGATCGGCTGCTGTTTGTCAACTCAATGATTTCTTGGTTTGATGTTTCAAGTAATTTCTCTAACTCTGACTGAGTTACTTGCATCTCATTTTCAATTTCTGCAATTCTGGCTGTCAAAAGAGCAGAAGAAATACAAGATGAACGTTTCTTCAAGAAATGCAACTACTATATCATCAAACAGGTGATGCATGTGTGAGAACAAACTATACCCTTATGTTCCTTCCACTAGCAATTTTTCTGTTTTTCTCTTTTTTGGCTGAATAACTTCTACTTGAAGCACTTGATTTCTACTCTAACACAGCACTTGATTTCCACTATAACACAGCACTTGATTTCCACTATAACACTGCACATGATTTCCACTATAACACATTACTTGATTTCCACTATAATGCAGCACTTGATTTCCATTATAACACAGCACTTGATTTCCACTATAACCAGCAAAATATTTCTAAATACTAAACTCATTAGCACCATGTGCCATGTTTATGCATCATGAGGTTGTGCCCTATCTCTGTAACATGAATATTAGCACCATGTGCCATGTTTATGAGGTTGTTATCTCTGGGACCTGTAAAATGAATATTAGCACCATGTGCCATGTTTATGAGGTTGTTATCTCTGGGCTCTGTAACATGAATATTAGTACCATGTACCATGTTTATGAGGTTGTTATCTCTGGGCTCTGTAAAATGAATATTAGCACCATGTGCCATGTTTATGAGGTTGTTATCTCTGGGATCTGTAACATGAGTATTAGCACCATGTGCCATGTTTATGAGGTTGTTATCTCTGGGCTCTGTAACATGATTAGTACCATGTGCCATGTTTATGAGGTTGTTATCTCTGGGCTCTGTAACATGAATATTAGCACCATGTGCCATGTTTATGAGGTTGTTATCTCTGGGCTCTGTAACATGAATATTAGTACCATGTGCCATGTTTATGAGGTTGTTATCTCTGGGCTCTGTAACATGAATATTAGTACCATGTGCCATGTTTATGAGGTTGTTATCTCTGGGCTCTGTAACATGAATATTAGCACCATGTGCCATGTTTATGAGGTTGTTATCTCTGGGCTCTGTAACATGAATATCATTTATGATGCACCAAAGCAGGTGGTATTGCAAAAAAGGAGACAAACTTCTACTATGAATACCAAATAATGTAGACATTCTTCTCACGCTACAAAATACAGCAGAGGAAATATAATTGTTTAGATTGATTTGTTTATCTTGAAAACTGCCTATTTTTAAATCAGAGTTTGTCCCTAGATCTAAACCAGACTTGTCTGAACTACACAGGGACAGTAGATGGACCTTGGCAAATGGTAGGATAAGTTGTCTGAGATTTGGGGCAAAATAGGAAAGACTATAAACTTGTGGATCCAATAAGCAAAAAAAAAAAAAAAAAAAAAGGAAGAGAAAAAGAGAGAGAAGTTCAATTTTCACCCTTCTGAACATATGCTGGGGAAATAGCCAATCAAAATCATCATGTTTTATACACCTAAGCTTCTGACTAAAAGAAAATCCTACTCAGAAACAGTGCTTGGGTGCAATCAGAAGTAATGCCAAAAATGCATTTCCCTTTCAGGCAAAAATGAGAAGGGGTCAATGAATTAAAGAAAATTAAAAGCAAAATTTAACTTTGTATCCTCTGTGCAAAGATATCAACTTTTCACCAAATTACTAGTCAAATATTTCTAAATATATAAAATATCTGAAACTTGATAAAAATATAAAGGTTTTAATTTTCAGCTGTTCCAACATGAATTGATGTTCACTGATAGAAATAGCAATCACAGAGTAAGTCTTTGAGGTGAAAATACATACACACACACTCACACACAAATTGATATCCATTGCCAGAAATTGCAGTCACAGAGTAAGTCTATGAGGTAACAGCACACACACACACACACACACACACACACACACACACACACACATTGATGTCCACTGCCAGAAATTACCCTGACAGAGTAAGTATTTGAGGTAAAATCACACACACACATACATACACATGCACACACACACACATACACATTGATGTCCACTGCCAGAAATTACCCTGACAGAGTAAGTCTTTGAGGTAAAACTACACACACACACATACATACAAAACATGCACACACACACATACATAAACATGCATGCACACACACATACAATGATATCCACTGGCAGAAATTACCATCACAAAGGGTCTTTGAGGTAAAATGAGGATTTATCTAACAGAACAAAATCAATTGGTAATTCAAGTGACTACATAGAATCCATCATGCAAAATAATCTTTACCCCGAATTCTGTTATACTTTTCCTTCAGCAGCTTGTTTTCTGTTTGTAGTGTATTTACCTCACCTTGTAACTTCCTGTTCTGACTCAATATTAATTCCTGTATGAATAAAATGATCATACAAGTTTTTAAGTGACATTCCTCAACTAAATTATAAAAAAATATCTTTAAAAATCTAATTTGCCATCAACATATTAGGTGCTAAACATTTATTCAATTTCATCACAATTTGCTAACTTTATGTAGTTTCATACTTCATGTAACTTATTTAATACATTTATCATATATTCTTTTATGGATATACAGTTTTCCAAACCATATTTAATTCCCATGAGGTAAAATATTTTCATGTATAAACACAAATGTTATCTCTCACTTCCTATTCATAATGTCTGAGAAAACTTGAAAATCTCACATTCAAATAGTCTGATCAAAGGAAACATACCTTCTCCATCATAAAGTTGCGAGCATCTGGACTGGTTCCTGGTCTTCCTCCTCCTCTCCCTTTTTTCCCATCAGATTGCTAGATGATAATGATATTATGTCATTCACACCTATAAAGCTTCTTCAAAGTGGCTAATCGTTAGAATCTGTTACTTACTCCACATCACCGATCACTTTCTCTTATATTACATAATACTGGGTGAAATTTTGGCATAGATTTGGCATAGATACTAGGGTCCTTATGATGGATTCATTTGATACCTACTTACATACACAAAGTATACAAGGAAAATGTATAATGTGTTTAAGGTGTTGTGTGTACTATGATTCAACATTTAAGGGGCACTGCTTGTGTAATACTGTAGAATTTAACTGTTAGAAAATAATTCTCTTTTTGCTAAGGATCCAAGTATATGTCCAATATTTCCAAGTAGGTGTAATTAGATAAAAATGTATAGAAAAAGTCTTTGCACATAAAAATAATAGCTGAATCAATACTGAAACATTCATATGTCACAGACTATCAAAGAAAACTGTCTGTTAGTGAAAGAATTATTTTCGAGCATAATACAATTACCAAGATCACATAGGGTGTCCACAAAGGAAATCCTGTCAGGTCATTAATCACTAAAGATTTTAAATCTAGAATATTTTAAATCATACACACATGTTTATACGTTGCATCCAACTGCCAATAACATAAACCCTGACAAACTGCATTGACCCAAATCTGTCAGTAAGTTATGTAATGGCAGATTTGGGTTTGTGTAGTCTACAGTCTCAACATATAAGCAAGCATATACAGTACTTTTCATCAGCGCTACCATTTTCTTTCACAGGACTGTTTCTGCGATTATTAAAGCTGTATAAAAAAAATTCTTTCTCATTATTTAAAGATACAGGTCCAAACCACATTCACGTTAAGTTCAATGTCTCAAAGAGTTCACAAAACTATGATGCACTTATGTAATAATCGACATCATATTTGATGATGTCATAATGTAAATATCACATCATTTCAAGCTGTACACTAAGCACATACTTTACGTATGTTTACGTCTTCAGGCGTGACTGTATCAGACAACCAGGCCGTCTCATCAGAAGAATGGAATTAATGATAATAATCTCAAATTTAAAAACGGTACTTAAAATCTCTGAATATCAATGAAACTTAAATTTGTATGTCTCACTGATAATATATTCCTGAATTTCTCATGGATCTGGCATTAATTTAATAAAATGTCGGAATTCTGGGTCAGAATTCAGTTCAAATTTTGCATGTTGATTATTTGTAAACTTCAATATGATACTACACATGAACCACGTTTCATAAGAAGCTTGTTGTTTCAGGAATTAAAACTGAGATACTGACTTTTAGATTGGACTGTATACAAATGTTACACAGGGATTAAATTTTAGTCGATTATATACTCAAATTGAGAATTTTTATGAAAGTGGGGCCAGGTTTACCAATATAATTTATTTAAAATTTAATTGATGTGAATTTTGAGCATATTAATATTTTCAAGCCCTCATTTTGGTGACAACTGAGACTCAACTAGAGTATCCAACATTGAAATAATGGCTAAGAGACACAGCACTAAATATGTAACTCCTGAAACAAAAAATGTAAATACACTACCAAATTTTCTTTCAGTCAAGGTTATAACCTAATTTTCCGTAAGCCTTTATAAAATTAGGCAAACAACATTATAATTTATGCTACAGAAGCGTTCCTGAGGTAATGGCATAAATCAAAAGTAATTTTTTCATATAGGATACTTGTAAATTAAGGAAGTCCTTTGGCAAATTATATCTCTTAGTTTTCAATTAAAAAGTTTGTATGCACAATTTCCAAACAAATTAATACATAGAATAATTATTTGAGCTGCATGCAAGTCACAGCACATGACATGAAAATGAAAGTGCATAAATCAAATTGTCATATAGCAAATGTCACCTGTAAAGTCAATTTCATTCAGTGCTTGTTAAATCTTGTAAAGATCAGGCAGTCAATTTCATTACAGTGCTTGTTAAATCTTGTAAAGATCAGGCAGTCAATTTCATTACAGTGCTTGTTAAGATCTTGTAAAGATCAGGCAGTCAATTTCATTACAGTGCTTGTTAAATCTTGTAAAGATCAGGCAGTCAATTTCATTACAATGCTTGTTAAATCTTGTAAAGATCAGGCAGTCAATTTCATTACAGTGCTTGTTAAATCTTGTAATATATATATTTTTTGTATTATTTTATATTTTTATTTTTTATTATTATAATTTTATTTTTTATTTTTTTTAAATACTTATTTATTGATTGTATTCAGATGATTTATTCTTATATCATGGAAGGAAATAAAGATGATGATGATGATATCAGAAAAATATCATATACACATGACTATAAGTCAAATCAAACTGCAAACTACAAAAACCCTAATCTGCCATCATGTAATGTGCTAGCAAATCAGGGTCGATGTTGTTTGTTTTACTGATTACTTCTTACAAACTGCATAGACCTAGATTTGACAGTGCCATATGCGATAGTACAGGACATAGTATAGATGAAGTCAAATCCCTATTTTCCTGGATGTTGATTTTGTCTGGGTAATTAATGCAGTTATTCATAAAAGAAAGAGCATTTATTTCCAAAGGAATTGTACTTTTTTTTGTGAACTCCACCAATGCAGATATTGAAAAAGTCTTTGACTATGATTGTCCCAAGTTTTCTATATTAAAAATATAATCTGATGTTAGAAAGTGTTGTTAATAACGGAGAGGACTTACCAATATGGAAAATGACATTTTATTTTCTCCCTTCATTTACTCAGAATCAACTCTACTATTTCCAAGACAATAAAATAAATACAGTTTAGAAGCAGTGGACACAGAGAATCTTACAAGAGTGCTCTGTTTAAATGAAAATTATGAAACAATTCAAATAATATCAATTTTCTGTTAGCTTTTGAAAGCAAATGATTGACACAAGCTTCATATACTTATCTGAACTGAGCACAAATGTAAGATTCTATTCATCCTTTTTCAGCACAAGATAGGCTAAACATGGCGGCCAGTATAAATGGTGGAGGAAGAATCGTGAAAACCCTGAAAAGAACCACTGACCCCCAAGAAGCTACTGGCAGGCTTTTTCAAATGCCCACATTAGCCAAACCTGACTCGAACTCACGCAAAGGTGGGATGGAAATGATCCATAATGGTAAGCGCTATAGACCACTCTGCCACTCACATTCCAGGTGATTGGCACATTAGTACACTTGAGACTATAGGCACATCAGCATGTTTAACATTGGAATTTATTGGAAACACCTATCGAATTCATTCAAAACTACATACATTTGGATTTGTGGTAGAACTTTTAGGACTATTTGGGATTTAATTCACAATACTTACATTGAATCTGACAAAATCTGATTGTTTTTTTTCTCTTTTATGTTATTTAGTTTAAGACCTAAGAGTTGCAACAATATATATACTTAACAAACAGTAAAATGGGTAGCATGAAGAAAACAAAAGAAAACAAGAAAAAAGGTGAAAATTAGCATTGATCAATGCTCATTACATGATAAAATAAATTATGAAAAGTTTTTAAAAAATATGAAAGATAATAAGCGTACAGCTTAAGTCACAATCTTTTAGAAGTGAAAATTAAACAATGCTATGTAGAAAAGCAATGACTTTACTTTGTAAAAGTATATAATTATCTGCATAATGTGTAAAAGCATATAATTATCTGCATAATGTGTAAAAGCATATAATTATCTGCATGATGTGTAAAAGCATATAATTATCTGCATAATGTGTAAAAGCATATAATTATCTGCATAATGTGTAAAAGCATATAATTATCTGCATAATGGGTAAAAGCATCAAATTATCTTTATTCTGTATAATAATATGGCATAGCTAGTTGTGGGCAAAGGCTAATATTTACACAATTGTCTTTTTCTAAAATATAATTGGTTGCTACCACCACAACACCAAATTCTTACCCAATTTAGACCTAGTGATGATCCATACACCCTCTGACCTTGATCAGGTGACTTATCCTGAAACCAACAAAACAGTAAACCAGACTCAAATTTGTGCACAACAACCAGCCAACAAAACAGTCAACCAGACTCAAGTTTGTGCACATCAAACCAGCCAACAAATCAGTCAACCAGACTCAAGTTTGTGCACATCAAAAGTTATACATACTGCTCCACAGCTACTTAGGATTGCTTTTAAGTGATTTTCTTTCTTGATAACTTTTGGTAGTTGAAAAAATCTTGTAAAAAATCATTACTGAAAAAAGAAATTAATCTTTTTTCTCCATGAAATGAAAATCTCTCCTGGTAAAAGGAAAGAATAATTACAGAATGCATGTTCTCCAAAATTAACATGCCTAAATCAGATATTTTTAATAATTTTTTTAATCAGTAAACTTCTTTAATGTCAATTAAGTAACAATGAAGCAGCCTATGCATTTAGAAAATTATGCAAATATAAAATGTATATAAACCTGTGAATGAAAATTTTCACACATGATTTGAGTTTTACTTCCAAACGCTGACAGTCACGTGTATGTCCTTTCTACTTAGTGGGACTTTCAACATATAGCTATTATTGTGCTGAAGTACAGTCAAACACTAATAAATACATACTGAAAGAACCACACAAAATCCTCCACTTGTATAATAAAACTTGAAATGAAGAAAATATAACTATTCTGTGATCACTATAACCTTGTACCAAACATAATATTATTGGGAACAACCATTTCTCTCTGCTCACAAAAGCTGTGTTCTTTACCTACCTTTATTTTTAACTCCTTCACAAAATGTCTACGAAGACAGAAACGACAATTATTTTAGTCTCAAGATCAAGAATGCTAGATATAAAGTACACACTGGAATTACAAATCTTGTCCAGTATGATAAATGTCATTATCCACTCTCTGTACCACATTAACATGTCTCTGTATCACGTTATCCACTCTGCACAATATTATCCATTCTCCATACAATTATCCACTCTGTGCCATATTATCCACTCTCCATACCACATGATTCACTCAACTTACTACATTATCCACTCTCCATACCACGTGATCCACTCTCCTTACCACATAATCTACTCTCTGTGCCATATTATCCACTCTCCATACCACATGATCCACACTCTGTGCCATATTATCCACTCTCCATACCACATGATCCACTCTCCATACCACATGATCCACTCTGTGCCATATTATCCACTCTCCATACCACATGATCCACTCTCCTTACCACATTATCCACTCTCCTTACCACATTATCCACTCTACATACCATATTATCAATGCTCCTTAACAAATCATTGACTCTTTGAACCATATTATAGACTATTTATACCACATGATCCACTCTCTGTGCCATATTATCCACTCTCCATATCACATGATCCACTCTCCATACCACATGATCCACTTTCCTTACCACATTATATATCACAATTACTATCTGCTTTAAAAAAATCATATTAAAAGCCATGCAAACAGCAAATAAGGAACAAAATAGTAAAGAAAACTACA
The DNA here is from genome assembly GCA_028554795.2 of Sinohyriopsis cumingii. Taxonomy (NCBI): domain Eukaryota; kingdom Metazoa; phylum Mollusca; class Bivalvia; order Unionida; family Unionidae; genus Sinohyriopsis; species Sinohyriopsis cumingii. The sequence continues at coordinate 128,850,767 of CM068827.1, forward strand.
AATGAACAACAAAATAGTAAAGATGTGATATGGATATGGGTCCTGCTCACTACAGTTTGCTTGACAGGTTCTAAGTATGAGGAATTAGTGTTGTGAAACCAAAAATTAAAGAAGATTGGTATTTGGTGGGAATTTGGGTATTTCATGATCTTATCAATACAGTGCTACTGCCAAATATGAGTGAACTCCAATAATCCCTGATTAATAATTTTATCAATAAGGTGCTACTGCTAAATATGAGTGAACACCAATAATCCTTGTTTAACAACTTTATCAATACAGTGCTAATGCCAAATCGGAATGAACTCCAATAATCACTGACTAACAATCTTATCAATACAGTGCCATATGCTAAAACTGAGTGAACTGATCTCCAATGATCCATGATACCGCAAAGTGAACTGATCTCCAATGATCCTTGATACCCCAAAGTGAACTGATCTGATCCATGATACTGCAAAGTGAACTGATCTCCAATGATCCTTGATATCCCAAAGTGAACTGATCTCCAATGATCCTTGATACCCCAAAGTGAACTGATCTCCAATGATCCTTGATACCCCAAAGTGAACTGATCTCCAATGATCCTTGATATCCCAAAGTGAACTGATCTCCAATGATCCTTGATACCCCAAAGTGAACTGATCTCCAATGATCCTTGATACCCCAAAGTGAACTGATCTCCAATGATCCTTGATATCCCAAAGTCAGGAAGATGGATGATCAGGGTCAAAACTCCTGTCAATGACTGGTATGGTGTTTTACAGCACAGTAACAAAGAGGGCAATTACAGTAAAATGCCAAGAACACATCATGGCTGCCAACCCAGGCTGATCTGATGACAACCGTGTGGCATACTAATAACTGAAACTGAGCCATATCATAAGAAACTGCTGTATGCTGTAAATGGAACTCATATAAGGTCTCATCATTATAATGGTGCCAGTCAGATTCAGTCGAAATCCAACAACCTGATAGATTTATGCTGTGAGAACCAAGGCCAGACTTGCTACAAAATCAACAGGCATAATTTCTGCAAATAAAGTTGTGGAATGCTATAAATCAAACTCATTCAACATCTCTTCAATACTGAGTTACATGCCAAAACTTGGTTTAATCCAACAACGTCCCAGAAAGAGGCCAAGTAGTCATGGGCCATAACTCTTTCAAATAAGAGTTATTTAACAAGGCTGAAAATCAAAATCTTTCAAGGTTTTTTAAAGCTACATGCCAAATATGATTTAAGTCCAACCATTCCCAGTAAAACTATCTTGAAAAACCCCAGACGTTTAATGGATATAAAGGCAGGCAAATAGCATGATGGACAAATGGACTGATGATGCAAAAGGTACAGCTCTGCCAACTTTCACAATCAGGGCTCTATTAATTAATTCTTACGATCATTATGAACACCATCAGGACATGATATATTTGAAACAAAGTTTTTCACTTCCTCTTTCTCAGCAATAAACCATCTTTTATTTTAAAACTTGAACATGGAAAAAGTGTGCAATGCACATTTCTAGGTTATGTACTAATTCATATAGTCATTTGCATTATTCTTGTATACTGTGTAAAATACACTTCCAATCATCATATAATTTCCCCAAGTAAAATCATGAACCTCCCAAGACATTTCACCTAATGGTCAATAATTTATTAGTCAACCAATTAAAACCTAAGATTTTGATACTATTAACGATGGGACATTGATTCTTGAAACTTGACATTTATTTATAACTATTAAAAATTTGATGATTCTGAATGATTCACAAAGCTACACAAGATCAAACCATCTGAAATTAGAAAATGGGTCTACATTTTGTGCTCAAAACATTTTGAGATTATGGATGTGTTTATATGTTCTTAAAACCAATCAATTAGTCTCAACAAGGGGTGGGCAAAACATGGCCCATGACCTGGTTTAATCTGTTAATATATAAGGTGTGGCTTTAAAAATCACTAATCCAGCCTGCACTGCAGAAAAAATTGCCAATACCTGGTCTAAACTGAGTGTTATGCACATAGGTTTTGCCATTTCACTCACCTTAGCCATTTTTCTTCCTCATATATGATTTTTGCTAATTTTAATGTCAACATTTTATTTTACTACATAATTTTTTTCTTCTTTACCTGATTTTAAATTTTGCCATGAATTTCTGTTTTTTTTTCCTATTTGCAAACAGTGTAAGAATTTAATGGGAAATTAATACTTTTGCCAGTAAAGTCCTAAGCAATGTGTGCATAATACATCAGACTGAAACGTCTTCCACCTTGAATAAATATTATACTGAGATAAACCAAGATGATCTTTTATAATGTTACAAAGAATATCATGTCAAATTAACACTGATAACCTTATCCATGTCAACCATTACACTACCAGAACTAGGGCATTACATACCATCAACTTTTGTTAATAATAAACAGACAAATAGAACAAACAGTAGATATTTTCTTATACCTTGCCTGCACCTTGTTTGAATAACTTTTTATTTGTTTTATATTTCTTGATTTCTGGGCTGCTCCCAATCTGGCCATTTGCAGTGTTCCACTTGCTTGCTGTATCCAAGTCCTCTTCATCAGAAGACAAATGAAAACTTGGATTGATGACAAGGCTGAAGGTACTTCCTCTCTTGGACTGAAGAGTCTTGGGCAATTTGCCACTGTAAAAGTCTGGGAAATCACTGACAGAATGAGACAATGAGCCATCTCTGTTCTGCGAAATTAATGAGTTTCTTGTGTGGGATGGGGCGTACGAGATATTACTGATGTCCCATGGATTGAAATCTGAATTGACAAATCTGTCCATCTTCTGTGGAAGCTGTAGATGTTTAATTTGACTATCTGAAGTATGGGTTCTTGACTGATGCATTGGGCCAGAAAATAGCCCCTGGATGTGAACAGAATCTTGGAAGGGAACTGTCATCTCTACACTGTTAACATCACCTCCTCTGACATTTTTTAATGGTTTAGTTCTTAGCACAATATGAGAACTTTCAATCTGTGGCGTATTTTGAATCATATTCAAAAATTCATGCAAAGTGGTAGTTTGTACAAATTCTTCACTGAAGAACCACCTATATGGTTCTGACATTCTCCCGGCTCCTTCTGCCACATCCATCCTGCCAAAACTTCTATGGTAGTCCGAGTCGGTTCGGATGAGAGCATCAAGAGAGATATTGCCATGTTCTTTCATGAAACTGTTAGCACAAGCAAGCAAGGAATGTATATCAACAAGAACCTGATACAGATCTGCTTCACTCTTTGAAGTTAAAGAAGCCTTCAATACCTTCAGTGTGCGTACTGAAGTCATCCAGGCCACATGATGTGGTTCCTTATCCTCCTGATTACCCAAAAAAGGAGCAATAGATCCATACTGTTCTCTCTGAACAGAACTTCCCCCTGGCCCATTTGCTTTTCCCAAACATGAGTCTGATTTTTTCTCTTGACCTGTCTTCATAAGAGTCAGCAAAGAGATGATCTCTTGTTCAGTGTAGGCTGCAAGGAAGACAGCTGTATTTCCAAGGACAACCATCAATCTCTGAATAATTTCTGCATGCTCTACTTCATTCTCTAACTTGCTGAAACTCTCTGCCTGCTGATAACAACATTGATAATGCCTTTCATTATAGAGGGTGACACTAACAGTACTGTGGAAGTGATGTACAAAATGTACAGTGGTCATCTATTTTGTACATATTTACATGAATGCTCATAAATTAATTAAACACCACCCCACCCTGCCCTCTCAGTCTCTCTATATAAGATCATTATACCATTGGGGTATTTACAACATAGTATATATAAGGACATTATAAAATTGGTGTATTTACAACAGTCTATATAAGACCAGTATATCATTGGTGTATTTACAACAGTCTATATAAGACCATTATACCATTTGGGTATTTACAACATAGTCTATATAAGACCATTATACCATTGGTGTGTTTACAACATAGTCTATATAAGGATATTATAAAATTGGTGTATTTACAACCGTCTATATAAGACCATTATACCATTGGTGTGTTTACAACATAGTCTATATAAGACCATTATACCATTGGTGTATTTACAACATAGTCTATATAAGGATATTATAAAATTGGTGTATTTACAACAGTCTATATAAGACCAGTATACCATTGGTGTATTTACAACATAGTCTATATAAGACCATTATACCACTGGGGTATTTACAACAGTCTATATAAGACCAATATACCATTGGTGTATTTACAACAGTCTATATAAGACCAGTATACCATTGGGGTATTTACAACAGTCTATATAAGACCAGTATACCATTGGGGTATTTACAACAGTCTATATAAGACCAGTATACCACTGGGGTATTTACAACAGTCTATATAAGACCAGTATACCATTGGTGTATTTGTAACAGTCTATATAAGACCAGTATACCATTGGTGTATTTACAACAGTCTATATAAGACCAGTATACCATTGGGGTATTTACAACAGTCTATATAAGACCAGTATACCATTGGTGTATTTACAACAGTCTATATAAGACCAGCATACCATTGGTGTATTTACAACAGCCTATATAAGACCAGTATACCATTGGTGTATTTACAACAGTCTATATAAGACCAGTATGCCATTGGTGTATTTGCAACAGTCTATATAAGACCAGTATACCATTGGTGTATTTGCAACAGTCTATATAAGACCAGTATACCATTGGTGTATTTACAACAGTCTATATAAGACCAGTATACCATTCGTGTATTTACAACATAGTCTATATAAGACCATAACCATTGGGGTATTTACAACAGTCTATATACAACCAGTATACCACTGGTGTATTTACAACAGTCTATATAAGACCAGTATACCATTGGTGTATTTACAACATAGTCTATATAAGACCATTATACCATTGGTGTATTTACAACATAGTCTATATAAGACCAGTATATCATTGGTGTATTTACAACAGTCTATATAAGACCAGTATACCATTGGTGTATTTACAACATAGTCTATATAAGACCAGTATACCATTGGTGTATTTACAACATAGTCTATATAAGACCATTATACCATTGGTGTATTTACAACATAGTCTATATAAGGATATTATAAAATTGGTGTATTTACAACAGTCTATATAAGACCATTATACCATTGGTGTATTTACAACAGTTTATATACGACCAGTATACCATTGGTGTATTTACAACATAGTCTATATAAGACCATTATACCATTGGTGTATTTACAACATAGTCTATATAAGACCAGTATATCATTGGTGTATTTACAACAGTCTATGTAAGACCAGTATACCATTGGTGTATTTACAACAAAGTCTATATAAGACCATTATACCATTGGTGTATTTACAACATAGTCTATATAAGACCATTATACCATTGGTGTATTTACAACATAGTCTATATAAGAATATTATAAAATTGGTGTATTTACAACAGTCTATATAAGACCATTATACCATTGGTGTATTTACAACAGTTTATATACGACCAGTATACCATTGGTGTATTTACAACATAGTCTATATAAGACCATTATACCATTGGTGTATTTACAACATAGTCTATATAAGGATATTATAAAATTGGGTTATTTACAATATAGTTTATATAAGACTATTATAAAATTGGGTTATTTACAACATTATTTATACAATACAGTTAGGCAACAGCAATGACGGTGGAGGTGTTCATACAAAAGGGGAACACATCACTAATAACCATGAAACTGGACTTCTCATACCATTAATCACATAATAGCAAGACACAATGTTGAACTTTCCCTTGTTTCGTCCAAGTAAGTCAAGTAGTAAAAACATTTTTTAAATAGCTCTTTTGTTCAATTTTGGACCAAGGAAATGGCTATCAATAAGAAGTCAGCATGCTCTATTTTGTACATGGAATAATTTGTACATGTTCCTATTACACATGTATGTCCAGACAACTCTGCAGTAATCTGTACATGGGTGAATAGAGTTATTATTATCCTCTGTTCACTGACAATTTCTAATGTGCTTAATTCTGTATAATAAGTAAAAAAAGAGAATTTACTTTTTCAACCTCACATGTTCATTACATTGCAAACTGTTGCCATCAATTACTCACAGAATTTTGTCCTGGGCTACATTTTATATGCATATATCACTCAATTTGTATACATATATAATTCAATTTGTATACATGTATCATTCAGTTTCTATACATATATATAATTCAATTTGTCTACATGTATCATTCAATTTGTCTACATGTATCATTCAATTTGTATGCATAGATCATTCAATTTGTATGCATATATCATTCAATTTGTATACATGTATCATTCAATTTGTATACATGTATCATTCAATTTGTATACATGTATCATTCAGTTTGTATACATGTATCATTCAATTTGTATACATGTATCATTCAATTTGTATACATGTATCATTCAATTTGTATACATGTATCATTCAATTTGTATGCATATATCATTCAATTTGTATACATGTATCATTCAATTTGTATACATGTATCATTCAATTTGTATACATGTATCATTCAATTTGTATGCATATATCATTCAATTTGTATACATGTATCATTCAGTTTGTATACATGTATCATTCAATTTGAATACATGTATCGTTCAATCTGTATACATGTATCATTCAATATATTTATTATTTAATTTGAATACATGCATCATTTGATTTAAGACTTAAGGCTTGGTCTCCTTTCTTTAGCAGTAATCATTAAAACATTTTATTGTTTTCATGCCCTTCATTTTCACCAAGAATCTAATTTAAACTATATCCAGTTGTAAAGACACCTCTTGCTAATTTAGATCAAACAGGATTGTGTCACCTACATGCAGATCCATTGAGGAAATGCTGTTGCCAATTTGTAGAAGCCCATCTTTAATGAACAGACAAAAAAGGAGTGGACCCAGCATGGAACCCAGTGACACTCCACATGCCATTGATTCCTTGTCAATAAGGTTGCCATTTACTATGACACAATGACAAAAAGGAAACCATTTACTATGACACAATGACAAAAAGGAAACCATTTAGATACTGCTGCATCACATTTATATATCTATCTACAATATGGCAGTAAAAATATTGTCATCCACAAGGTCAAACTTTACTGAGATCAACAATTATTCCTCTTTCTAACTTCCTCTTGCCATGGGCTGGAATCCATTTGTCTGCCATGGAGACTAAAGTGGTCTGACACTGATATCTTCCCATGAACCCAAATTGGTTCCCATGGTGACAATTACATCATAACATTATCAAGAGCATCTATTTTCAAGATGTTTAGATAAAGTGGGTAATAAAGATATTTTACATTTTCTTTCTTATCAAATTTATCAATGGGAGTGACTTCAATTATTTTAGTGTCTAGGATATGCTCAATATATATATATATATAGGTGACTTTCTTACTGACCGTTACATTTAAAGTAATCATGTGTTCTCAACAAATCAAGAATGTCCAAGGCTATATAGTCGGGTTAGTTATTCTTTCTCACTTTTTGTTTTTCCAGTTATACATCTTAATCCACCATATGCATAAAAACTTGAGTCCATGAATCAAGAACATCATCAAACCATTTTGTACAACATTTTATGGATGATTACCTTGATCCTCAACATGCTGAAATTATTTATATGTAAGTAAATGATTTATCATCTATTGAGCCAGATTTTCTCATAAGGAAAATGGGGAAGTGATGACTTAAACATACCATAGTATGATTGACACTTTCTTGCATTTATTCAAGCTTTTGAGTGATCATGTTGGTCTCCTACCAACTGGGTAATAGCAAAAGGTTTGATCAAATTTACAATTTTTGTTTATCTGAATATTCATTCTGTTAAAGTCACCTAGAATATAGATTTCTGTTAAAGTCACCAAGAATATAATTTCTGTTAAACTCAAATAGAATAAAGATTTCTGTTAAAGTCACCTAGAATATGGATTTCTGTTAAAGTCACCTAGAATATGGATTTCTGTTAAAGTCAAACAGAATATAGATTTCTGTTAAAGTCAAATAGAATATAGATTTCTGTTAAAGTCAAACAGAATACAGATTTCTGTTACAGTTACCTAGAATAAAGATTTCTGTTAAAGTCAAATAGAATACAGATTTCTGTTAAAGTCAAATAGAATATAGATTTCTGTTAAAGTCAAATAGAATATAGATTTCTGTTAAAGTCAAACAGAATACAGATTTCTGTTACAGTTACCTAGAATAAAGATTTCTGTTAAAGTCAAATAGAATACAGATTTCTGTTAAAGTCAAATAGAATATAGATTTCTGTTAAAGTCAAATAGAATATAGATTTCTGTTAAAGTCAAATAGAATATAGATTTCTGTTAAAGTCAAATAGAATATAGATTTCTGTTAAAGTCAAATAGAATATAGATTTCTGTTAAAGTCAAACAGAATACAGATTTCTGTTACAGTTACCTAGAATAAAGATTTCTGTTAAAGTCAAATAGAATACAGATTTCTGTTAAAGTCAAATAGAATATAGATTTCTGTTAAAGTCAAATAGAATATAGATTTCTGTTAAAGTCAAACAGAATACAGATTTCTGTTACAGTTACCTAGAATAAAGATTTCTGTTAAAGTCAAATAGAATAAAGATTTCTGTTAAAGTCAAATAGAATATAGATTTCTGTTAAAGTTACCTAGAATATAGATTTCTGTTAAAGTCAAATAGATACAGATTTCTGTTAAAGTCAAATGGAATATAGATTTCTGTTACTGTCACCTAGAATATAGATTTCTGTTAAAGTCAAATAGAATATAGATTTCTGTTACTGTCACCTAGAATATAGATTTCTGTTAAAGTCAAATAGAATATAGATTTCTGTTAAAGTCACCTAGAATACAGATTTCTGTTAAAGTCAAATAGAATATAGATTTCTGTTACTGTCACCTAGAATATAAATTTCTGTTAAAGTCAAATAGAATATAGATTTCTGTTAAAGTTACCTAGAATATAGATTTCTGTTAAAGTCAAATAGAATATAGATTTCTGTTAAAGTTACCTAGAATATAGATTTCTGTTAAAGTCAAATAGATACAGATTTCTGTTAAAGTCAAATGGAATATAGATTTCTGTTACTGTCACCTAGAATATAGATTTCTGTTAAAGTCAAATAGATACAGATTTCTGTTACTGTCACCTAGAATATAAATTTCTGTTAAAGTCAAATAGAATATAGATTTCTGTTAAAGTCACCTAGAATACAGATTTCTGTTAAAGTCAAATAGAATATAGATTTCTGTTACTGTCACCTAGAATATAAATTTCTGTTAAAGTCAAATAGAATATAGATTTCTGTTAAAGTTACCTAGAATATAGATTTCTGTTAAAGTCAAATAGAATATAGATTTCTGTTAAAGTTACCTAGAATATAGATTTCTGTTAAAGTCAAATAGAATATAGATTTCTGTTAAAGTCAAATAGAATATAGATTTCTGTTAAAGTTACCTAGAATATAGATTTCTGTTAAAGTCAAATAGAATATAGATTTCTGTTACTGTCACCTAGAATATAGATTTCTGTTAAAGTCAAATAGAATATAGATTTCTGTTACTGTCACCTAGAATATAGATTTCTGTTAAAGTCAAATAGAATATAGATTTCTGTTACTGTCACCTAGAATATAGATTTCTGTTAAAGTCAAATAGAATATAGATTTCTGTTACTGTCACCTAGAATATAGATTTCTGTTAAAGTCAAATAGAATATAGATTTCTGTTAAAGTCAAATAGAATATAGATTTCTGTTAAAGTTACCTATAGATTTCTGTTACTGCCACCTAGAATATAGATTTCTGTTACAGTCACATAAAATATAGATTTCTGTTACAGTTACCTAGAATAAAGGTTTCTGTTAAAGTCACCTAGAACACAGATTTCTGTCAAAGTCACCAAGAATAAAGGTTTCTGTTAAAGTCACCTAGAATATAGATTTCTGTTAAAGTCATATAGATACAGATTTCTGTTACAGTTACCTAGAATATTGATTTCTGTTAAAGTCATATTGATACAGATTTCTGTTAAAGTCACCTAGAATATAGATTTCTGTTAAAGTCATATAGATACAGATTTCTGTTAAAGTCACCTAGAATATAGATTTCTGTTAAAGTCATATAGATACAGATTTCTGTTACAGTTACCTAGAATATAGATTTCTGTTAAAGTCATATAGATACAGATTTCTGTTAAAGTCACCTAGAATATAGATTTCTGTTACAGTCACCTAGAATATAGATTTCTGTTAAAGTCATATAGATACAGACTTCTGTTAAAGTCACCTAGAATATAGATTTATGTTAAAGTCATATAGATACAGGTTTCTGTTAAAGTCACCTAGAATATAGATTTCATCAAACACTTTATCCATTAATCTTTCAAAATCTTCATTTTAAACTATTTTTAGATTGAGGTTTATAAACCACACCAACAAGGAGCTGTTTTGCATTGACTTGAATCCATACTGCTTCAGTTTAATCTAATTCAAAATCAGTTCCCCTTTTAACTAACATGTTATATATATATCTAAATCAGAACACCTCCACCCATCAGCCTATACATCTTTAAATACCTGTTGAATGGTTGCAGCTGCTGTACACTCAGGCTTGCTGAAATGTGATGTGGATAAATTCTGAGTGGTTGGAGGTACTTCATTATCTGACTTGTTGAAACTCTGTGTTAAAGAATACTTAACGGCTGCAGGTACATTGCTCTCCAGCTTCTGTGCACTTGCAATTGAAGCATGTTGAATAGCTTCAAGTTTCATTTCCCAATCAGGATCAACACTAGATTCAACTGTCATATTGTTGTTAACATTCCCATTTCTATCTGCAGCAACAAAGTTATCATATTCATATTGATACAAGATGGCTTCTTTTTCTTGTCCTTCCAAATCAAAGTCTCTTAACACAGCTGATGGAGAAGGTTTCTGGGCAGGTCTGGGGGTGTCATCAAGATCTACTGGCCTCAATAGAGTGCTATTAATAAATGCCCCATATATTGGGATTTCTGATCTCCTTGCTTGGTCTTCTCTATCCTGAAACAATCTGGCTGGATTGATGTGCTCTATTCCAACATTTTGTTCATCATACTTGTTAGGATCCCTTTGAAGTGGGTGTCTGGATGAAGAGGGCCTACCTGTCATAAATTCAGCAGGCCTCCTTTGATGCATGAACTCAAGCAGTTTTGATGGAGCAGAATACCGATATTCACCATCACTGGCAATATTTTCATATGGCCCATACATCTGCATATGCAGGGGTGGATTTGGGGTTCTAAGATACTGGTGAACTTCACCTTCTGATGGTTTACTTCTACCATTCTCCAAGGCTTGTATTCTGTTAAATAACTCTGATGGACTGACATTACCAGGAAGCGCATGACTTTGTGTCACATTCTCTGGCATCTCCTGAACAATATTCCTTGCCAACATTTGAGATGGAAGTCTGGAAAAGGGATTCTCAAAATGAGGGGAGCTCTGAGATGTGGAAGTTACTTTGTTAGATTTCTCCAATATTGGGAATGGAGTAGAGTTTTTTGGATAACCATATCCTTCATCTTCAGTTCTTGATTTCACTTTGGTAAGTGCATCTTGCATAGGAATACCATGTTCAGGAGAACTGGCATCTAAATTTTGTCTTCTCAGCAACTCCTGATACAATAATAAGGACGGTGTCGAGTATCGAATGGAACGATGTCCTGGTGATTTATCATCAATTTCTCCTCTTCTTCTTTCAACTGCCAGTAATTTTGATGGCATTTTGTACTGAAAATTGTTCAACTGATAGGGGTTTTGATCACTAACTTGTCCTATGCTATTGTTATGAAGTAGAACAGATGGTGTTACATCCCCGAATTTTGCATATCTGGGTGATATTTGAGCAAATGCTTGATTTGCTTCTTCTCTCTGAATTATGCTAGATGGTGTTGTATATACAGCCTCATCAAAACATGGCAGATGGTCAATGACTTCTCTTCTCTTCATTTCCATATCCAATACCTTAGCAGAACCAGTATATTTAATGTCACCCCTACTTGGTGATCTGTCCTTGCCATCTTTTTCATCACTCACTCTGAACAATAGATCTGAGGGTGGTCCATACTGAAACATTAGTGACTGGTCAAATATTGTTTCAGTCTGAGTGGATCCATCCAAAAGCCTATAGGGTGTTTTATACAGACCTGGTGATCTGTCCTCATCTCCATATCTCTCCTTGACACTGTGTAATACATCTGAGGGTGTTTTATACTGAAAGTTTCCAACAGCTGTAGTAGATGAATATGGAATAGCTGGAGATACCTCATTATAGAACTTGTTAAAACTTGGAGGATATTGAACAGTAGCATGTACTTTATTATCTGACATGCAGTAACTTCCAGTTGAAGTATTTCTATCTGCTGCAACATAGTTATCATATTCATGTTGATATAAGATGGCTTCTTCTTCTTGTCCTTCAAGATCACGGTCTCTTAACACAGCAGGTAGTGAAGGTCTGGTGGTGTCATCAAAATTTATTAGCCTCAATGGAATGCTGTCATTAAATGCCTCATACTCTGGAGCTTTTGATCTTCTTGCTTGGTCTCTGTCTTCTTTCTTCTGAAAATATCTGGTTGGATTGGTATGCTTTATTTGAACATTTTGTTCATCATACTTGTTAGGATCCCTCTGAAGTGGGTGTCTGGATGAAGAGGCCTTACCTGGCATGGGTTTAGCAGGCCTTCTCTGATCCATGACCTCAAGCAGTCTTGAAGGAGCAGAATATCGATATTCACAGTCACTCAAGGGATTTTTAATACCATATGGCCTATACATTTCTATCTGTAGAGGTTCAGATGCATATTTAAGATACTTGTGAACATCACCTTCTATCGACTGACTTCTACCATTCTCCAAAGTTTGTATTCTGTTAAAAAATTCTGATGGGCCGACATTACTAGGAAACTCATAACCTTGTGTCACATTCTCTGGTTTCTTCTGATCAAAACTCCTTACCAACATTTGAGATGGAGTTGTGGAATTGTGATATTCAAGGCAAGGCAAGCTTTGTGATGCATAAGTTGCTCTGTTATATTTCTCCAATATCTGGGATGGTGTGGTGTACTCCTGATTGCCATATCCTTCATCCTCAGTTCTGGATTTTACTTTGGTAAGTGTATTTTGCTTAGGAACTCTATATCCTGGAGAAGTGGCATCTAAATTTGGTCTTCTCAGCAATTCCTGATACAATAATAAGGAGGGTGTTGAGAATCGTAAGGTGTTATGCCCTGATGATTCGTCATCCCTTTCTCCCTTCCTTCTTTCAACTGCAAGTAACTGTGAAGGTCTTTTGTATTGAAACTTTCCAGACTGCTGTGATTTTTTTTTGCTATCTTCTCTCTTGGTGTCTTTATAAATTAGAACAGAAGGTGTTGCATAACAAAATTTCCCATATCTGGGTGACTTTTCTTCAGATGCGTGTTGTGCATCATCTCTTTGCATTGTGGGTGTTGTATACAGACTCTCTTCAAAATGTTGTGAATGGTTAGGAATTTCTCTTCCCTCCATATCCAGATCCACTAACCTAGTAGATGCTTTGTGTTTATTTTCATCACTAGTATCTTTTCTGTCACTGATGCTGCACAATAGACCTGAAGGTGTTATGTACTGAAACTCCCCATATCCTGGTAATTCATCAGAAATGTTATCACTCTGAGTGGATCTATCCAATAGCCTATTGCAGGCTGTATATTTAAGTTCACCATAAACTGGGGATCTGTTCTCACCTTCATTTAATACCTTGATTCTTTGCACTAAACCTGATGGTGTTGTGCAGTGAAACTCTCCATAACCTGGTGAATGGTCAGGCATTTCTTCTCTTTGAATGTGTCTTTCCAATAGCCTAGAGGGTGTGGTATATGTAAGTTCACCATAACCTGGGGATCTGTTCTCACCTTCATTTCTCTCCATTGCTCTGTGCAGTAAGCCTGATGGTGTTGTGTAGTAAAACTCTCCATAACCTGGTGAATGGTCAGGTATTTCTTCCCTTTGAATGTGTCTTTCCAACAGCTTAGAGGGTGTGGTATATGTAAGTTCACCATAACCTGGGGATCTGTTCTCACCGTCATTTTTCTCCATTGCTCTGTGCAATAAGCCTGATGGTGTTGTGTAGTAAAACTCTCCATAACCTGGTGAATGGTCAGGCATTTCTTCCCTTTGAATGTGTCTTTCCAACAGCTTAGAGGGTGTGGTATATGTAAGTTCACCATAACCTGGGGATCTGTTCTCAACGTCATTTCTCTCCACCGCTCTGTGCAATAAGCCTGACGGTGTTGTGTAGTGAAACTCTCCATAACCTGGTGAATGGTCAGGCATTTCTTCCCTTTGAATGTGTCTTTCCAATAGCCTAGAGGGTGTGGTATATGTAAGTTCACCATAACCTGGGGATCTGTTCTCAACGTCATTTTTCTCCATTGCTCTGTGCAGTAAGCCTGATGGTGTTGTGTAGTGAAACTCTCCATAACCTGGTGAATGGTCAGGCATTTCTTCCCTTTGAATGTGTCTTTCCAATAGCTTAGAGGGTGTGGTATATGTAAGTTCACCATAGCCTGGGGATCTGTTCTCACCTTCATTTCTCTCCACTGCTCTCTGCAATAAGCCTGATGGTGTTGTGTAGTAAAACTCTCCATAACCTGGTGAATGGTCAGGCATTTCTTCCCTTTGAATGTGTCTTTCCGACAGCTTAGAGGGTGTGGTATATGTAAGTTCACCATAACCTGGGGATCTGTTCTCACCTTTATTTCTCTCCACCGCTCTGTGCAATAAGCCTGATGGTGTTGTGTTATGAAACTCTCCATAACCTGGTGAATTGTCAGAAAGTTCCTTTCTATTCATGTCCATATCTGACAACCTGAAGAATGATGCATGTTTATTTTCAGACCTATCTTGTGATCTATGCTCACTTTCTTTCCTCCCACTAACTCTATGCAATAGTCCTAAGGGCATTTTGTACACGACCTCTTCATATCTTGATGATTGGTCATGTACTTGACCACTCTGAGTAGATTTATCCAATAATCTACAGGATGTTTTATACAGAAGTTCACTATGTCCTGGTGAAATGTCATCACCTTCATTCCTCTCTCTGAGCAATAAACCTGATGGTGTTTTATACTGAAACTCTCTCAACATTGGTGCTTGGTCAGCCATCTCTCTTTTCTGCATTTGTCTATCCAAGAATCTAGAAGGTGCTTTGTACAGAAATTCACTATTATCTAATTTTCTCTCTTTGACTACATGTAATATACCTGATGGAGTTGTGTACTGAAACTCACCATATCCTGGTGACTTGGCAGCCATTTCTTCCCACTGAGTGGCCTTATCCACTAAACTAGTGGGTGTTGTGCATGTAAGTTTACCATCATTGGCTGGAATGTTCTCAACCTCTTTTTTTTCTCTGCTTCTTGGCAATAGGTCTGAGGGAAATGTATTCTGAACCTCTACATATCCACATGGTTCATCTGCATTTCCTTTCCTTTCAAGAGAATTTGAATCTTTGAGTTGTTGGGGATGACTTGTGTTGTCTTGACCTTTAGAAACTTCCAAAAGTTCTGTATCAATATTCTTATTATGGTAAATCTCTGGTAGCCTTGATGGCACTGTGCAACCAGACTGATTGTTTTCACAGGATTCATTGCTAGCATTGCCATTTTTTCCTGACATATCATCAGCTATGTCTCTTTTCTGGTCATCTGTTTTTCTATCCAAACAGTCCTCTCTCAATGGTTTCCTTTCATCATCATGGGTTAGATTTGGTTTTGTATCTACTGTGTTTCCTTCACATGGTGTTGCTGTTAATCCTGTGATAATTCTTTGTTTGTCCCTGTGAAATGATGGTTCTACTGCTTTCTCCATGCTCTCAGATCCTGATTTATTTGCAGACATGTCATAGTCTTGAGACATAATCACAGATGGACCAGACTTTGCTCCTTCCTCTTTCGTGCTGATTTTTGTTTCTAGTGAGTCAAAAAGAACTTCAAGCTGACCCTCTGGTCCCACTGACATCTGGTGAATATTCCGTTCTTTCTGTGTAGAAGCAGTCTTTAACTGTGGAAGAGATTTTTTACCAGTAATTCCACCTTCAGTAACATTTTCAGCTTCATCCAGTAGAGGGGCTGGTTTTGTTTGTAACTGTTGCCAAGAATCTTTTCCTTCAATAGAAGATGAATTAGGAACCTCTTTTATAGCATTTTTGTTCTCTTCATTTGTTGTATCTTTTGTATCATTCCCTTCATAATCTGAATACAATGTTGTCTCAGCACTTTGCCTAACCTTATGGCTATCAACTTTCCCCTTTTCTTTGTAGGCATTAGTTGTTTGAAAGTCCTTGATCGTTCCCATTCCATTCTGCTTTTGATTTGCAGGACTCACAGCTGGGCTGTCAGATGATGCTTTGGATGATATGTTTCCAACAATCCTTTTCTGTTTCATCTTTAGAAGCTGAGATGGTGGAATAACTTTCTGAAGACTGTCCTGGGGTCCTAGAAACCCTGTACCTGCAGGGCCCAAGTTGTTTTTTCTTGTTCTAGGTTTTATTTTCAAACCTGGAAAATGTGAAATGTCCAATGTAGGCTCAAGATCTTCCTCAAGCTTCCTAATATTTATTTTTGGTTGGGAGACATCTATCTTGCAGGTGACCATCTGAGGCACAGAATGTTCCTCATCATGTTTTCCTTGATTTGAATCCTGGCAATCCTCTGTTTCTGCACATTTTGTCCTGTTATCAACCATGTCAACATTTATCTGCCCATGTTCTGACTGCACTAATGATGGCAATGATGACTGTCTGATAATCAAAGAATCATCAGACTTGGCAAAGGTGACTTTTACATCAGATGTACATGCTGACAGGACATCACTATCTTCTACATTTTTCAATGGGGTTCCTACATCTGCCTGCAACTGGTCTATTAGAACAACTTTTTTTAAGGATGCAGAGTCAATGAAAGCATTGACTGGACATATCATTGGCTCTTTCATTGCTGCTTCATGCAGTGACATAAATGACTCTGGCCAATGTCTCAAAAATTCATTTGGGTGAGCTGCTTGTCCTGTGCTTTCAGTGCACAACTTCCCTACTGATTTCTCTAACACCGGATCATGCACAATAAGTTGTTCCCCAAACCTTTCATGTTTTTCATGTCTATCCATTCTTTCTATATGTTCAATTTCTCTGCTACTAGCAATGTCTTCTGTAGAACTTTTGTGGGACTGCAAATGTTTTTCACCTGTTTCTTCTGTTTTGATGTACTGCTCACCAGTTCCACCCTGAATAAGATCATCCAATTTAGGACTGGCTCCTTGTGATTCTATTTGATAATCAATACTTGTGGGTTTTTTCTCTGCTTCTGCAATAGGTGGTTTTAATTCAATCACATCATTACCTGTACCTTTTATCACATCATTACTTGTACCTTTTATCAAATCATTACTTGTACCTTCTATCACTGCATTACTGGGTTGTGTTTCCATGGAAATAACAATTATTTCTTTTTCTTTTTCTTCTTTGCTCTGCTGTTCCATAACTTTCCCAAAATAAAATTCGGCTGAATCTGTTGTTTGATGAAGTGTATTAACTGAAGATTTTTCTTTTTGGAAATCTTGTTGAGAAATCGTACATTTTTGACTGACAGAATGACTGTATAATGCAGGCAGTAAACATGAATGGCTGCCTTCTCCTATACCCTTAAATCTTCTTTCTTCAACATTCTGATAGTTCTCTTTTACCTGAAATGATGGTTCAAATTCTGCCTCACTAGCCTGAACTACTTGTTGCACAGATTGCCTAGTGCTTTCAATGTAAGGATTCAATACTGATTTATCATGCTCAATTTGTTGTTCTCCAGAAACTTCATGGTTGTCATGTATATTTGAGCTTTCATGGGAATGTTCAAGTTCTGTGCTACCAGTAAGGTTTTCATCTAAACTTCTGTTGGCTTGCAAACATGTTTTGCCTCTTTCCTCTATTTTGATGGATTGTCCATCAGCTCCAAGTTGAACAGGATGATCCAATTTATGACCATCTCCTTGTGATTCTATTTGCTGATCAAGATTCTTGGTATTTCTCTCTGCTTCTTCAATAGTTAGTTTGAACTCCATCGCATCCTTACTTGCTGGCTCTGTCAGTGCATAAATGACCTGTGGTTCTATGGACTTTTCACCAGCATCTTCTTTGTCTTCAACTTTGCTGTGTAGGTATGTTTCTTTCACAGTAATAGGCTCTGCAGAGTCTTTGTACTGATGAGGTGTTGTAAATAAGGATTGTTCAATCTGGAAATCAAGCTTACAAATCTTACCACTGTGACTAAGAGAATGACTGTCTAATGCAGGCAATAAACATGAATGGCTGCACTCTCCTACATTTTTAAATCGTCTTTCCTCCACACCCTGACAGACTTGATCTTCCTGACACAAAGATTCAGATTCTGGTTCAATAGTATCAACTACCTTTTGCACAGACTGTCCAGTACTTTCAGTGCAAGGATTCAAAGCTGAATTTTCTAACACCTGTTCATGCTCAACTAGTTCTTTTCCAAACCCTTCATGCTTTTCATGTATACTGATTCTTTGGATTGTATGTTGAAGTTCTGTACTAACAGCAGAGTCTTCAGTTGCACTTTCGTGGGACTGCAAACATTTTTCACCCATTTCCTCCATTTCGATGGATTGCTCACCAGTTCTTCCTTGAATAGGAAGATCCAATTTATGATCTCCTTTTGGTTCTATATGATTATCAAGACTCTTGTTTTTTCCATCCATTTCTTCAGCAATGGGTTTCAGTTCAATCAAATCATTACTTGTGTTTTGTTCTTCTTTGCTTTGTTGATCAGCATTATTCACTTTATAAGACTCGGCAGAATCAGTGGGCTGATAAGGAGTTACAATTGAGAATTGCTCAGTTGGGAAAACTTGTTCAGAAATCTCACCTCTGTAACTGACAGAATGACTGTTTAATGCAGACAATAAATGTGACTGACTGCCTTCTCTGATATCTTTCAATCCTTTTTCTTCAACACTCTGATAAGTTAGGTCTTTGTGCAACAATGTTTCAAACTCACTAGCTAGAACTGCTTGTTGCACAGATTGTACTAAGCTTTCAATGCAATGCTTCACAACTGATTGTTCTAATACCTGTTCATGCTCAACAGGCTGTTCTCCAAATCCTTCATGATTTTCAGGTCTAGTCAATCTTTCAATTTCTATTTGGCTAGCGAGATCTTCTGTTGAACCATGATGGGGCTGCCAAAATGTTTCAACTGTTTCCTCTATTTTGATGGATTGCTCACCAGTTCCTCCTTGAATAGGTTGATCCAATTCATGACCAGCTCTTTGACATTCTATTTGCTGATCAAGACTCTTTGCATTTACCTCTGCTTCATCAACATATGGTTTCAATTCCATCATATCATTTTTTATGATTTGTATAATTTCATAACTGAACTGTGTTTCCATTGGTTCTTCACTTAAATCATCTTCATTGCTTTGCAGTTCTGCATCTCTCACTACATCAGACTTTGCCGAGTCTGCGGACTGATGAGGAGTTATGAATGAGGACCGTTCAATTTGGAAATCTTGTTGAAAATTAGTGTCACTGTCACTAAGAAAGTGCCTGTCTAATGCAGGCAAAGCAGATAAATGGCTGTCCTCTCCAATATTTTTAATTTCTTTTTCTTCAAGATTCTGATAGTTCTGATCTTCCTGAAATGACATTTCAGACTCAAACATGTTATTTTTCCTACATCCATTCATCTTCTCTTTATACAGTTTCATCATTTCAACAGAGCCTGTCACCCTTAGTCCGTTTAAACTACTGGCATTAACCTTTGTGATGGAAGTGCCATCTGTCATGGAATCCAGTGAGTCTAATGCTGGTATAGTTCCAATATTCAGGCTGTCAAAATATGAGTCAACTGTTGGAAATGCATTTTCATGTGAATCATTCAGCCCTATTTCAAACTCAACTGGAGGAGGTATCTCCATAACATCATCACTAAACCTAACAGACAATGCCTTTTTGGATGAATATATCATTTTAGCATCTACAGTGCAAGCTAAATCTTTGCTGAGTAATACAGAAGATTTTGAATTTGTTGTTGATGAGTCATCTGCTGGTGTGGAGACAGCTGCATCAGCAGAATTTACTCCATGGAGAGTGGCAAGTGGCATGGCATCAACTGATGGACTTTCTTTACCTGCAATCTCCATTGTATATGAAGTATGGTGTTGAAGACTTTCTCCTTTGAAAGGCTGCATTGGTGTAGGCAACTCTGTGGACAATAATTTTCCATCGGGACTGTACATGCACACAAAATTCTCTTTAACTATATCTGCTGGGGCATTGTCTCTCTCTTCTGAGTTTGATGAAGACACTGAGTTTGTAACTAGAGGTGATGTTGAAGCACCATTTTTGGCATTTACAGCTTGTGGTTGAGGCTCAGAAGCATTATACTCAAGTTCTTTCCCATCTGAAACAGGGAAGTCATCAATACCTGAACTTTCAACCATTTCTTTCATATAAATACCAGCATCAATGATCCTGTCTTCTTGTTTCAAGCCAACATCATCTGAGTCATTGGTTAACTGGGTAATATGGGAAGATGTCTTGAATGCAAGAGTTGCATCCATGTTATCAGTTTTTGTTATCTTCTTCCTTTCCTCTCCAACAGGCATAAATGTAAGGACAGCATCATCAAAAGATGTGAACTGTACAGAATCATTCTCTAATCTATCGGGAATTATAGAATCTGTTCCAAAACTAATTTGCCTAGGAGATTTGTCATAATCTTGAGAATCAATTTTGGAAGCCACATTCATTTTACTATCTCTGAATTCATCATCAGAAAACAGTTGATAGAATTCCTTGACATCCATATCTTCAAATTTTCCAGTATCCTCATGGACACTCAACTCCTCATGGACCATCAATGTGGGATCAGAATGTGCTGGTGAATCAGGGACTACAGCAAGCAGAAAACCCTGGCTGTTTTGATCCATCTGTAAGGCTGTGTGGTAGAGGGCTTCCTGATTTGAATTTCCTGATGCCTCTGAACTGTCAGATTGGGATGTGGTGTCAGGCTGTACAACATTAGCAAATTAACCATAACACAAAATGTACCATACATGTAAACTCATTTTAGCCAGTACTACCACATTCTAACATTCATAGCATTATACTCTAATGAAAGCATCAAAACTGTAATGAAAGCATCAAAACTGTAATGAAAGCATCAAAACTATAATGAAACCATCAAAACTGTAATGAAACCATTAAAACTGTAATGAAACCATCAAAACTGTAATGAAACCATCAAAACTCTAATGAAACCATCAAAACTGTAATGAAACCATCAAAACTGTAATGAAACCATCAAAATTCTAATGAAACCATCTTAACTGTAATGAAACCATTAAAACTGTAATGAAACCATCAAAACTCTAATGAAAGCATCAAAACTGTAATGAAAGCATCAAAACTGTAATGAAAGCATCAAAACTGTAATGAAAGCATCAAAACTGTAATGAAAGCATCAAAACTATAATGAAACCATCAAAACTGTAATGAAACCATCTTAACTGTAATGAAACCATTAAAACTGTAATGAAACCATCAAAACTGTAATGAAAATGTCAAAACTCCAATGAAAGCATCAAAACTGTAATGAAAATTCAAAACCCTTAAATAGGATCTGTATTCTCAAAAGTTGTGACCAGTAAAGTCATGCTCAAGCTCAACTTTAAATCTGTGACCTTCTGTAACTTTATTGAAACATAAATTAAATTTTGGTCCTTAAAGTGTCTCGTACACTGAAGCTGACAGCCAACAATCTGAATGGCATTACTACTGTGAGTTCCTCTGTAGTACTAACATGCCAAATTTCAAAGTTGTCGTTGTAGGGTTTAACGCCAGTATTTTTCAGCACAAGATAGGCTATACATGGCAGCCAGTATTAATGGTGGAGGAAGAACCCTGGAAAACCCTGGAAAGAACCACCGACCCACAAGAAGCTACTGGCAAGCTTTCTCACATACCCACATTAGCCGAATCCAAGACTCAAACCCACACAGACAGAGGTGAGATGGCAGTGATCCGTAACAGAGAGTGCTTTAGACCACTCGGCCACTCGGGGCCCCCTAAATTTCAAAGTAAATATAACCCAAGTATCATATCTGAATACCCAGTTGGAGCTTGGGCTTGTAGTTTGTGCACAAAAGATTTGGTGAATACAGAGTCAGGAAAATAGATATGGTATTAAAATATGCATGATTCTATTACAGTGTGCAAGAAAAATACCCTATTTAAATGAATATTTCACATTTTCAGGAATTACCCCGATCTTAAGATTACTTCCAAAAACAACTCTCTCCCTCTCTCTCTCTCTCTCTCTCTCCATGTATAACATAAAAAGTTATTTTAGTAAAGGAGAAATGTAAGCCATCTAGCAGTCTCAATTGAGATCATGAGAACAAATCTTGTCAGGATTTATTATGCACTGAAATTTGGCCTTTTGTGAAATGGCTTGAATTCATATGGGACAAAACAATCCTCCATTTTCTTTGATTAGGAGACTTCATTACTCTCTGTACTTGGCATACTCGAGTAATGACCACATATAGTATATGCAAAGTGAAAGTTTGTTTCTTTTTATTCCTGGGGTACATTGTCTTCTTGTACTGATAAATAAGCTAAATTCATTATTGCCTGTCATTGATGCTGTGAATAAAGAGTTGAAAGAACTGAAATGTATAATGTCACTGATGTTGTGAATAAAGAGTTGAAGGGACTGCAATCAATATTGTCATTGATGCTGTGAATAAAGAGTTGAAAGAACTGAAATGCATAATGTCAATGATGTTGTGAATAAAGAGTTGAAGGGACTGCAATCAATATTGTCATTGATGCTGTGAATAAAGAGTTGAAGGGACTGCAGTCAATATTGTCATTGATGCTGTGAATAAAGAGTTGAAGGGACTGCAATCAATATTGTCACTGATGCTGTGAATAAAGAGTTGAAGAACTGCAATCAATATTGTCATGAATGCTGTAAATAAAGAGTTGAAGGGAATGCAGTCTATATTGTCACTGAGCTTTGAATAAAGAGTTAAAGGAACTGCAATATATATTGTCACTGAGCTGTTAATAAAGAGTTGAAGGGACTGCAATCTATATTGTCATTGAGCTGTGAATAAAGAGTTGAAGGGGCTGCAGTATATATATTGTCATTGAGCTGTGAATAAAGAGTTGAAGGGACTCCAATATATATTGTCATTGAGCTGTGAATAAAGAGTTGAAGGGACTGCTATATATATTGTCATTGAGCTGTGAATAAAGAGCTAAGGGACTGCAATCTATACTGTCATTGATGTTGTGAATAAAGAGCTGAAGGGACTGCAATCTATACTACTATCCACATAGCACTATGGACAATATACACCTTGATTGGACACTGTGTTCTTGTTTCCAGTCTCCACCAACATCTCAGATTAATTTAATATTTAAACATTTACGGTTGAAAAATGCTGAGGAAATGAGGTTATAGTTTTGATGTTGGTGCCTGACTTGTACATATGACACTTAAAGTAAATCAAAAATATGCAACAATAAATCAATCATCAATGTCCTTAAATACTCTAATACAAGACTGTTACTCCCCATCTAACATGATTCTGAAAATTGTGTCAAATAAATGCCAAAACTGTGGCATCACATCAATAGGAGAGCTCTCTATATAGATAGGTTGCATCATCTTTGTTGATGATATATTTGCTACATTACCTTCTCTTTCTGTAGTGTCCTACTACCTGTACTGCAACAGGTGTTAATGAGCACTTTTAATGAAAATCCCACCTACTATATTGCCCCTCATGCCATTTTAACTTAAGTCAATACAGATAATATGATTACTAACCACAGACATCACCATTTTTTGTACACTGACTTCAGTGACATCTTTGGTTCAATCAAGTGAGATTTTGTAAACAAATTTCAAATACTGAATGAAAGGTTCATCATTTTCTCCTCATATGATTTATTAGTTATTAGAAATAGGGACACTAATATGCATGAAAAAATGAGAGCTGAAACAGTGAGACTGATATGCATGCAAATGTTAGCTGAAATAGTGAGACTGATATGCATGCAAATGTTAGCTGAAATAGTGAGACTGCTATACATGTAAATTGTAGCTGAAATAGTGAGACTGCTATACATGTAAATGGTAGCTGAAATAGTGAGACTGATATGCATGCAAATGTTAGCTGAAATGGTGAGACTGATATGCATGCAAATGTTAGCTGAAATAGTGAGACTGCAATACATGTAAATGGTAGCTGAAATAGTGAGACTGATATGGATGCAAAATGGTGAGACTGCTATACATGTAAATGGGAGCTGAAATAGTGAGACTAGTATACATGCAAATAGGAGCTGAACTAGTGAAACTGATATGGATGCAAATGGGAGCTGAAATAGTGAGACTGATATGCAAGGAAACATATGGCTCAATGCAAACAAAATAATCAAAGACTATCACTCAAAGGAGTTGATCAATTATGTGAGAAGTGTCACTACCTGTACAAGTAACATGGATACAAATGAGAGAGGTGAATCTCTGTGAATTAACTGGAATATAAGTTAAACAACCATTTTGCAAATAGCAGGTGTAAATAATGCAACAACCTAGAATAGAATCCTTCTCAAACAGACTTAGACATAACTTCATCAAGTCATTAATCTCGGATAGTGTGATAGCACAAAGTATTACTGTCTTTGGGAAGCATATTTAACCCAAATCAGTGCATATAATAATAATAATAATAATAATAATAATAATAAATAATAATAATAATGTCTTGAAATACTATTATTTTCACAAAGAAACATAAGCTAATAAAAATTCCTTAACACAAATTTTCTATGACTGGGGCAAGCAGGCATGCTGTATAATGAGCTGTCTTAGCTCCATGATGTTTGTAATGCAAAGTACATGTATGGCAGGTTAAGTAAACATATGCAAATGAA
The DNA here is from genome assembly GCA_028554795.2 of Sinohyriopsis cumingii. Classification (NCBI taxonomy): domain Eukaryota; kingdom Metazoa; phylum Mollusca; class Bivalvia; order Unionida; family Unionidae; genus Sinohyriopsis; species Sinohyriopsis cumingii. The sequence goes on from CM068827.1 coordinate 128,875,897, forward strand.
AAACTTAACCAAACCCATAACAAACTGTTGATGCCACCACCACCACCAGAAAAATGGCTACTATGTTGTATGTCCTAATAATGTAGGCTTTATAAAAACTTGATCTGCACAAATTTAATTAAAATTTCATAATATTTTGTGCGACCATGTGTTCATACAAACTTCATGACGCTGTTTGTGAAAAATTACTCCTTGACAAATTTTGAAATGAACTGGAAAAGTCAACCTCCCACAAATGTCACAAGGTCTGTATGAACCCTGAGCTTGACATAATATTATGGGAAATCTAAAAACAAAACTATACCAAAACAGATTTGTCTAGGTAATGCTAATATACATACAACACATTTTTTTTTCACTGCAAAACCTGCCATTTTTCTTTCAAATAAACTCCAGAACCCATATATTTTATTCCGGTTATAATAGCTCAATGATGTCTGAAAAAATCAAGTATTTTTTATTTAGTTTCAAGGACAAAAGCCTTTATTAGTTTTATTAATTCATGTCAGAAGTATTCCAAGAGCCCTAAAATTCCAGGACTTTTAAGGCAAATGTAAACCCTGAGATCTCTTATGTTGGTACTGTAAATTACCACAGGTATGAGAAATAAAATTTGAATTTGAGTGTGCACATCAGTAACAATGCTTTGTGACAACACATACTTACCCTGGAGAGAGATGTGATATCCCCGGCTGAGGCATAGTGGGTCCCATGCTTGTCTCCGACATGGGATACAGTGGGTGGTGGAGATAAAGTGCGATGCAAATCTGAAGATCAAAATCAGTGCAATGAATTTGTTATCGATTTATGCATATGATTCTGTCAGATACTGTCTACAAGGTGGAAAAATAATGTTCATTCTATTAACAATAACATGCATTATAATCATCAAGTCAATATGCTGCAACTTTGTATCAAAAAGTTGTACGCTTGTTCCAAGGTCGGTCAGGAAAGATTTAGCTTTACAATGATTTAGTTTTGTTGGTTTTTGTGACAAAACATTTCAGGCACTTTTGGCTATGTCAAAGGTAATGGGAGTTAAGTCTCATGGACACACATGGCAGCCGACTTGGATTGGGCTTTTCAATATTGCTAAGTGATAAAGATATTCCACTCACATAAAAAATACAGCCAAAAAAACTAATATTTTTAGAGCTAATTTATTTTTAGGTAAAAATGCACCAGATTACAGAAATGGAGTGTGTGTCCTGACTGTACTATTCCTCAGAAATCATGGTTTTGGAACCCATTTTCTTCATTCAGTCAAAGTGCCTTGAACTCTCAGTTTTTAAGTCTGAAATCAAAGGTTCCTCTCAGTCAAGTGCAAGCTATCCACAAAGTTTGGCAACTGTAGCTGGTGGATAAAGTAAATTATTGTGCAGAAACCATTTTTCTTATTTAATCTAAATGGCTTTGTTCTTTGTGATTTGAGCCTGAAATCAATAGGGTTTCGCTAAGTGCAAGTCATCTGCAAATTTTGTTAATTATAGATGGTGAACAACTCAAGTTATAGTGTTGAAACCTAATTCATAATAGATGAATGGACTGATAAAGAGACAAAATCATAACATAATACAGATCCCATTCGGTGGGCTTATAAAAAATCATTAAATTCATTAAGTCTGACTGTGGCAATTTTGAGTAATGAGATAGTACCTGGCTCCAGGATCACTGACTTCATCACACTTCATGACAGACAGAAGCGTTTGGTATCTCATGCGTTTATTATGACATAGTATGTACATGTGGCTATTATGACATGATATGTACATGTGCCTATTATGACATGGTATGTACATGTGCCTATTATGACATGATATGTACATGTACCTATTATGACATGATATGTACATGTGCCTATTATGACATGATATGTACATGTACCTATCATGACATGGTATGTACATGTGCCTATTATGACATGGTATGTACATGTGCCTATTATGACATGATATGTACATGTGCCTATTATGACATGATATGTACATGTGCCTATTATGACATGATGTGTACATGTACCTATCATGACATGGTATGTACATGTGCCTATTATGACATGGTATGTACATGTGCCTATTATGACATGATATGTACATGTGCCTATTATGACATGGTATGTACATGTGCCTATTATGACATGATATGTACATGTGCCTATTATGACATGATATGTACATGTGCCTATTATGACATGATATGTACATGTACCTATCATGACATGGTATGTACATGTGCCTATTATGACATGATATGTACGTGTGCCTATTATGACATGATATGTACATGTACCTATTATGACATGGTATGTACATGGTATGTACATGTGCATATTATGACATGGTATGTACATGTGCCTATTATGACGTGGTATGTACATGTGCCTATTATGACAAGCTATATTCTTGAGAAAGCTTGCCAGTAGCTTCTCGAGGGTTGGTGATTCTTTCCGGGGATTTCCCGGGTTCTTCCTCCACCATTAATACTCGCCGCCATGTATAGCTGATCATGTGCTGAAAAATGGCGTTAAACCCTACAACAACAACAACAAACTATATTCTCACAAAATTTACCCAAATAATATTTTTAAGAACACAGTGTGGGTATCATGATCTATTTAGAATATAGGATATTTCACATGATCATATTTCACAAATTTCATTATCATTAACTAAAGTGATACAATATACAATTTTCTCAATTGCTATCAGGGTACATGTATATGATTAATTACTATGTTACCCGAGATCTCTGCTGGAGAGACACAACATATTTCATTGCAACAGTTAAATGTGTAACCTCAAAATGAGGGTGATAATTGTTTTCTTATACTGAAGGAAAGTTAAGCCTCCTGAGTTAAAACAACTTTATTCTGAGTAGTGAATCACTTTTTGACCTTATAGCACTTTGAACACTCACAAGGTAATATGACAGTAATTTCAGGATAATATGATGGCAATGTGGTAATGTGACAGCAATTTCAGGATAATATGGTAACATGGTAATATGATTGCAATGTGAACATAATATGATGAGAACATGGTAATATGACAGTAATTTGAGGATAATATGATGGTAACATGGTAATATGACTGTAATTTGAGGACAATATGATGGTAACATGGTAATATGACAGTAATTTGAGGAAAATATGATTGTAATCTGGTAATATGATTGCAATGTGAACATAATATGATGAGAACATGGTAATATGACAGTAATTTGAGGATAATATGATGGTAACATGGTAATATGACTGTAATTTGAGGACAATATGATGGTAACATGGTAATATGATAGTAATTTGAGGAAAATATGATGGTAACATGGTAATATGACAGTAATTTGAGGATAATATATTAACATGGCAATATGACAGTAATTTGAGGAAAATATGATGGTAACATGGTAATATGACAGTAATTTAAGAACAATACAATGGTAACATGGTAATATGACTGTAATTTAAGAACAATACAATGGTAACATGGTAATATGACTGTAATGTGAGGATAATAAGATGGTAATGTGGTAATATGACTGTAATTTGAGACTATGATATTAGCATGGTAATTGACAGTAATTTGAGGACAATATGATGGTAACATGGTAATATGACTGTAATTTGAGGACAATATGATGGTAACATGGTAATATGACTGTAATTTGAGGACAATATGATGGTAACATGGTAATATGACTGTAATTTGAGGACAATATGATGGTAACATGGTAATATGACTGTAATTTGAGGACAATATGATGGTAACATGACAGTAATTTGAGGACAATATGATGGTAACATAGTAATATGACTGTAATTTGAGGATAATATATTAACATGGTAATGTGACTAATTTGAGGACAATATGATGGTGACATAGTAATATGATTGTAATATGATGATAATTATATTAACATAGTAATATGACTGCAATGGGAGGACAATATGATGGTAACATAGTAATATGACTGTAATTTGAGGACAATATGATGGTAACATGGTAATATGACTGTAATTTGAGGATAATATTATATTAACATGGTAATATGACTGTAATTTGAGGACAATACGATGGTAATGTGGTTATATGAGTGAAACTTGAGGACAATATGATGGTAACATGATGTGACATAACTGTGACTTGAGGATAATATAATGGTAACATGATGTGATGCAATAGTGACTTGATGACACTATGATGGTAACATGAAGTGATGCAACAGTGACTTGATGACACTATGATGGTAACATGATTTGACACAACTTGAGGACAATATGATGGTAACATGATGTGACATAACTGAGTTGAGGACAATATGATGGTAACATGATGTGACATAACTAACTTGAGGACAATATGATGGTAACATGATGTGACATAACTGAGTTGAGGACAATATGATGGTAACATGATGTGACATAACTGTAACTTGAGGACAATATGATGGTAACATGATGTGACATAAGTGAGTTGAGGACAATATGATGGTAACATGATGTGACATAACTGTAACTTGAGGACAATATAATGGTAACATGATGTGACATAACTGTAACTTGAGGACAATATGATGGTAACATGATGTGACATAACTGTAACTTGAGGACAATATGATGGTAACATGATGTGACATAACTGTAACTTGAGGACAATATGATGGTAACATAATGTGATGCAACAGTGACTATGATCTGACCTTGCAGGCAAAAAAAGGACTTCTGAGAAAATGGAATATATGTTTTAATGGTAAATGTCACATGTTTAAATTTCAACCAATTACCAAACAGATTCTAAAAGTGATGTGTAAGAAAAAATGATCTTTGCATATATTGAGTGAATGACGTATTTCATTGGGTGGGTGAAAAAAACTCAGTACTGGTATTTTTACGATGGTTGAAGCCACAAGTGAGACTACTTGAGTTTCTCATCCACATGATGATGTACATCTGTTATTGACTCTCAGCAAGCAAATTTTCTTTTTATGTTGCCATCGAAGTAACACATTTCTTACAGTATCCTATGTAATAATGTCAGATGTTTGCCATCTATGTTCTGCTGTCTTTGGTGTATATTCACACAGAAAATATCAGTAGTAACTTAATTCTATTTTGTATTTCAAGACAAAAAAACACATACATAAAATAAAAGCAAGTATGTTGTGGTATTCTTTTGTAAGAGGATGCTATAATGATGTTATTACCTGATGCTATAACGATGTTATTACCTGATGCTATAATGATGTTATTAACTGATGCTATAACGATGTTATTACCTGATGCTATAATGATGTTATTAACTGAAGCTATATTGATGTTATTAACTGAAGCTATAATGATGTTTTTACCTGATGCTATAATGATGTTTTTACCTGATGCTATAATGATGTTATTACCTGATGCTATAATGATGTTTTTACCTGATGCTATAATGATGTTATTACCTGATGCTATATTGATGTTATTACCTGATGCTATAATGATATTATTACCTGATGCTATAATGATGTTATTAACTGAAGCTATAATGATGTTATTACCTGATGCTATAACGATGTTATTACCTGATGCTATAATGATGTTATTAACTGATGCTATAATGATGTTATTACCTGATGCTATAAATATGTTATTACCTGAGTCCGCTGAGATTTTCTTGCTCATTCTATTGGGACTCACATCACCTGCAAAACAATTGGAAAAAGTCAGAAATTATTGCTGGCCATTACAATGAATATGTTTATTTTAATGGGTATTAGTTTCAATTGTTTTGCACAAAATGGCAAATTTGGGTCAATAGTCAAATTAACTGACTGCCTCTTATGGGAAAGTAGGTCAGATACATCACTATTTGCTAGGTCTGATACAGATACAACACTGGATAGATATAAAGACATTGCTGTTTCTTAGGACATATACAGATACAACACCTTTTGCCTGACAGACACAGATACAACACTGTTTGCAAGGTTAGATACAAATAGAACACTATTTGCCTGACAGATAAAGATAAATTACTGTTTCTAAGGACATATACAGAATACACTGCTAAGACATATAAAGATACAACACTACTTGTAAGGACAGATACAGAAAGAACACTGTTTTTAAGGACAGGTACAGATACAACACTGTTTGTAAGGACAGACACATATACAACACTGCTTGCCTGACAGATACAGAGACATCACTGTTTGCTAGGGCTGATACACATACAACAATGTAAGAACAAATAAAGATACAACACTGTTTGTCAGGAAAGATACAAATACATAACTATTTCTGTGAATAGATACTAACACTTTACTGTTCGTTAGAACAGACACAGATACGCTATTGTTTGTTAGAAGAGACACAGATACATTACTGTTCATTAGAACAGACAGATACATTACTGTTTGTTAGAACATTCACAGATACATTTTACTGTTTGTTAGAATAGATACATATACATTACTGTTTGCTAGAACAGACACAGATACATTACTGTTTGTTAAAACATATACTGATATATTACTGTTTGTTAAAACAGACACAGATACATTATTGTTTGTTAGAATAGATACAGATACATTACTGTTTGTTAGAACAGACACAGATACATTATTGTTTGTTAGAACATATGCAGATACATTATTGTTTGTTAGAACATATGCAGATACATTATTGTTTGTTAGAACATATGCAGATACATTATTGTTTGTTAGAACATATGCAGATACATTACTCTTTGTTAAAACATATACAGATACATTACTGTTTGTTAGAACAGACATATACATTACTGTTTGTTAAAACAGACACAGATACATTACTGTTTGTTAAAACATATACTGATATATTACTGTTTGTTAAAACAGACACAGATACATTATTGTTTGTTAGAATAGATACAGATACATTACTGTTTGTTAGAACAGACACAGATACATTATTGTTTGTTAGAACATATGCAGATACATTATTGTTTGTTAGAACATATGCAGATACATTACTCTTTGTTAAAACATATACAGATACATTACTGTTTGTTAGAACAGACATATACATTACTGTTTGTTAAAACAGACACAGATACATTACTGTTTGTTAGAATACAGATACATTAATGTTTGTTAGAACATATATAGATACATTACTGTTCATTAGAACAGACACAGATACATTACTGTTTGTTAGAACAGACACAGATAAATTTTACTATTTTAAAAGACAGATACAGATGCATCACTGTTTCTTACGACCAATACGGATACAAGCTGATTGTTAGGACTTTATATTTATCTGTTGTTACGACTTTAAATTTATCTTTTACAGCAACCAAAAAATCAAAGAAAACTGGTGCTACACAATTAAATGCTATTTCACAGTAAAACTGTTTTAGCAAGAGTCATCTAGAGATGACATACCCTGCATATATAAGAATCCTAATGAAAGTACCCTGTCTTCCACTAGTGTTGACATATACCCTGCATATGTAAGAATCCAATGAAAGTACCCTGTCATCCACTAGTGTTGACATATACCCTGCATATGTAAGAATCCTAATGAATGTACCTTGTCTTCCACTAGTGTTGACATATACCCTGCATATGTAAGAATCCAATGAAAGTACCCTGTCTTCCACTAGTGTTGACATATACCCTGCATATGTAAGAATCCTAATGAATGTACCTTGTCTTGCACTAGTGTTGACTTATACCCTGCATATGTAAGAATCCCAATGAAAGTACCCTGTCTTCTACTGGTGTTGACATATACCCTGCATATGTAAGAATCCAATGAAAAGTACCCTGTCTTCCACTAGTGTTGACATATACCCTGCATATGTAAGAATCCAATGAAAAGTACCCTGTCTTCTTCTAGTGTTGACATATACCCTGCATATGTAGAATCCAATGAAAAGTACCCTGTCTTCCACTAGTGTTGACATATACCCTGCATATGTAAAAACCATTGAGTACCATATGTTCCAGCAGTCTCAGTGAGGATGGTCTAGAAATAACAGATACACTACTTATATACAAATGAAAAAGAAAGTGTCCTGTGTTCCTAAACTATGAGAGCATGGTTTAGAAATAACATATACATGTATGGTACTTACATTAGAAACCATAATCTAAAATCTAAAATGGTTATGGAGTTGTGCCCCAGAACCCAAAGTATTGATGGACAAACAAATAGATCATAACATTAAATATACAGAAACTGCAAATGACACGTCCATTTCACTAGTCTAATATATGTATATGTGACCCGGGACTTACGTCGTGTGCTAATGTGCGTGGTTGTTGTGAGTGAGCAAACGAGTGAGCGATCGATCGCGGTACATGATTCCAGTGTGTCACGTGTATGAAAACCACCTCTTCGCGATACTAATAAAAGGCTAGGGAATTACTACTTGAGGCTAGAGAGAGAGAGAGTCATACAACACCTCGAGCAGTGCAGAGATTTGTCTTTCACGCAAGTGAAAGACAAAGGGATTGAATACGTTAATATATTTCGGGAAAGTAATACTCTTCGAGTCTGGTAAGGGATTGTTTTTATTTTTGTGATAAAATTATAAATGCCGGTGGGTGGGTTATACAATGTGTATTGTATTTGTTATATTATGTATTATGTTTGTCTTGTATTCTAAGCATGTGTTTTGTATTGTTTTAGGTTTTTTTATTGTACCTCATACCAACTGTCATAAATCCCACAATCGACAACAAGAGTACTTATTTCTTTGCGAGAGGAGTGAGAGCTCACATATGGCGCCCACCGTGGGACCCGTGGGATGGAGAGAAGATCTTATCTGACTGGTAAACCAGACCGAAGGGTTGCAAGCAAGGGATTCCAAAAAGGAGTCCACATTGGAGAGTGTAAGCGTACTGGAGGATGCTAGCACGCGCTTCAAAATGATTTGGTAGTGTTCTTTTCTTGGCCCGAACAGGACACATTTGCAGTACTTTCAATGTTCTTCGCAGATGAAACTGAACTTTGACGACAGATGACATCACGGTTATCTTCACAGCTGATGACATTTAACTGTGCATATATATAGGACGATGAGTAATGCGTGTTTTGTGTTATTCATTTAATTAGTGACAGTTTCAAAAGGAAGGATTCTTGGATTTGGAAATGATGTAAGTGTTATTTTCCATATATTTGTCAGCTATTCAATATATTATTTGTCGTTTGCAAGTAATAGTAATGACGTTCTAACTCTAGTTGTGCTTATCACCAGCATTGCACGAACAGTATTCGTTTAGTTCAACACGTGGTAGCAGCACGGTTTGACCCACTTGTTAGACGCTATGTAGAAATCGCCATGTCAAATCGAGGTTAAGGTCATTGTGGTGAATTCAGCCTGTTGACAGATTGGCTATAACGCACATGGCATAATCTTTAGCAGTTGCAAAGGACTTACTTGTTACCTGAATATAATTTTGCTTTAATTCAATGGAAATTGCAATGACATTTATGACAATTGCCATTATTTTGCATATGTTTATTTTCTGTTTACATTATTGATATAATATATCAGTTTTGTTTATTGAGAAATACATGTATACAGGTTGGTGTTGATTATTAGATTATCTGACCACCACATATAAGAGGGTTTTATAGATCACTGCTTGAGGTGTTGTTGACTTAATGAGACAGCTTTGACTTCTTTATCTAATATACCACTATGCTTTAAACCCCACTCACAAAATTTTACAGCGCTCTAACGCCCGAGTGAAAGTTGCAGAAAGTGAGGTGATAGTACTGTTTACATATTTGGTTTGGGGTTATATAAGTAACACCATTATGCAGTTATTATATGCATAAGCTTGCGCTTGATATTTTAAGGCGTGTGAGACGGTTTCTATTTAGTATTTGTGAGGATATTTTGATAAAGTAATTTTGTAGTGATATTAATATCTACTTTGAAGACTTACGCCTTTATTGATTTTTTGCGTTGGTAAATAGTTTCTTGACTGAATCATGGTTATACAACCAATCGCTGTCGTACGATTTGTTTGCAGTGTCAGATATACGCGCGTTTTTTTTTTAAGGGTTCTTTTCATGATGGCTACAAGTAAGAACCCAATGACAAATGAGGAAATGATACAGGCATTGAATGCTATTGGGTATGTGGTAATGCCCGTCGGGGTCGCACTTAAATCCACTGTAACCCCAGCCAGATCTGATATACCTCAGTCTAGCCCTTGGTCGCAAAGCACTCCAACTGCAGGAACTGGGAGGGGCTCGCTCATGCGGTTTGGTATACAGAGTACGGTTCAAGTAGGTGCTTCAGCACTGTTTGGTGGTTCCCAGGGTACTCCGCCAGCAGTCAACGCAACCCCCACCCCGTCCACTTCCATCGTAGTACCTAAGATCCCTTTCTTTTCGGGTGATGACCCAACACAAAAAGGTGACGTCACATATTACAAATGGAGATTTGAGGTAAAATGTCTTATACCTGAATATCCCCCAATGATTATGACACAGGCTGTCAGATGGTCTCTGCGGGGCAAGGCGTGACATACCGTTATAGCGTTAGGCAAGAAAGCATCAATTGACGCCATATTAAGGAGCCTAGATACTGCCTTTGGAGATATGTCGACTCAAGGCATGATTATGCAAGAGTTTTTCAACTCTTTCCAGAGAGAAGGGGAATCTGTGACTTCCTTTGGTTGCAGGCTGGAGACCCTTCTCCAAACTGTGATCGAAGCGGGCCACATCAGAGAAGAGGATAAGGATGGCCTCCTCAGACAGAAGTTTTGGTCTTCACTGAGGACTGAACTCCTCAAGAGCCACACTCGCCATAAGTTCGACTCAATCACTAACTATGACAAGTTACTTCGAGAAATTAGGATGGTCGACAAGAGCTGAACTTGCCGAAGGACGCTAACCCAATTCCCCCCAAGAAAGTACACCACCAGCCCATGGTATAAAGCAGCCACGAGCAATGCAAGATGGAGAAAGATTTCGACTTAAGAATCCAACAAAACTGAGGAGAAACTAGGATTTCAAATCGACGCCCTTGCTAAACAGCTGCAAGAACAATCGCTACTCCTCAGAGAACTGTCTGGAACTAACAAAAGGAGGGATGACAGTAACAGACAAGCCCAAAACTACAGCGATGACAGCCGACACCACTATGGCAATAGGGGCCGCCATTACCGAGGAAATCGGGGAAATGGTTACAGAGTTAACGGTAACCGAGGGCGTGGTTACGGTGGGGGAGAGCAGAATTTAAAAGAGTGACCGCCTCTGTAGATGGCCATATGGGGGCTGGTGACAAACCTAAAGGCCAGAATATGCTATTTCAGCGCTTGGTTGGTTCTTCCAACACTAGTATTATTTATCTAAACAATGTTCCAGTTACTGCCCTTATTGACAGTGGATCCATGGTGACTACAGTATCAAATAGTTTTTATTTGTCACTGGGTGATAAGCCGGTGCTTCACTCTCTGGAATCACTGGGTCTCAGGGTAACTATTGCAGACGGCTCATTTTTGAGTTATCTGGGATACACTGAGTGCCCCATTAGGATGCCATTTGTATCTGATTTTGAACTCAGTGTCCCCATTTTAGTTGTACCAGAGACAGAGTCCAACCGCACTTGTCCTGTCGTTATTGGAACAAATGTCATTCGTTTGTGTAGGGATTACATAATTGATAATCCTCCTACAGATGGAATCCCAGATACATGGAAACTTGCTATTGAAAGCATTGAGTGTAAGTCATTTACAGTGAGATCTACTAATATGCATGCCGTCAATGTTGCACCGTATGAAACCATTACTATCAACGGCATTGCCCGCAATGTTGATGCTCATATAGCAGAAGCAGTTACAGAGAACTTGGGAAACTCTAAACAGTTTACGGTCTGTCCAAGGGTGACCAGGGTTGATCACAAGGGATCGTATTCCAGGGTTCAGGTCAGACTTTGCAATATGTCTGCCAAAGGGGTGACAATAAGACCCAAATCAGATATATGTCTTATAAGTGAAGTCAAAGTTGTGGACAACTTAGCTTCTAACTTCACCCCTGACATGTCCAAAGACAGTGGACATTCTGCTCTGGAAGATTTGAAAGTTAAGATTGGTGTTGAAAATCTGAACCCAGAGCAACGGGACAGGCTTAGGCAAGTATTGGGCAGGTGGGATTCCATATTTTCAAAGGGCCCCACAGATTTGGGAAAAACTGATTTAGTCAAGCATAAGATTGTGCTTGATGACGATAAACCGTTCAAACAGCCATACAGGAGGATACCGCCGGGGATGTATAAGGAGGTGCACCAGCACATTAGGGAAATGTTAGATGCTGGTGCAATTAGGGAATCTGACAGTCCCTACTCCTCGAATGTTGTGTTAGTCCGGAAATGCGATAACAGCTTATGTTTCTGTATAGACTACAGGTCCCTCAATGCAAGGACCCAGAAGGATGCTTATATGCTTCCACGGTTTGACGATACAGTCGATGTCTTACAAGGGGCCAGGTTCTTCTCTAAGCTGGACCTTAGGTCTGGTTATTGGCAAGCTGAGATAGAAGAACAACATAGGCAATATACAGCCTTCTCGGTGGGTCCGCTCGGGTTTTACGAGGCGAACCGAATGAGTTTTGGTCTGTGCAACACTGGGGCTACTTTCCAGCGTCTCATGGAGAAATGCATGGGAGAAATGCACCTCAAAGAGTGCCTCATCTTCATAGATGACATTCTCATATTCTCCAAAACGTTCGACAAGCACATAGAACAGTTAGAAGCTTACATCAGCACGGTCTTAGGCTGAAACCCTCTAAGTGCAAGTTGTTCATGTCCTCAGTCATTTATCTGGGCCATGTTATATTGGAGGAAGGTATCAAGACCGACCCGGAAAAGACCTCTGCGATTAGGAATTGGCCAAAACCTAAAAACATTAAGGAGCTATGTCAGTTTTTAGGGTTCGCAGGATACTATCACTGCTTTGTCGAGAGATTCTCGCAAATAGCACAACCATTAAATGCTCTTTTAGAGGGCCATGGCACGACCAAGGCGTCTCGAAAGAATAAGTCCAAAAACAAACAAGCAGCTCCTTGGCAATGCTCAAGAAACCGCTTTTTAAATCTTATAGATAAGTTGACTTCTACCCCCATCTTAGTGTTTGCCGACTATGCTAAACCATTCATAGTGCATATGGATGCTAGCGGCTCTGGTTTAAGCGCAGTCCTATATCAAGAGCAAGAGGGAGTGAAAAGAGTAATTGCATACGACAGTCGGGGGTTGAGACCTAGCGAACGACGCTATCCAGCTCACAAGCTCAAATTTTTGGCGCTGAAGTGGGCCGTGATGGATAAATTCCACGACTATCTCTTAGGTTCTTCCTTCGAGGTGATCACGGACAGCAACCCATTAACATACGTCCTTTCGACGGCAAAACTGGATGCTACAGGGCATATATGGGTTGCGGCTCTGGCAAATTACAATAGTAAGTGGCCTCAGAAACCTAGAATGTAACACTCATGCCCTCTTACCATGATATCCATTCTAAATGTTTACCCAGGTCCCGTCAAAGTGACTGAAACCCATTTTCAACCAAGCCACTGACTGACAAAAGAGAGTGACACAAGCCGCCTCTAAATGTAATAAGAAGGAAAGACTAACTGTCACAATCAGGAACCTGGTGTCTTATAGTCAGATGTGCAAAACTGGAGGCAGTAAAATCCACAATATATAGTAAATAATGTGACAGGAGGCAAGACAGTCTAGCTGTTGCAGTCTGGAAATGAACCTGGTTCACCTGTATATTTGAATTCTTTTTGTGTATGAATAGTCCTGAGTGCTAACACAATTACTGTCTTAAAATATCGGTATTAAAAGCTCAATAGAGCTCACATTTTATGTGCTATTAGCAAATGCACTGAATGTAGATAAAGATGACTTGTAGTTATTCTGGATACATCTTGCATATTTTTGCTGCCAACATTTTTCGTCCACCTGGACAATTCACAGAAATACTGAAATGAAGATAGAGCTACTTGGTATGAAATATCATCATATGATGTGTCCATTCTTACTTTTCAAATGACTACATGAATTATGATGTGTCTATTCTTGCTTTTCAAATGACTACACACATCTATGATGTGTCTATTCTTACTTTTCAAATGACTACATGCATCTATAATGTGTCCATTCTTACTTTTCAAATGACTACACACAGCTATGATGTGTCCATTCTTACTTTTCAAATGACTACATGCATCTATGTGTATATTCTTACTTTTCAAATGACTACACGCATCTATGATGTGTCTATTCTTACTTTTCAAATGACTACACACATCTATGATGTGTCCGTTCTTACTTTTCAAATGACTACATACATGATGTGTCCATTCTTACTTTTCAAATGACTACACACATCTATGATGTGTCTATTCTTACTTTTCAAATGACTACACTCATCTATAATGTGTCTATTCTTACTTTTCAAATTACTACATGCATCTATGATGTGTCTATTCTTACTTTTCAAATGACTACATGCATCTATGATGTGTCTATTCTTACTTTTCAAATGCTACACACATCCATGATGTGTCTATTCTTACTTTTCAAATGCTACACGCACCATTGACAAGGGTTTATGGACTCATGAAAACTCTGGCTTTTGATTCTAATGAGGCAGAAACATTCGGAAACGCATCAACAGTGTCAGTCTGTGGCTTGGATGTGGTGCCTTTATGACTACTGAAAATGAGAAGAAAAAAACATAAATTATAACATCCACTAAAAGAAACATGTAAATAATTATCAATATCTGCAACACAAAACTGAATTGTTGTTTATTTCTCTGATTTTGACCTTCTTGACCCTGACTCAAAAAGAAATGCTTCACTCTTTAAAATTATCAACTTTAAATTCAAGCTTCAAGTTTTTAAAAAAGTGAAAAGCACAATACCTGCATTGTCATTGGTATGTCTTTTTGGATGTTAATGGCGGTTTGCACTTTCTGAAAGATAATGGTGCCTTTCACAGAATGTACATGTTTGCTGCAAATATTTACATAAAAGTGATAATAAAAATTAAATAAGCAAGGATAAAATGATTAAACATTTATATTTTATCATAAGCATTCAGATAAAATGCGTATAAGGCAGAAGTGGCTAGAATAAAGGACTTTAATTTGTGACATGGGCAAGTAGTTCAACAATACAATTACGTTGTGTTTTAATCCTGCATCTAGTATTTTGTTCAAGTTATGTTCTGATGTTGTATTGCATGTTTGTATATGTGTGTGTGTGTGTGTGTGTGTGTGTGTGTGTGATTTGGTTTTTAACATAGCTTTAACAATTTTTCAGTCATATCGTTGATGTTGTATTGCATAATTGTGTTGGTACTAATAGCTCACTAAAATTGCAAACTTACATTTTACATTTTGTTTCTCAGAAAAATGGTAGCTAAGATCATGGATTTGTAAGAATGGTAGTCAAGACCATGGATTTGTAAGAATGGTAGTCAAAACCATGGGTTTGTAAGAATGGTAGTCAATACCATGGGTTTGTAAGAATGGTAGTCAAGACCATGGGTTTGTAAGAATGGTAGTCAAGACCATGGATTTGTAAGAATGGTAGTCAAAACCATGGGTTTGTAAGAATGGTAGTCAAAACTATGGGTTTGTAAGAAAGGTATTTAGCTCCATGGGTTTCTAAAAATGGCATTTAAGATTGTGGATTCTGTGAATGGTTGCTAAGACAATGGATTTGTTTAAACGGTACCTAAGACCATGGGTGTGTGAAAGCGAATCAGTAGCAGAAAAATATGATTCTGGTAACTTGGAAATTCCTTGTCACCTATGCATGGAAAAATGCCAATTTTGATTCTTCTGGATTTAAGCTGCTGAGTGTTTGCAGCATGTGAATTCATTATATATCTTTGGTTTCCCATTTTATGTGCTCCATTTTTATTTATGGGCAATTCCAGTCAGAATTGCATCATTGAAATTATGGCTGGGAGATGAATAATGTTCTGCCAAATGTTTGGTTTGCCAGTCAGATCTGTGCAGATTTATTATTATGTTGAATTTCTCAGTTTCTCCAGCATATTGGGTGCTTTATAACTTGCAAGTGATGAGGTAGACCACATTTTCTCTGTTGCGTGTTACAGTATGACTGTGAATATTTAACTTTTAACCCATGAGTGTGTTTTGTTCATGTCTTGGCACATCTTGCATCTTTTGTTTCCACAAGGCTTCTATTATATATATTGTGTGTATAAACTCATTCATGTAAACAAGGTGTCCATTACATTTGCCTGTCTAGGAAATTTAATCTGTGCTGTGCATTCACAAACCAAAATTTCTTGGGCCCATCATTTGTAACAGAAAAATGAGGTTGTTGGCAAAATCAAGAAACAATTGTTAAATATTATAAAAGGTTGTGTTTTGCTTGATTTGGTGTTTATCATCACAAGATGTAGTGCCAAGGTAATTGGAGTATAATACATTGCCTAAGGACACACCATGGTACCCAACCCAGTTTGATCCATTGCCATACTCCATGGTAGCCAACCCAGCTTGATCCATTGCCATCCACAATGGTAGCCAACCCAGCTTGATCCATTGCCACACACCATGGTAGCCAACCCAGTTTGATCCATTGCCACACACCACAGTAGCCAACCCAGTCTGATCCATTGCCACACACCACAGTAGCCAACCCAGGTTGATCCATTGCCACACACCATGGTAGCCAACATAGTTTGATCCATTGCCAGACACCACGGTAGCCAACCCAGGTTGATCCATTGCCACACACCATGGTAGCCAACATAGTTTGATCCACTGCCAGACACCACGGTATCCAACCCAGGTTGATCCATTGCCACACACCATGGTAGCCAACCCAGTTTGATCCATTGCCACACACCATGGTAGCCAACCCAGCTTGATCCATTGCCACACACCATGGTAGCCAACCCAGTTTGATCCATTGCCACACACCATGGTAGCCAACACAGGTTGATCCATTGTCACACACCATGGTAGCTAACATAGTTAGATCCATTGCCACATACCACGGTAGCCAACCCAGTTTGATCCATTGCCACACACCACGGTAGCCAACCCGGTTGATCCATTGCCACACACCATGGTAGCCAACCCAGCTTGATCCATTGCCACACACCATGATAGTCAACATAGTTTGATCCACTGCCACACACCACAGTAGCCAACCCAGGTTGATCCATTGCCACACACCACGGTATCCAACCCAGGTTGATCTATTGCCATACACCATGGTAGCCAACCCAGCTTGAAATGTGTCTGTTTTTTCCTAGATAACTCTTACTCTAGTCTAGTTCTAACAGAGTTATCTCTCTTAACAGCAATGAGTACATGTACCTGGTTTTGTCCTTGTGAAATTGATAAACTAACATTGTTCTCTATGACAGTGTGTGACATGCATGCTGAGATAGGATAGAAAGTATATTTATTTCACAAAACATTAGTATTGATGTCTATGGAAAAACAAATGGTACCATCATACCTTTAGTCAAGCACTCTCTCATAAACTGTCAGCCATTGCTTTCCACATGTAAACAATATAAAACATCTGGATAAATATGTGACAATAAAATAAAGTACAGACTAAACCATTATTGGCAGTACAATTAGGACATTTTAATCCTTAAGTAGTTCAACCCTGTCAATGAATAAAATGTACAGTATATGCAAACTTATAAGCCAAGTCAAACTACAAGGAACACAGACTATCATCTGCCATCACATAACATGCTGGAGAGCAGGATTTGCTATTAATATTGCTGGAGATCAGGATTTGCTATTAATATTGCTGGAGATCAGGATCTGCTACTAATATTGCTGGAGATCAGGATTTGCTATTAATATTGCTGGAGATCAGGATTTGCTATTAATATTGCTGGTTAGACCAAACAAACTGCAGAGATTATGCAACAGCTGCATATGCATTATGCAACAGCAGATCTATGTTTGCACAGTTAAACTTGACTTAAAAGTGAGTATATACAGAACATAAATCTTAACACTATTAGTTAAACACCATTCTTTCTGAAGTGTCTCCTAAATTCACAGCAATCACTGACCTGTCACATTATGATACCATTTTAACTTGGAATACAAACAACACTCCACTACTATTGTTTACCAAATTTCTATGTAATCTATAACTTGTAGCATATTATTTGTTAGGGTTCAATCAACTTCAATCATTCTGACACAAATCAATACACATGACATCCATCTTTCTATATTCTAAATACCCAGAACCAAGCCCAATCTTCAACTAAAAACTGATGCTTGTCTTGAAACACTAGAAAAAAAATTCTAAATTGTCAACAAGATCTAATACTGAATCAAAACACAGTAAAAGCAATAGAACTCTAAAAAAGTTGGTATACAAATGTAAGTGCAAAATAAATAGTTTTATATAAAACTCCTTGCAAACAACCCATTATCAGGCTGTCTTAACAAGTTTATGTCAGACTTTTATTTATTTATTTATATATTTATTTATTTCCCTGGAATACAAAGTGAAAAATTTCAAAAGAAATTATAGTATTATGAATTAAATCCCAAAAGGTCAAAAAAAGTCTTAATGAATACAGTTTTAATTAAATTCCAGTGGTTTTCAAATTAAGATCCAGCACTGAAGGCATTGATGTACCTGTGTCTTGAATGTACTAATATACCAGTGCCTTAAAGTGAGAGGATATGATACCAGTCTTCCAATTAATCACAATAATATAATCCAAGATGCCCTTGTCTGAATTCACTATAATTCTAATTTAATGATTCCGTCAAAAAATATTGTTTAAAAGCACTTTGTATTTATAGTGAATAAAACTTTAATAAACAATTCATCCAATCAAATACTGAACACAACAAAACAAGTGAGTCTGCTTCAAGATCTTACAGAAAGAATGAGTAATTTCACAAATAAACAAGATCATATTTTTTAAAAACTAAGACACAAAAGAAGAACCAAGATGTAGGACAAAAGTTTATTTCTAGAAGAATCTAAGTTATAATTAAACAAGGTCTGTTACTAACATTATAAAAAAGAACATGGTAAACATAATGTCCTTGACTCAGACTAAGATAATGATCCTAATATTTAACCCACACTGAGAAAAATGAACTTTGTATTATTTGTTTACAAAATAAAAACGACATCAGTGTCTCTAGTCAGGAACAACATGAACTGTTCGTTCGACAAGTTCAAGTCCATAATACATTTACAAATATCCATAGCATATAGTGAATTAAAACAAAACTAACAAACAGTACAAATTAAATATACATAACAATTGTTATAATAAGTTTATTATAAACAATTAATGTCTTGCAATCTGAAAATTACTCTGAGTTGATAATGCATCCAGGATCTTCGTGATATGGTGATAACACAAACGGCTTGAGGCGATGAAATTAGCAGTAACAAAATGGCTTGAGGTTATGAAATTAGCAGTAACAAAATGGCTTGAGGCGATGAAATTAGCAATAACAAAATGGCTTGAGGCGATGAAATTAGCAGTAACAAAATGGCTTGAGGCGATGAAATTAGCAGTAACAAAATGGCTTGTTCAATGGACATTGATAGGCATGATAGTGGAGGTTAGATGGGAAATTGTGCAACAATGCATGAGATCCATTAATCTATTAATGATGTGGTGCAGGACTGTGAGAAATCAGTTGCAATGTGACAAGTCTAGTCCTGGCAAGACATAGGATATAAGTCAGGCATCACACCACAGTGTTGATAATCTGGCTAGACATAGGATATAAGTCAGGCATCATACCACAGTGTTGATAATCTGGAGAGACAGGATATGTCAGGCATTACAACAGTGTTGATAATCTGGCTAGACAGATGATATAAGTTAAGCATCACACCACAGTGTTGATAATCTGGCTAGACAAACGATATAAGTCAGGCATTACACCACAGTGTTGATAATCTGGCTAGACATAGGATATAAGTCAGGCATCACACCACAGTGTTGATAATCTGGCAAGGCAGATGATATAAGTCAGGCATCACACCACAGTGCTGATAATCTGGCTAGACACACGATGTAAGTCAGGTATCACACCACAGTGTTGATAAACTGGCTAGACAGATGATATAAGTCAGGCATCACACCACAGTGTTGATAATCTGGCTAGACAAACGATATAAGTCAGGCATCACACCACAGTGTTGATAATCTGGCTAGAGAAAAGATATAAGTCAGACATCACACCACAGTGTTGATAATCTGGCGAGCAGAGGTTATAAGTCGGGCATAACACCACAGTGTTGATAATCTGGCTAGACACACGATGTAAGTCAGGCATCACACCACAGTGTTGATAATCTGGCTAGACAGACGATATAAGTCAGGCATCACACCACAGTGTTGATAATCTGGCTAGACAAATGATATAGGTCAGGCATCACACCACAGTGTTGATAATCTGGCTAGACAAACGATATAAGTCATGCATCACACAACAGTGTTGATAATCTGGCGAGGCATAGGATATAAGTTGGGCATCACACCACAGTGCTGATAATCTGGCCAGACACACGATGTAAGTCAGGCATCACACCACAGTGTTGATAAACTGGCTAGACAGACGATATAAGTCAGGCATCACACCACAGTGTTGATAATCTGGCTAGACAAACGGTATAAGTCAGGCATCACACCACAGTGTTGATAATCTGGTGAGGCAGAGGATATAAGTCAGGCATCACACCACAGTGTTGATAATCTGGCTAGACAGAGGATATAAGTCAGGCATCACACCACAGTGTTGATAATCTTGATGCAGTAGATTTGTCCGTACTGGAGACCATTGAACTCTTCACAACCACCTGAGGAGGGAGCACCTATTGCTTCTAGACAGCTTGAGCTACAATACCTTGTCATTGAGGACCAAGATTTACAACAGGAAATGCCTAGATGAGTTGAGCTAGGAAGAAGAGAAAGAGTCCCAAGGTGGGCAATAAAAAGGCCTGATTTGATGATAACTGGAATTACAATGTATATCCTAAAGGCTGCTCTGCAGAACAATGTCACCATGAGGTTCCAATCCATTAATCCCTTTCATAATCACTTATATCTTTGGAAAATAAATGTTTGGCATCCATAAAACAAGATCCAACCCAACAACCCCTAGACCCAATAGATGACAAGTTGAGCTAAAGAAAATATGGCAGTAGCTTTGTTCACTGAGAAAACAGTTCATGGACAGTACAATAGAAGAGTAGGAGAGAGCTGCTTCAATTAAAAAAGAAGAAAACCTTTGAGAGGAGTAGAAAGAAGTCACAAGAGAGGGCAGCCTTTATTGTGAATCTCTATCAATTTGCTTCATCTCTCCATGGATAAAAGCAGTTTGGCAGAGTGGAAGCATAAGAGTTCCTGAAACAAACACCTTCTGACCCTCAAAGAGATAATCTGGGAGAATGTTATTATCAGGATCCTAATGATATGGTCAACACCTTGTGCGCAGGACGGGGGGAGTCTACTTGAAAAGAAGTGTATGAAGTTGTGCGCTAGACAGGGGGGAGTCTACTTGAAAAAAGTGTATGAAGCTGTAAGGAAAGCTAGATCTAGCTTGGCCCCAGGACCTAGTACTACATGTATGATACAGTATCCTTTATAAGGTGTTATAAGATGTTCCCTATAGTTAGACATATGTGGGGTCTATGCTTGTTGGCAGTATGATATGGGCTGCTTTGAAAAATGGGAGGACTCCAAAGATATCAGTCAGTTCAGGATGATATCACTAGTGAATGCAGAAGATATTTTTTCTCAAACTAGGCAAGCATGATAAATAACAAGTATACTGATACATCAGTGTAGAAATTAAACCAAGGTTCTAGATGGCAATTTGACAATCATATGGTTGGATCTGGCCAATCACTATGGTTCAATACCACACAGGTTCACTGAATTTGCTCATGACCAATGCAATATACAGGAGAGTGTACACAGGAGGAGCAACAGCTTGCTATGATTATGGCACTTCTTTCATGAATTGCATTGGAAAGAGAGATCATCACAGGCCATACCATCTCTTTTATATGGGCATGAACATCATCATCAATGCAGCAGAACAGAAAACGGGCCAAAAATGATGTCTAGGAAATGCATTCAGTCACCACTGACACACATGTATAGGTAACATGGGTATTCACACCACTGGAGGAGAATCTATCAAGGGCTGGCATGAAGTTAAAGAAAAAAGTAAGTCCAAGAGCTTGATGATAAGAAATGGTCAGGTCACCTCCCGGTGGGACAAAGATCCAAAACATGGATATCCCATCTACCCTGGATAATCATATAAATGCCATGGCAAGTGGTCTGATACAATGCTGAAAGACTAAAATGGCATCAAAAGGCTAACCTAGTAGAAGGCATGTGGAAAACTGACAGACCAGGACATCTTGGGAAATTCATGGAATGGATGTACCAGAAAGGATTACTTCCTAGACTAATATGGCAATTGATGATGTGCTTGGCCGAGATCATGGGTCCCAAAAGTGTTACATATATGCCAAAAGTTTAACATATATAAACAACATTTTTATGCACTGGTTGCAAACCTTGGAGCTGATATTTAATGAATATTTATAAAACTGACCTCAGAGATTCAATTTTGACTTAAACATGACGAGAAAAACAACATATTGAAAAAGTTACACATATAACTTGGTGTCCTCTTTTGCACAAATTACAAGTGGATATAGGAACAAACATACATAATAATACACAATATCTCATTTCACAGCATCTTTAACTGAAACTTTCTATGAAACTTGACATAAAGGAGCAACCTGACATATAATGAACATATATAATTGGACACCGTTATTTGCAGAAGACACAAGATTAACTTTTTCCTATTTAAAATTTCTGAAAAACTGTTATTATTGAATCTGATCTGTTCTGTACTATTTGTCAGTTTTCAGTGGTCATGTATACATATGTGAAAAATCAATATTATGTTTTATTTAACCATACATTTCTTACACATATACACTGTAACTTGGACACCAAATCCAAACAAAGATGGCAAATAATCAATAAATTTTAAAATAAATTAAAATAAAACATTACAACTTTGGAACTCAGAGGACACGAACAATGTGCAAGTGCTTGTAGCCAAATGGCAATATCTGCACATGTTTTAATATAATGTAAGGTATTGTCATGTGCCCCAATGGTAATGTTTAGAGAACTATGAGCATCACAAAAAAGGTCCCCATGTCAACCGATGGATTCTGTATATAACACTGCAGACACGAAATTCAGTAAATTGAAATTATGACTTGTAGATTCAAAATATGAATGTTTATTACTAGTTGTATATGTGTAATACAAATGTTTTAGCATGTTTTAGTATCTGTGGGATATTATTTTCTTCCTGGTGTCTTTGTTATACGGGGGGAATAAAATAGTACACGGTTTGTGGACATGACGAGTTATATGCATGACCTAAAATTTCCAGGTCTTAAAGCTTGCAAAATGTTAAAGATGTATTTGATCATATGTTATTTTGCCTTATAAGTTCATAATGATGTATTTTGTTGCTCTTAACCTTGCTAAAATTACATGCAGCTGCTTCATGGAACGTGATGATGATGATGTAACAAAATAGTGATATAAAAATAGCCAAAATTTTCAATTTATTTTACTCTCATCAATGCATGCAAAAATTATGATAGCTGATTAAGCATGCTGGAGGTATTTTAATTAATACTGCAATTATATATCTAAATCTAGCTGCTCTAAGATAAACTTTTATCATAATATTTTCACTCTAAATTCAGTCAGGAGCAGAGGTACCCATGATCTCGGTAAGGCACTGCTATATGAGACTGCAAAGACAATTGTGGAGAGCTAAAATCACATGAATGTTAAAATGCACTTTCTCTTAGAAATAAAATTAACAAATTTATAAGAAATGCAATTATCCATTCTGCTAGACCAAAAAAATCAAATTTCATCATGAAATCGTGGGAAGGACTGAACTCATTTTCTCAGCAAGACTACCTAACCTGATTGCTTCTGGTCCTTCCAAACTCATTGCTGGTGACAGGTCATTGGTGCTATATTTGGATCCTCATACATGCATTTTCCTATGGAAAGTCATTATTTACATGCCCTGACAAACAACTACAGCAAACACAATGTAATAGTATGTGGACATTTTGGGACAAGATCAACCTAAAGGAGTGATCCAGCATGAACCAGCATGAATTTTGCATACTGTGATGTCACAATGAATACTGTACATGTTGAAAAAATTCATACTACCCTACAATGTGACAATTAGACTTGATGTGCTCTTTTCTTGACCCATTTTAGTACCTGGCAACCACTGTAAAAGTCCATGAATAATTTTTTTCTGGATATTTCTGGATAGTTAAGATGCAGAGCATTCAATATTCAGGACTAAATAAACTTTGGTTAAACTACATCAATATTAAATTTTAGAACAACAAATAAAATTTCATTTAAGATGAGTAAATTCACATACATGACCATATCAATATACACTATATAACAAAAGTCAAACATTTCATGCATGCCTTCAGTACCTACTATTTCAGCATTGGGTATCAGACATTTCATGCATGCATTCGGTACTGACTTTTTCAGCATTGGATATCCTTTTTAGAATTGATTATACATACCTTTAAAAGGCATTATTTACTTTAATTTGATCCACATACATCAATATTCCTTTGCAAGGTCATTGTTTACATGCCCTGTCAAAAACATACGGCAAAACTCAATTCAATCTGAAGGTGTAATCAAGTAAAATCAGACTGAATGTCACACACTGTGATGTCACAATGAAAGCTGTGCATCTGGTTATAAAATTCGTCTCACCCTATATTGTGACGATTAGACCAGAGGTGCTCTTTTTCGGACCCAGTTTAGTACCTGTCCATCATTGTAAAAGTCCATAGCGATCAATAAGTTTCGTCTGGAACTTACTTGATTACATTTAATTTGCAGAGCATTCAATAATCAGAATTGAATAGACTTGGTTTAACCAAATTAGTATTAAATTTTTAAACAACACATATGCCTAAGTTTTAATTTATGATGAGTAAATGAGCCTACATGACCACATCGACATACACAAAAGGACTATGCAAAGGTGAGCCTGATGTACATATAGAATAATTTTATTGAATATATGAATGAATTTGAGGTCTGCTTTCACCTAAGAAACAACAGTCACACTTTATGCAAAGAACGTTTTCCAATAATTCCGGTACTGTAAGACACAACAGATGGTCTGCTTCAATTATTCATGCAATAGCATCATGCACACCAAACTTCGTATGTTAGGGTATATTTCTAGCTCGGTGATTTTCTCGAGAGATTGCCAAAAAAAGAATTTTCACTTCAAGAATGAATGCAATTAGATGTAAAAAAAAAATTCTCAGAAGAAAGAATCTAAGAAAATTATACTTACGCAAGGCAAAACAACGATAAATCTTGCACCAATGGTACAGTTTCAGCTCTAAGCCGCCATAATGTAAACAGTTAACGTAAAATTGTCCCGTATAACGACTTTATTTACGACATAGCTGATTATATCAGATAAATTTAATAGTAGTAACCAACAGATTAAACACGCATATTGTATCGCCAAATTGTTGTTAACGTTCATTTATAGAAGATGCCTATATTGCTATACACAAAATATGTTTTACGACCCTTGGAGACGGGAATGATTGCTATTTCTACCCGTCCGAACTCGAGCAATATGGTCAGCCTTCAGTGAACTGTTGGCACAGTAAGCTTTCGCTTCGTAAGATATGCAATAGGCACAATAAAATCGACCTTCAATTACTTTAAATTGCATGCTTTTCTTCCTAGCATCTACTCAGTATTGTACTTTTTTAATTAATTTGTGACACCACCCATCATCAAGGACTTGTGGCAAAGATATAGCACATGTATGCTTATTTTGTCTCTGCGCATGATAATACATTCCTATTTTCACATATGTATTCATAAACACTTCTACACATTCACCGACATGTACTGTTACATGGTAGTATGTAAAAACACTATTTTGCAAATGTGAAAAATAATTGTACATAGGTAAAATATAGGTGGAACGACTGCATTTTATAAATGTACATAAAATTTCACCAATGTCCAGATCTTTTGTACATATTGGTATTGCTCTATGGTAGTAAACTAAATAACAGAAGAGAGCGAAAAATAACAAGTTTTTTAAAATACAACAAATAATTTATTTCTCTAAAACACAAAGTGAAAATTTTAAAAGAGCTAACAGTATTGTGAATTGGACCTAAATAGTCATAAAAGCTCTGTAACAAGTTCAAATGTATGAAGTTCCATCTGAATTCCATTGTTATTATATTCCAATATTTAATATTTTGATGTGCATGTAGTCTCTAACGTCCTAATGTGCCAGTGGCCTGAATTGTGATGATGTACTAACAGTGTTTTGATGTGTCACAGTAATATAATCTAAAAATGTCCTTGTCTGAATTCGCTATAATTGAAAATTAATGTTTCTGTCCAAGAATATTATTGAGCACTTTGTAATTCCAATGAATGATAATTTTAATAAATAAATCCACCCAAATGAAAAACTGGATATAACAACAAGACATATTCTGCTTCAAGATGCTAAGGCAAGAACGATTACTTTTTCAAACATAATACATTATATAAAAAGCGAACACACAAAAATAAACCCAGGATGTTAGTCAGTCTACTTTATAAAACTTCAAAGTTGTCAGAAAGTTTAGAAATTTGCAAGTGGAAAAACATGTTTAAATAAGATTTAAGATTTAAATACTTCCACTCATAATGATCTGAATATTTAATCCACACTCACAGAGAAATATTAACTATGTATTGTGTTATTTACAAAATAAATGTTATTGGTCACGAACACCATGAACTAGACTTTTTTAGGGACAAGGCTAAATACAAAATATAGATATATACATGAAATCCAATCATTAAGAAAAGCCAACAAATAATACAAATTAAATATACAGAACAATATACCAAAAAATAATTTATTTAATATGTGCATACTTAATTTTTACTTCCATAATAAAGAATGTGACAGCTGTTTGAATACAAGTTATTTGTACATATATGAAATTGATTTGTTAAAGATTAACAAAAAATAATTTCTACGATTCGTGAAATACAGTAAATATAAATAAATAAATAAATAAATAAATATATATATATATATATATATATATATATATATATATATATATATATATATATATATATATATATATATATATATATATATATATATATATATATATATATATATATATATATATATACCGCCATGTCGGACAGTTTTGCGCGTCGGGTATTTCTGCGCAACGATACGTCATTTCTGTAAACATTGGATCACGTGCTATTTTGGGTCAACAATCAATTTTGTATCCAGAAAGAACAATCGTACATTAATTAAGAAAAGTGATATTCATAAAGTGTACAAAAATATCCCACATTTAGACTCGAAATGCACATAAAAATGTGATTTCTAAATGGCAACGTGAAGACCCACACCATGACCTTCTTGAACCTGTTTCCCAGAAAATTCGATTTACTATGCATCTTTTAGAATCATACAAATAAATAAATTATATAAAAGATGGAAATGTGTACCTTAAAACAAAACTGTATTTTAATCCGTTTCCAATTTTGCAAGAAGTTGTCCCACACGTACAAAATCGTTAGCTACCCAACGTGTCTACTTGCCGCTAGAACATAAATTCTCAACATATTTCCCGACGTATAGTCTGTTTCTAAATTCTGTAGTAATTTTTCTCCATCAACAAGACGTTTAGCTTGCTTAATATCTCTTGCCATTTATTGACATTTCTACGTTGACTTTTGTAAAACTAGCTATAAACCTGACCTAATTATTCAACTGAAATGCTGACAGAAACATTCCAAAGTAATATATGTAATTTCTATAGCCCGATGGATAAACATTACATATTTTCAAAGCTATGCGCAGAATAGGCCGACATATCGCGAGTCAGGAAAACATTAGTGACAAAAGGACTTATTTACTTATTTGAAATTCTTTTTAGCCTACTGAGTATGTGAAAAAACGTTTCACAAATTAGAAGTAAATTGGTTTGTACGTATGCTATTAAGTTTCCTTTTTGCATATTAGATGCCATCTGAAACATGAAAACAAGCTTCTTCCCTTTAAAATGCTACAAAATTATTAAAATATTTAAACTTTCTTACCTTCCGCATAGATCTGACGTCAACTGAGTCCATTCAGATTTACACACAGATGACGTTTGGAAAATGACGTCATATCCAAACAAGCGTCACGCGCAACGTACCGTACGTCAAGCATATTAAGGAAGACTGCAAAGTGCTTAAGAAAAGACTCAGTAAAACTGCATGAATTGATCAAAGCTGGAAACGGAAATATCCTGACTTGAAAGAATAGTTTTATTATTATAGCATATACATGTAACTTTGGAAGAAGAAATTCTTTTGCTGTTTGCTCTGTATAATATATTTGTGCGCATTCGAAAATTGTATTATAAACAGAGCAAAGCAAGGTGCAAAGATCTCTGGGACACTTTATAAGTTGATTTGTCTGGATGTAATCACCGTACAAAGTGTATGGAAAGTATTCTGTGTAAAGAATTGTTTAAGGATTTTTAAAGCAGGACTCACAGTTTTAAGTCAACCGACTTCATCTACTAACAAAATGGACAAGTTAAGATAATGTCAATACCCTTTATGTAGAATCCTAGAGGAAAACGCGTTTTCTTTTCTTTCTTTCTTTTTTTTTTTTTTTTTTTGAAGCCTCATTGCCGCTTTCAACCGCAGTAACATTTGTATATGCCATAGGATCTGAATAATACCGAATCTTGAAAGATCTTGGTCCTAAACATCGTTGGGTACCATATAATATCTATGTTTCATCACATTATGAGTGATGTCATTTCTGACTCGAGCTGAAAAACCCGGCTGTTTTTCACATGTTTAAGAATTAATCCCATGTTGATCGGCGACTTCCGTGGGTCAACCAGATTCAGTCGAAAGATTTGATGACTTCACCGTTGTAAACGTAAGAAGCCAACACCACAATATGTCTAATGCGGTACGTGATCTCTATGTGACACGATTTTGCGTTTGATATGATGCAGAATTCGTCTATTATTTACGGGTATTTTTACGGCATAACTGACATACATTATTTTTAATAGTCCGTATCGTATGCTGACTAATCAATATAAATTCCTGCGCTCCAACTGATTACCAATATTCACTCGATTTTATTTTTTATCTTATGCACGCTTTTTCTTCTTGGATCCGCTTTTATAAAGTGGGCCTGCCTCTCTTCATTCCCTTTATAATAAATTTGACAGTCACGTCACTTTTTTGTAAAAGAGGGAAAATATGTACCTAGTTCGAAGGCAAGTATGAGTGACACCCCTTTTCATAAGGTTTGAGGTCATACGGAATAAAATAATCGTCGAAATTGATTAAACGGGGACCGTTTAACCCTGAATGACCCATCTCATTTTGAGCTTTACAAAGAGTAACATGCAATAGTTTTTACAATAGTGGGCGAAGTGTCCATTCATGTAGATTGTAGGATATACATTTACAATCGACACAGATAGACGTATTTTATATAGAGTAGGTTTGAGTGTCCATAATAAGAAATATTAACTCTTTCGAGCTGTTAGACCGCCACTAAACAATACGGTAACAATACATACATACATACATACACACATACATACATACTCATTCATGCATGCAATCAAAGCAAATGATTTACACAATTCATATATTTATTTTTCAAAGATTCCATGTGGAAAAATCATTTTACACGCATAGAATTTACGCTAAAATTACATTCAACGTTAAAATGTACGTGCGTAATAAACAGCAACTACACACATAGCATAAAGTTTTAAACTCCTACAAATTTAAATTTAAATATACAAAAAAAAAAGAGCTGGACAAGAAAGTACACGTGGTTGCAGAATGCAGCATATACCGAAAGCATATTTGCACTGGACGCATACATACCACAGGACAGAGAAAAATAACTGAAACTGTTCTAAAGCAGAACTAAAAGCACCTGCAAGATTTAAGCAGCTGTACAGAACTAAAACCCAATACAAATGCTGCAGAGCAATGTAAACCACATTTAGGCAAACAAAGTTGTAAGCAATTCTACAAGACTAAAGTCTTGTACACCACCCATGCAGCAACAGAGAGAGAGAGAGAGAGAGTTTCCTAACATAAAAAAGATCATTCCTCTGTAGATTGATGAAACTAACGGATGAAACATAATTAGTAAAACATATACATAATGTGTTCCAGTCAGCCAACATATGACACTGTGTTGCATAACACGTTGGAGGAGCTGAAGAAAGCATTGGAACTGGCTGGTCACCTGTCCAATGGCCAAAACGTAAATCCTTCATGAGTTACAGAATCATTTACTCTTAGTCATCTATTAGTGGATGTATCTTGTACCTATTAGAGGATGTATCTTGTATCTATTAGATGATGTATCTTGTATCTATTAGAGGATGTATCTTGTATCTGTTAGTGGATGTATCTTGTATCTATTAGAGGATGTATATTGTATCTATTAGAAGATGTATCTTGTATCTATTAGAGGATGTATCTTGTATCTATTGGAAAATGTATCATTGCATCTTTTATATTTACATATTTAGAAAATAGAAAAGTTGAAACAAGTTCCATTGTATTATTAGTATTTGTTTTGAAAACCGTTGAACACTGGTTGAAAGTTTTAAAAAAAGTAACATTCAAAATTACGTAATATTTTCTGAAATATTTCTGTCTTCAGGCGTCCAAATTATATTATCCTGGAGTCTTATACTCTGAAGCATTTAAGAACTTACTTTCACTTTTCCAGAAATCTACTCCATTCATGCCTATACTTCTTATTTCAATTGAAATATAGTCTATTTTAGTAAAGCATGCATATCACATGTCAATGATATATTCCCTCAAACTCTTCTTGGCATGTCTACAGCCAAACGATCCTTTGTCAGAAAGTTCGTCTATTACTTCACTTGTTTGGACGCACTTCACATGAAATCACTGTCTACTTGTTAATAATCTGTTATACACGTGAACCGCCACAAAAATAGATCTCAGAGCAACATTAATAATACATACAAATCGCCAGTTTATAGTAAAAATTACGTAAGGAAACTTAATTTTGTATTCTTCAAACATTTCTTATTTTATTTTGAGAATCATATTGTCTACATGATTTTTGTCATGATGTTTACTTGAATTTACAGTTCAAGACCTGACATTGTTTGCAGTTTTGTGAAATTTTCTTTTAGGACGATTGATTTTTGTTCTAAAAATACTGTTATGACATATATATTTTAAAATGAAGTAAACAAAATTGTTTCTTCTTATCTTAATATCACTGTTTAGGAATATATGATCAGAGTTTTTAGTAGTGTTCAGCGATAATTTGAGAGGAATTATTTATGAAAATTATTCATCAGAATGACAAAGCATTTGGACTAGAACATTGCTTAGGGATTATTGAAGAATCATTCAAAGACATTCGGGATTATATTTTTGTGATACATTTATGACTATCGGTATAATTCACGACTGGAATTAATTCGGAACACCACTGGAATTCATTCAGAATACTCTATACTTTTCGACTTGTGATATTACTTTAGGATTATTTGGATTTAATTCAGACTACTTTAATTTCCTTTTAAATGTTCACTTTATATTATACATAAATAAATTATTTATTGCATTGTACTAAATTCGTTGGTTGTACTTTTTCTGTTACTTAGTTTAAGATCATAGAGTCGTAACAGAAATTGGGGGCTTGTCCGGGATCTGAATGTCTTTAAAATATTTCAGATATATTCATAAACTTTCTTTTAAATTTTAATCGATTTTGTTTCGAAATCTTCGCTGTCTCTGATAAGATTTTTAGTTTACATATTTGAGAAATCTTTAGTGAAACAACACACGTTTACCTGTACCGTGACGAACTTTATATACAGTCTACGCAGGAAGAGTAAAAGTCTTTGAGAAAGGACAAGTGACTTGAGTTTTCCAGAAAATATGATCTTCCTGAAGAGAAGACTTCTTTAACGAAGCAAGAGATCAAGAATGTTTTGATTCAGTATTTAGGGAGAAACACATTTTTTGGGATAAAAGTATTTTGGGTTTGATTAGTCAGTCTAAATCTTGTTTTGATAAAAAGAATTAAAAACCCAGACGGAAATAGAGTTAAGAAAGAGCCAGCTTCAGACAGAAAGAATGTGTGTGTGTGTGTGTGTGTGTGTGTGTGTGTGTGTGTGTGCGCGCGTGATTTGGATTTTAACGTAGCTTTAAAACAATTTCAGTCATCTCGCTACGATGTCTGCAGTGTGGCAGTTTATAGTGATGTCTAATACTGAGGCATCATGCCGTGGACATGTAGCATGATGTCTCACCCAGTCACATTATCCTGACACCAGACCGATCAGTCCTAACACTAACCTCTTAATGCTGAGCGCCAAGCGAGGAAGCTGTTAATACCATTTTTGTAAGTCTTTGTAATGACTCGACCGGGGATCGAACCCACGACCTCCCGCATCCGAAGCGGACGCTCTAACCACCAGGCCACCGGAGCGGTGAAAGAAAGAATAACATTATTTAAAAATATGTTAACTTGGATTTGAGTTGAGAACCTTGGTTTTTCCCTTGGAAAGTCTATTATTTATCTGATTTTTGTCGTGATGTTAACTTGAATTTAAGTTTAAAGCCAGACCGTGCTTAGGGTTTGGTGTAATTTTTCATTAAGATGATCCAGGGTTTTTTTCTTCAAAAAACGCTATTAGGTCAAGGAGAGATGTATATAAAATGAAATAAACAAAATTATTTATTCCAATCATAATATCAGTGTTTAGGGATCTATGATCAGAGTTTTTAGTTGTTTTCATTTATAACTTAAGACAAATTATTTATCTAAATTATTCATCGGAATAACAAGTTCTCACTAATTTCTGGACTAGAACACTGTTCTGGGATTATTGAGGATTCAAATACATTTTGGATTTTATCATTGTGATACACCAAGACTACTGGTACACCTTCATGTTCAAGACTATTTGTACATCAGCACATTACAGATTTACATTAATTCGGAATACCACTGAAATTCATTCAGAACACTCTATACGTTTGGATAAAACTTTTAGGATTATATGGAATTTAATTGACAATACTGTAGGTTCGTTTTAAATTTTCACCTTATATTCAAGGGAAATAATTTATCTGTTCATTTTTTCTAAACGTTTTTTTTTTTTTTTTTCGGTTACTTTGTTTAAAACACTAGAGTTGTAACATCAGCTAAAATATATAGACCAATATTACAGTTAAATTATAATTGTTTATTTGCCATCAGATAGAACCGATTAATATTTTTTTTTACATTAATAAAAAAAAAGAGATACAGAATGCTAAATTAACTTCAAGATATATAGTAAATGCATGTTTTTCCTGTAAATATGCTCGGATTATTATAACAAATAGAGCCCTCTGAACATAAGTGACGATAACTATACATAAAAGGTTATTAGTTTTACGCCATTCTGGACATTATTGCTGTTCCAGTTATATATTCTGTGAGATTCGTTGCTATCATATGTTGAGTAGCTGACTTACAGTCTGATTAAAATCGGGATGATGATATGTTCTAACAATAAAGAAGCGAGTGATTTATCTGTTATCCCCTCCCCTCTTGAATTTCAGACAGTATTAGCAATTGGCAGATAGGCAAATATGTTTGTGTACAGAGAACAACATTTCTTCATATCTCTTGAACATTGTGTTTAATTACGTGTCGAGAGCAAACAACCCTGAACATTAAATTCCCATCACCATTTGCACAATTTCTGTTTATTTGACATCATGCGTGCTTTGCAGAATCTAACGGTCTATTTTATTTGTCTAAAAAGCTGTTTCCAGATTGACGCATTTAAATGTTTAGTCACATACAATACTAGACTGGTTGATCGATATACATCTTGTATTTATGATAAAATTATTCAGCTGTATAACGAAACCTGAATATGAGATAGAAGCTTTCTCAACGGCAGTATATTTAAAGAAGAATTCATTGATGTTTTAAGTTTTATCAATATTCTGAAAAAAATCATCTTCTGCATCGTCTTATAATCAGATTCAGCATACACTACGGATTCTTTTTGTTTAATGTTTTAGATACGTGTCACTTATAACTACATTTAAAACTTATACGTTAGAGAACAAACATAAAGGAGTGCAGAGACTGTCCATTCTGTCTTCAAAGACAAAAAGTATCATAAAGTCTCTACAATTACATTTGTCACTGGCAACAGCAAAGGTAAGCGAATGGTATCGTAATAATGACAATTACTTGTATAAAAAGATGTATGAATACAATAATCGGATTTCATAGCATTTCGAATTTCTCTTGTTAACATAGTGCATTATGTTACTCTCTTTTGTATATCCATTGTAAATGAGAATAGATGAAGCAATCATTTTCCTTCTCAGCCTCTCTGGCAGAACACTATCTGTTAGCAGCAACAGACCCAACATTGAGCTGATTGTGGTGGTCGTGATACTATCGTAAAATGTTCGGATATTGGTGTCTCACCCCCATTTCCAGAAAGGTACACAGTCATTTGCCGAACCCATTTTCAATTTCAAGTACTCGACAAACCCGACTGACCGTGAAGTGTTAATTCTTAGGCAAGCAAATCCAGATGATCTTGAGACATCACGATCTCAAGACCATCTGGACTAGCAAAAACAATCTTGCAACGCACAGTGCGAGGGCGAAGAAGAAGAGGCAGACATAACAAGAGGTGAGAAGACAACATTAAGGAGCAGACAGGCATGGGATTTGGAGATTCCCAAAGGACAGAAGAGAACAGGGAAAGATGGAGAGATTTTGTTGTAAAGTCAACTGTGATTCCCCAAAGACCTCTTGGGTTAAGGGATTGATGATGATGATGATGATGATGATGATGATGATGATGATGTAAGGTTTAATTTGGGCTAATATTTTTGCTATCGGTTAAACTGTACACTGCTCCTATTGTTTCTCACTCCTTGCTGATTCTTCTGACTTCACCTGGTTGGGCTTATCTTGTATATCCTCTGTCAGTCAGTCTATGCTTATACAAACATTTTGTTGTAAGCAGCATCAAAACGTATGTAACAAAATATAATTCATATAGAAACATGGCACCCTATGTACAGTCCACTTGTCAGCATTTTTACTTAGGGAGCATACCAAATTCATATATTCCTGAGCTTATTTTGTAATAGTATATTTACAAGTTTCGATTCAGAGCTGCCAAGTTTTAAACGCATTTTCTTGCATGAAAAAAAAAAAAAACGTTTGAGTGGGTTCATCGTTCAAAACTGGCGTGAATCACATTCAATCCTCCATTTGCCTTGATACAATACATATCCGAGAAGTCATTGGCATTTCTACCACCGCAAGCGGTTCTTCGGAAAATGTAGTAAATGTATAGATATTTATACGGCCATAAGTATACTAGCTATCGAAGACTGTGCAGGACATTGTTGTGTCAAGACTGATATTTGCTGGGTAAATGTTTACACAGGGGTATAAGTGCTCTTAAGTCTTTACTGCAGATACAATACTATTTAATCTCTACAAACTTAATACGCATTCAACGGTTCTAAGCTGTAACAGTGCTAGAAAAGTGTCGATGGAAAGTCTTTTGTACTTACTTCCACGGCTAATATGCGATATCTATAAGTGACAACTATGTTGCAAATTTAAAAGTACTAATTAATAACACAAATGTATAACAGTACTAAATAAATATGCAAATGTATAACAGTACTAATCATACATGCAAAGGTATCACATTACTAATTAAATATGCAAAGGTACAACCAGTAACTTCCTTAGCAAACACGGGGCTCGATTTGGATCATTTTGGCGGGGTCACCTGCTCCGAACGCAAGGGGCCCATAAGCACAGCATTTGGTAAGAAACTTTTAAACAAGGTTTATATCATACGGAACTTAAAATTACTTTCTCTCTAAAAATCACTAATGTGCGGGTCCCTGTTGTATTTGCGGCATGACAGTACTAATTAAATATCTACATGTACAACAGTACTAATTAAATATAAAGTTATAACATTACTAATTAAATATGCCTGATGAGTTATGTGCATAAGAGTCATCCGACTGATTCATATTCAAAATAAATGGAACAGCTGACGTTCATTGGCTATGTGCAGGAACATCAGCATATGTTCATTAAATGTCCAGCGTTATTGATATCGTCCCTAGAAATAGGGATCAAGATGGGGGTAAATGGCAAATATCGCACAGGGATGAAAAAGATGAATGAAAGAAGGCAATATAGGAAAGATGGTAATTCAAGGCTGAACATTGGAATGTATATCCATAATTTATGTAATGACTGTAAATTGTAATGATTATCTTTAGTTTAAACTTTGTACGTGCATAGGTTCTATTTTAAGATATTAAGAACGTAAACTTGCAAAGGATCTATCAATAGATGCTTACGTAGGTGTTGACAGTTACTAAAAATAATATTAATGGTAAACATGACAAGTTTCGGGCTTTTCCCCGTTAGGCTGGTCAGTCAAGTGGTATCTTAGAAGAATTAAGTTATTCCCATTGGGTGGGTTAAGTCGTATAAATAGGTATTTTGAAATATTAGATTAAGTAGTAAGATCTGTCACGTGGGGTATAGTCGTAATAGGTTTCCTGAAAGGAACTGAGCAATTAGATTCATTCCTATTCTGGATTCATTCCTTTCTGGGATTCTTTTTTTCACTTGTTGAAATCAATCTGCAGTTATGTTTAATGTTTGATTTTAGATATTTTGAGAGAAAACATTAGTTATAATTATTCAGTGGAAACAGAAAGTGCTCATCGGATTATAAACATATTCTGGGACCATTGTGAGTTATTCAGATGAGAACTGGACAACGCCATTTAGACACGTCAGGATTATTAGCCAGTCAGATAATTCGTGGATCTGAAATTTATACGGAACTTTTCATTTTTTTGGACTTTAATATAACTTTTCCATGATTATTTCGGATTCAGTTCATAATAAGTTTTCCTTAAATTTTAATTTCATAACATTGATAAATTTAGCAAAACTTGTTGATTTGTTTCTTTCTGTTAAATAGTTTATGACCATAGAGTCGTAACTGCATAAGTAATCAAAATAGCAACGTTTACTTGGCTTACTAAGGTTTTGTTATGAAAAACTGAATTTGATCGCATACAGTATTCAACAATGTTCTGTTGGCCGGTTTGTAACGGTACATTGTAACACAATGTTGGATATATCATTCATAGAAAATTAGAGCTAAGTATTTTTACAAGGACCCACCTAAAGCAACTGATTAGGGCTGGCCTGAGTAGGCATAGAACCCGCAACCTTTAGGTTACGAATCCAACGCTCTACCAACTGAGCCAGCGCGATTCCCCTTTGTTAAATGGACGGATCTATAAAGCCAGCCAACAACCAAAACATTAAGTTGTCTCACATTTTCTGAATGTATTACAAGCAGCTAAACCTCATACAAGAGAATAATTGAGTGGACAATATATCGTTTGGCTTGGCTCTAAAGCTAGTGGCCTCAGTGATATGTAAAAGCTAGCTGAATCCCAGGATAAGTTCATTGTCTGCTACTGAAACAGAGCAATGATCAATGCCACCTTACATTCACCCATCCCCTACCTCTTTTGTCAGCAAAGATCTCTCTGAGGAGTCATTATCATCATAATTCCTGATCATCTAGCCTGAATTCGCATATAGTTCAATAGTTTATATAAACTGGGAAGTGACAGACGTTCGAAATAAACATCGACTAGAGAAAGTCACAAAAAACCGGAAGGTTACATTGAATCTGGACCATATAAGTAGTGAAGGGGGCCACCCTAGCGACAATGGGAATTAGCATTACAGAGACCCCTGGGCCACTCTAGCGACAATGGAAATTTAACATGGAGAAAAATCGTGGGCCACTCTAGCGACAAGGGGAATTAACATGGGAAAAAACCCTGGGCTTGTCTAGCGACAAGGGAAATTTAACATGGGATTTTTTTTTTTTAAATTTTTTTTAAAAAAAAATTTTTTTTAAAAAGGGGTAGGCAATTGAAAGGCTATCTCTTTTCGAGAAATATGGCTGGCCCTGAAAAGGGCCTTTGGGTTTATGTTAATATGCCCTTAACATAAAGGGCATCTGCAACATCTTCTTCTTCTTCTTAGGCTTCGTCGAATGGTAGGTCCATAAACTAAAACTCTTTTCAGGCATCCTTGCCTCTCCACGTAAATTCTACGTATCCATAGGCTCGTGTCGGTCCTGTTGACAACGGTCCACTTGGATCGGACATACATGAGCATGTCCGTCCTGAACATCATCGTTGACACAAGGGTTGAAGATTCAACGTCTGTCCACATGTTGAGGCTCTTAGAATAGGTGAATCAATGCAGTGAACGGCGCTTATTTATAGGGGCGGAAAGGATTGAAACGGATTGAGTTCATTTACCAATCCGAACACGCGTTACAGAATTCAGTCAGCTCGCATCCAATCCGAAGAGAGCAGTCTGTGACGTCACGTAGTCAATATAGATTCGCTAGCGCTTGTGTGCAGTCAATCTATGCGACAGTGATTCAACATGACGGAAACTCAGAAAACGATCCAGTGGGGTGCACCAGCAGGGGAGACTGCCCAAGGGAACCCGGACTTACTTTCAGAAGAGGTGAATTGGGATTTTGTGGATTTTCTCTCCTCGCAAGAATTTGTTCCGGAACCTTCGTTACTTTCTTCATTACCGCAAGTGGAGAATTTTAGACAGAGACAGAAAGAAGAATTGGAGAAATTTATACAACGACAAAAGGAAGCGGAACAGGCTTTTCTCCTACAGCAACAAGAAGAAGAGGTAAGAAAAAAACAACAGCAACAACAGCAAGAAGAAGAAGTAGCAGCAAAGAAACAAGAGGGTGAAAATCAAACGGTCACGGTACTGTTGGACATTTTAGCGGAGTTAAGAAGTCTGAAACAAATGTATCAGACTTCTTTATCACGACCGAAGAGAATACGACCTTCCCGAGCCAAACATGTCAACCCTGTGACTAAGCCTACCGTACCACCCTTAGTGATTTCAACCCAATCATTATCATCATTACGCAGTCCAGAAGTAGGCCTTGGCCGTGGCAAAGGCTTAAGGCAGTTAAAATTGATTGCTTAAACTCACCCCTACACCATGAAGAAAAAAGGCCCTTTTCAGGGCCACCCACATTTCTCGAAAAGAAATACAATTTCAATTTGCCAATAACTCAAAAAAAAAACTCACCCATGTTACCCTTTTAGTACGTGTCTGTGTATGAGTGCGTGAGTGTAGCTTCTTATTTTAAAATCACAACTCAAAGACACTTACCTTATATCATTCATTTATTCTTTTCTCCATTTTTTACAATCCAATTCACAATTAATAACACAACACTTTAATAAAAAGTTCATTAATTTTCTCCTTTTTTAGTCTCTCGGTTTTTTGAATTTCTTCACCGTCACACTCTTTTCCTCTTCTTCCTCCTCGCTTTCTTCCCTTCTTCTTTTTTTCTCCTGTTTCTTTTTCTTCACCTGTCTTCTTTCTTCCTCAGAAGAATCCCTCTCTTCCTCTGAAGAATCCCTCTCTTCTTCTGAAGAATTCCTCTTTTCTTCTGACTCCTCTTGTTTCTTTTTTGGGCAATCTGGAGACCAATGTCCTTTTTCTTTACAATAATAACAGGTATCTTGACTTTTGTCTTTTTTATCCCCTGTTTTTTTTCTTTTTTGACGGTCTGGACACTCTGAAGACCAATGCCCTTTCTTCTGACAGATATAGCAAGTATCTTGACTTTTATCTCTAAAGGAAGGAGAGTAGTCCGTAGGCTGGTCTGAAGAGAATTTTCTAATGACCCCTCGCAAAGCTCTGACGAAACGTTCCATCTGGTCAGTCTCTTCCATCGTTGTGCTCGGCTTGAGAGTGAAATGAATAGTGAAAGGACAAGACACACACCCTTTTATATACGCTGGTCTGCTATGACTATAAAGTAGTTTATGGTGTTTGAACTTGAGTCATTTGACTTTTTGCTTTCAAGATGAAACGATCCCATTCATTCGAGAAGAAAGAAGAAGAAAGTAAGAGGCAGAAACGTGATCTATCGCCTCGTACTAGGGCTGAAATCTTGGCACAAATTCATGCCAGTGATTTTGAAGAGGACATGAGTGAACCAGAATCCGAACCCTCTAAACCAAGTTCACCACCCTTAGTCAACCCTGAAAAGTACTATTCCATTCGAGAGACCGAAAAGCGCTCCTCTAGAAAATTTAGAACCACGGCTTACAAATACACGGTGAAGTTTAAAGATTTCAAGGCTGAAGTGCCGTTAGAGAAAGCAGAAGTGTTCATCACTGAGGTGTGGGATTCTTTGCTCACTGCACTCAAGCGACAATGTCAACCCAAAGAAGACGATCGCTTGAGACTTTCCATACAACACGACGGTTTGAAATCCCCTGTTTGGATCGAGTTTAGCACCCCTGCAGAATTGACTGCTTCCAAAGTCATGGACAAGATTCAACACGTACAACAATCTAATGATCAGTTTGACATCACCGATGGTAAAGCCACACTGGACATGACCCACGTCTCTCCTCCTCAAGGGACAGGACGCAAAAAGATGTTATTGGTGGACGACCTTCGCAACACCAAAACGAGTCTCGTCCGAATTAACAACCCTCATGACCAGATGTGTTTAGCTCGTGCCATCGTGGTGGGACGAACCTATGCCAACAAGAACGACACGGTAGAATGGAAAAGAACCTGGAAAACTATTCAACGATCCGATCGAGCCAAACAACGAAGCGAAGCAGAACTCCTGTTACAACAAGCCGGACTGTCCAAAGACACACCCTGTGGCATTCCTGAGATGCAAAAATTGCAAGATACCCTAGCTCCACGATACACCTTGAAAGTGCACCCTCAAGAAGTGCGCGGACCTCTGTTGTTTCGAGGCCAAGATTTTAAGGACGGAAAATACATTCACCTTTATCATCACGATGAACATTTCGATACCATTACCAGTATCACCGGATTCCTGAGATACAGATATTACTGTGAGAAATGTGACCATGGTTATAACAATCGAGAGCAACACAAGCATTGTGGATCGAAATGCTCAGGATGTTTGGCCTCTTCACCCTGTCTGAGCGAAGAACCAGTGCCTTGTTCCACTTGTCTGCGCACGTTTGTCAGCCCTACCTGTTACCAACAACATCTGAAAACGCAAGGTTCACAGAAGAAATGCGCTTGTCAACTCCTGAGATTGTGCCCTACGTGTGAACAAGTCATACGTACCAATAATACCAAGGCACACGTATGTTCAGGAAAGAAAAAATGTCACATTTGTCACCACATCGTGGACTTGGAACACCAATGTTACGTGCAAAAATACCAACCCCCACCAGAGAAAGAGGACGGTCACAAGAAGAAAGGCAATTTCATCTTTTTCGATTTCGAATGCATGCAAG
Source organism: Sinohyriopsis cumingii (assembly GCA_028554795.2). Lineage (NCBI taxonomy): Eukaryota > Metazoa > Mollusca > Bivalvia > Unionida > Unionidae > Sinohyriopsis > Sinohyriopsis cumingii. Next base: position 128,917,566 of record CM068827.1, read on the forward strand.
AGACCGGCATTCACATTCCTAATTTCTGCGTGGCTCATCGAGCGTGCGAGAAGTGCATTCAAGAACCTATCTTCAGTCATTGCCCTCACTGCAGCAAGATTCCCGGAGGGCGTGAAAAAATCTTTCGGGGACCTAACACGTTAGCCGATTTTGCCCAATGGGTCTTAGACCCCGTCGACAAGACGTGGAGCCAAGAGGACATCGAACGTTACGGAGATTGTCATCGTCATGCCACGGTGATGGCTCACAATTTCTCCGGATACGATGGACAGTTTCTTCTCAGATACTATACGGAACAAGGCACCGAACGTCCTAAAGTCACTTTGAACGGAGCCAAAATCATTTTCATGCAAGTGGGACAAGTGCAGTTTAAAGATTCGATAAGCTATTTGGCCATGCCTTTGAGTCGAATGCCTAAAACGTTTGGAATGACAGAAATGGCTAAAGGGTACTTTCCACACTTTTTCAATACGGAAGCCAATCAACACGCCGTTCTACCCCATTTACCCGAGGCTCACTATTACGACCCCGACAACATGCGTACCGAACAACGAGAAGCTTTCTACGCTTGGTACCAGATTCACGCCTCGGACCCCTTCGACTTTCAGGAAGAAATGCTAAAGTATTGTCGTTCCGACGTGGACATTTTACGGCGTTGCTGTGGAAAATTTCGAGAACTGTTCATGGAACACGGAGGGGTCGATCCTTTGAAAGAAGCTTGCACCATTGCCAAAGCGTGTTCCTTAGTGTACCGCCAACGATTCATGCCTGAAAACACCGTGGCTGTCATCAGTCCTCAAACGACCCACTATGTCAAGCGTCAATACTCGGTCAAAGCCCTACGTTGGTTACATTACTTGTGCGACAAGGAAGACAAATGGATTCAGCATGCCCGCAACGGAGGAGGCGAAAAGACCATCGGAACGTATTCGGTCGATGGTTGGGACTTAGAAAACCCCAAGATCGTGTACGAGTTTAACGGTTGCTTATTTCACGGATGTCCCGTCTGTTACCCTGACCGTGGCACTAAAAATCAGTTTTTGCAACGAACCATGGAAGACTTGTACCAGGACACTTGTCAGCGGCGCCTAAAGTTAGAACAGCAAGGATACCAAGTGGTGGAAATGTGGGAACACGAGTACGATCACCGTTTGAAAACCGATCCCGAGTTTAAACGCCTCGTGGAAAGTTACCAGTTCATGGACCCGCTGAACCCGAGGGATAGTTTGTACGGAGGAAGGACCAATGCTACCTGTTTGCTGTACCAAGCCGACGAAGAGAAAGGAGAAGAAATCAAATACTTGGACGTGTGTTCGTTGTATCCCTACGTGTGCAAATATTGTCGCTTTCCTGTAGGGCACCCGCAATTGTTCACGGAACACATCGACCTGAAAAACATTCGACAATACGAAGGCTTGATCAAGTGTAAAGTTTTGCCTCCCACGAACCTATACCATCCCGTCTTACCTCACCATTGTCAAGGCAAACTGATGTTTCCCTTGTGCCGTACTTGTGCCGAAACGTGCAACCAAGACCAACCTTGTCAGCACACCCAGGAAGAACGGGCCTTGACGGGAACCTGGGTCAGCGTAGAATTGTTCAAAGCTCTGGACATGGGATACCAACTGTTAGAAGTGTACGAAATTTGCCACTTTCCCAAGACACAACAGTACCGCAAGGGTGACCCTACTCAGAAAGGCATTTTCGCCGACTACGTGGATGCCTTTTTGAAACTGAAGCAAGAAGCCAGCGGCTATCCTTCCTGGTGTCACACTCCCGAAGACCAAATACAATTCAAAGAGAAATACTACGAACAAGAAGGCATCACTTTAGACCACATCGAGAAAAACGAAGGCAGGCGATCGTTTGCCAAAGTGATGTTAAATTGCTTGTGGGGTAAAATGGCACAACGACCGTGTTTACCCAAGACGGAATATTTGACAGAACCTTCCCGCTACTTCCAGATGATTCACGACAAAACCAAATACATGAAACACGTGGACGTCGTTCGAGAGAATTTGATCTTGGTCAATTACGAAGAAGATCTGGACTTTGTACAAGACGACCCTTTTGGAAATGTCATCATTGCGGCTTACGTGACAGCCCATGCTCGCTTAAAATTGTACGAAGCTTTAGAACTGTTAGGGGAACGCGTCCTGTACTTTGACACGGACAGTTGCATTTACATCCATCACCCGATTCAACATCACCCTAACATCGAAGGAGACCGTTTAGGAGCCTGGACAGACGAACATCCCGACGACAAGATTCTAAGTTTCGTCAGTGGCGGTCCCAAAAATTACGGCTACGAATACCGGGACAAACAAGGAGAAGTGCACACGACGTGCAAAGTGAAAGGACTGACTCTGAATTATCGTACCAGTCGAGTGGTCAACTTTGGGGTATTGAAAGAAGCCTTGCAATCGGGAGAGGATGGAAACTTTAAAGTGACCACCTATCAACCGAACAAGATTGTACGTTTACCCACTCACCACATCGTCAGTCGACCCTTGGAAAAAGTCTATCAAATCGTGTACCAGAAGCGAGTTCGACTTCCCAATCATTTCACCTTACCGTATGGACACGTTGGTATAAAACATTGGTTGTAAGAGGATAGTTACCCCACCAGAAAGATGACTTCGCCACAGCAAGAATCGAGTGAGAAACCCGATGAGAACTCCAAGTTCAAACCCTACCATTTTCCAGTCTTCTTACCTGACTATTGTGATTGTGCCCGTCGATTGGACACGTTTCAGAAATGGCCTACGGATAGGGAAGGATTACCTTCTTCGCATGTTTTAGCTAGAACAGGATTTGTCTACTTGGGACCTGAGTCAGGATTGGGATACGAGGTACAGTGTTTCGCTTGCGGACTGAAGTTACGAATGGATCTATGTATCTATAAAGATTCAGCTATTCTGGAGCATACTCGATGGTCTCCGAATTGCCCTTACCTTTCTATGGCCTTTCCACCCATCACACTACGGTACAATGTTGACGGTACCTTAGAGACGGTACCTTCCGAAACAAGACATAAAAAACGTAAAAAAGGAAAGATGTACAAGTTGGAGACTGCATTGCGACTAGTATAAAAAAGGGGGCTATGGTCAAGATCGATAGTTCATTGTGACTACCAAGACCGAGCGAACAAGATGAATACTTTGAAAGAGACATCGTTCCAGTTTGGGGATTGTAAAAAAGCTGTATCTTTCTCTAGTGTGACTAATACTGGATGGATAAGACCCAGGCATTGCGACGGAAAATGTCCGGAAGGAAACTGCGATTGTCCATGTGGTTACCATTGTAATTGCGTAACGGAGTTTGCAGACGAGTGCGATTGTGAGCCTTGCGATGGGACCGATGCTGTACGTTGTGACCTGAGCGATGCCGTAAAGCATTATGGGAACTTTAGTGCCCCTACCCCTATCATGGAAAGTGATGCTGTGCGTGTCAAACCTGTGGGATGCGAAAGTGATGCCGCTCGTCCTCTTGGACATTTCACTGGGTTTCGTTTTAAAGGGGAATGTTCACCTTCACGTCTACCCCCCTACGGATGTCATCCAGCCCTGAGCAAACTCCTACCCATGTCACTCAACCCTCATCGAAACGAACCTGTGAAAGACGAATATTCGTTCCCTGTGCGTTTGTCGGAATACTGCGACTTTGAAAATCGTCTTCAATCGTTCAAAGGAAAATGGCCAAAGTATCTGGGAGGACCGACCCCCGAAGAATTAGCCAGAGCCGGATTTTTCTACTTGGGCGAAGGAGATAAAGTCAAGTGCTTCAGTTGCGGTGTGTCACTTCACCACTGGGAACCGCAAGATTCGGCCTACGTTGAACATGCTCGATGGTCACCGAATTGTCATTACTTACCCTTAGTGGGACCGAGACATTGAAGTAACTTCTTACCATAATCATCTGTTCATGGATACTTTACAAGAGAACATTCGTGCTTTGCCTGTGGAGTTGAGAGAACGCATTTATCGAGAACTGGTCAAAATACAAGTGAAACGTAAAGAACAATTGCATCCGTTACGTCACCGGTGTTTGAACCACTGGTACCTGAAGGCTATACAAGGATTGATTCAATTGAAAGTGTTCCATCGGACAGACATTGATCAACGATCCTCTAGTTTTAAAGAGGATTGGTTTGGTATGGACGATTGTAGTTACATCATTGTAAACGTACTGCATCGAATTCCAGAGGAAGAGTTAACGAATTACCAACATCTTGAACACAATGTCAACTTGGTGAAAGAGGAAACTTCTGAACGAATTGTAATGTGTAGATTAGTGACTCAACGATTTAAATTCGACACTGAAGTGAAACCATGTTTGTGCAAAGAGTACATTTCTTGTGTCAGACCAAAGAGGATTTAGTATGACCTATTCATGGATACTTTACAAGAGAACATTCGTGCTTTGCCTGTGGAGTTGAGAGAACGCATTTACCGAGAGCTGGTCAAAATACAAGTGAAACGCAAACTCAAAGTGATTCATCCGTTTTTAAATTATGCTCTGTTCCAAAGTACAAGAAGACTGATTATGAGTGGATATTACATTAGGCACAAAGTTAAACGAGGCTATTGGCTACCACCCAGCGATTCCAAAAACAGTGTATATACTTATGGATACTTTACAAGAGTACATTTTGGGCTTGCCTGAGGAGTTGAGAGAAAGGATTTATCGAGAGTTGGTGAAAATACAAGTGAAACGTAAAGAACAATTGCATCCGTTACGTCACCAGATCTTTAACCACTGGTACCTGAATGGTATAAGAGGACTGATTCGTCAGAAATTTTTTCACTGGTCAGACCTTGTTGAATACTTTCAGTATATGAATGATGATGATGGGCTAGACGTTCGTAATTTTGGTTACTTGGAGATTCACTTACTGCAACGTATTGAGGAAGACGAGTTAAAGGATTACCAACATTTGTTACATGGAATCTGCTTAGAAAAAGACGAAACATCTAGACAAACTCTGGCGTTTCAGTTACAGTATGTAACATTTAAATTCCCTACTGGAGAACGAACGTGTTTGGTTAGAAATTACCTTTATTGCTTCCGAAACAAAGACACTATAAAATCAAGTTGCCATGCCACGGATTATGTCACATATCATTCAACAGATTCCGTGGAAGGAACTCAATGACCATATTCAAACCGTGGATCATTACCATCAATTATTACAAGAACTATATCCATTCAATTTGGGACGACAAGTGGTGTGTGTCTTAGTGACTTGTTTTCTGGGATTTCGTTTACCAGCCGATTCCTTGTGGACTCTTTACGATCAGTACTTACCACCTCCATGGCCTTAAATGGTCACGAAAAACTCCTTTTGCTCAAAGCCTTGCGTTTTCATCTGGATACTTCTCGACCTCAACAGGAAAAAAAGATTCGTCAACTTTTAGCTACCCAAGACGTGTATGACGATGTGTGTGTAGCTTGTGACTTACATCCCCATTGGACAGATGTTCGTGATTGGAAAAAGGGGGGTTTTGAGGCTTGGACCCAAGAAGTGGCCCAGTATGCACAAGAGTTGTTCAAGGAAAAAAGTTACTTTTCAACCCGTGTTAGTGACGGTGCCAGAAGAACCCGTCACCGAGAACAACCACTCGTTTCAGGACAGGACTGTCATGGACATGCCTGAAAGGTCATTCCGGGAGGACACTTGTGTGACAATACCTCATGTAGAGACTGTAAGAACATTACACACTGTCCCTAGGACATCTTGGTTAACCAAAACATGTTGTACAGACACTTGTTTATATTTCACTTTGATCGCTTTGCTGTGTTTTATATTCCTGTACATCACTATTTGGGTTGTATGTATTTTTGTCTTTCGTGTTCATATTTGAAAAAAACATTCAATAAACGTGTTCTGAAAAAGTATATAAACTCTTGTCTTGTTTGTTTTTTCGTGTCACAAGTGACATTTCTCATACCATGGCTACCTCTGCTGTCTCTGCTCCCTCTTCCTCTACTGTCAAAGTCATCGACGAACACTTAGATCGTGCCAGTTGGGAGGCTTTGTATCTTCGCCATCCCTTTAACATGCTCATTGCTGGACCTAGCGGTTCAGGCAAAACCGAATTCGTCAAACGTTTGATCGAACATAAACATCATTTGATCGATCGGCCCCCTCAACGGATCGTGTGGTGTTACAAAGAGTGGCAATCGGCGTACAGCCTCTTGCGTGAAAGTCAAGGCGATTCCATCGTGTTTGTGGAAGGCATTCCTAAAGAAGACGATGGCATCGTCTCTGACTCCCGTCTAACCCATTTGGTCATTTTCGACGACATGTTAGGAGAAGACGAAGAAGAAATTAAATTGTGGTTCACGCGCAAAGGGCATCACCGTAATGCCAGTGTCGTTTACATCACCCAAAATTTGTTTCAACAAAGTAAAGCCCATCGCACCATCAGTCTCAATGCGCATTACGTGGTCTTGTTTAAAAGCCCTCGAGATAAATCGCAAGTGCAAGTCTTAGCCAAACAGTTAGGAACGCCTTGGCTGACTCAGGCGTACGACGATGCCACTCAAACTCCACACGCCTATTTACTCGTCGATTTGAAACCTACGACCCCCGAGGATTTGCGATTTCGTACCCACTTGTTTCACCACTGGTGCCAAGACGGAGGGCCTGTCCTGTACACGTCTCCGTCCTCGACTTCATTTCACTCCACCCATGAAAAAAATCTATAAAAACCTCAGACCCTTTTTCGTCTGTCTCACACAGTGTGAACATGACGTCCCTTCAGTCGCATCTTCCCGTCAAATTGATTCGTGCCTTGTATGGCATCAGTCGAGAAAAAGATCCACAAACACGAGCCCGTGTCTTAGAAGCTAGTCTCAAAGAAGTCTTACGATGGTTCACGGTGACGGCACGTCAAATACTCCAAGGAATCATTCAGATTCCTCATCAAACCCAACGCTTTTTCGATCGAAACAAAGTCGCTTTGGTCCAACTGGCCGATCCCCGCATCGACACTCAAACGAAAAAACAAATCATTTTGAAACCTGGAGGGAGCGGTACTCTAGGAGGGGTCATCATTCGCTCACTCTTAAGATGGGATCCTAATGCCCCCAAAGTTATCCCCAAGACAAAAGTTCAACGAAGCCCCAAGAAGAAAAAGAAAAAGACCAAGTCCCCAAGAAGAATAACTTCTCCAGTGGCAGGACCCTCCTCTTACCAGACACCACCCCGGAAAAAGAAAAGAAGCCCCCAGAAAAAGAAACAGAGAAAAAGTCCTCAGAAAAAGAAAAGTCCACAGAAGAAGAAGAAAACTAGTCGCAAGAGAGGCACTTCGGCCAGGACGCAACCTTACACTCGCAAGCCACGACCTGCCACAACGTCTCCGGCAGCCTCACGTTTGTCCACTTCTCCGTTGATGTCACCAGGAACTGAAGAGTACTTGGAGACGTTGATCACACCAAGAACTTCTCCGTTGATGACCCCCAAAAGAACTTCCCCAGTGGCAGGACCTTCCAATTTAGCAGCAGTGGCTGCTGCTCACAAAGTACCTTCTCCCAAAATCAAAGTCCATGAAAGATCGGGCATGTTACAAAGTTTACTGGATTTGTCCAAGCAAGAACTGGCTCGATTTAGTCCGTTACGTACCCCTGCACGACGTGTCATGCCTGTCCTCAAACTGATAAAACGTAAAGACAATCAGTGGCGACGCGTTCCAGTATAAAAAAGGCCTGTGACCGAGTAGGGTATCAGTGTTTTTTAGGTGCTCCTAAAGACTCAAAGATGTCACCCTCCAGAAAACCCCAAGGAAAGAAAAGGAAAGGACTGCCACCACGTTTAGCCAAACATGGGGACCTGTTATCTGTCCTGTCCAAAGCTTCTCCACCCCTACGAAAAAAACTCATTCAAACGGCCTCCAAAGAGGTCATCGATACCGTGTGCGAATGTTGTTTGAACGTTTTGAAAGGCACGATCCCTTTGTCCAAACACCAGAAACAATGCTTAGGCAAACATCGTCACGTTCTTCGGAAAATGGTTCAAAAGAAAATTCCCATTCGTCAAAAAAAGAAGATGTTGGTCCAACGTGGAGGCATTTTACCTCTCTTGTTAGGCCCCATACTGAAAGGAGTCTTGGGAACCATGTTGGGAGGACTGATGGGAGCAAGATAAAAAGGCCTTCGGAAGTCCCAAGATCTCAGAATTCACCCCTGACAACCCCATGGAAGGACGAAAACTAGCTTTAGTGCCTTACAAACGATGGATGGAATACCATCGGTGGCAAGAACAACGCACCCCACATTTACCTCCCAATCCCAATTTGAGCGAGATGTCCCAGTTACAACACGAATTGCAATCCTTGCTGGATCGCCAAGATTTGTCCGAAACAGAAAAATCGCAAAAGTACGGTCAACTCTTGCAACGACTGCAACTCTTTCACCAGAAAGCTTTAGACGAAACAGCTCTACCCACTTTGAAAGATTTTAAGACCTTGATGAAAAGTCCAGCACCATCACCAGTACCAGTACCAGTACCACCAGTACCCGTGACCAAGACAGAAAAAGGAAAAGAAGAAGAAGAAGAAGGGTTTCAAACTCCACCAGAAAAAGTACGCAAGTTAACAACACCACCTACCTCCAGAATTGGATGGATTAAAAAGATGATGGCCACCCCTTCTTCCTCACAAGAGAAAAAGAAAGTGAAGACAGAAGTGAAGACAGAAGTGAAACAAGAACCGATATCCCCCGCTCAGACATCCTCCTCTTCGACACCTATTGCTGGCCGCACACGCAAAGCCTTGCAATCCAAGAAAATACCCCAAGAGAAAAAGAGTAGCCTCTTCCAAGAGTGGGTGCCTTATTAACACACCAACACAAAATAAAAAATGGAAAAAGTCTTAGCCAGCATTTACTACGATCCCTCCCATCCTGCAGGTTACGCAGGAGTTCAAAAATTGTATCGTGCTGCCAAAACGCGACTGAAAAGTCTCCGTTTACCTCAAGTGCAACGATGGTTACAAGAACAAGCTACCTACACTTTACACAAACCCATTCGACGCAAGTTTGCCAGAAGTCGTACCCGAGTGGAAGGCATCGATCATCAATGGCAAGCCGATTTAGCCGATGTCTCTCATTTGGCCAGCTACAATCGTGGCTACAAATATTTGTTTTGTGTCATCGACGTCTTTTCCAAATTTGCCTGGGTCGTGCCCTTGACTTCCAAATCGAGCAGCGAGTTAGTGCGAGCCCTGCAACGGGTGTTGAAACAAAGCGGTCGTCACCCTCTTCGATGGCAAACGGACAAAGGCACCGAATTTCTGAACCAAGCTTTCCAAAAAGAATTAAAGAAACGTGACATTCATTTTTTTACCACCGAGAATCCCGAAACCAAAGCCAGCATCGTGGAACGTTTTCAACGCACTTTGAAAGAACGCATGTGGAAATATTTTACGCATCACCACACTCTGAAGTACATCGACATCTTACCGCACCTGGTGCAAGCGTACAACCAATCTTACCATCGAAGCATCGGACGTGCCCCGCAAGACGTGACTCCCGACAACGAAGTGCTGGTGTTCGAGCGCCTGTTCGGTACGTCCCCGACGAGGGCTGTCCCCAAGAAAAGTGGAGAGTTGACCGTAGGAGATTGGGTGCGCATTGGCAAAACCAAACGCACTTTCGACAAAGGTTACTTACCTAACTGGACGACCGAATTGTTTCGCGTCACTGGACGAGTGCATGGCCGTCATCCTGCCGTCTATAAATTGGAAGACATGAACGGAGAAGTACTCAAAGGAACGTTTTATTTGCCCGAGTTACAACGTGTCACCAAAAAAGAAGACGACGTGTACGACATCGAAAGCATTCTCGAACGCAGAACCCGTAAAGTGGGCAAACGACGTGTCAAAGAAGTCAAAGTACGTTGGAAAGGATATCCACCCAGTTTCGATTCTTGGATCGACGCTTCGCAAGTCATCGACTATAAAAAGAAGAAGTGACCATCATGCCCTTTCACACATCAGACGCAGCTACGTCGACCAGTCCTTCTTCCCCTAGTTCTTCTGTGCAAGATTTACAAAAACAACCCTTGTGGGTGTGGTGTGGAGAACGTGTGCCTAAAACGCAAATCGTCTTTTTCTGCCAAATCTTCGTGGTGTATTGTGTCATCGGGGCAGCCATTGCCAATTTAAGTTTGCAACAAGGAGACAAACAATTGTGGACCATTTTATTGAGCAGTTGCATCGGTTACCTGCTTCCTAATCCCTCCCTGAAATTCTCCTCGAACGGAAACGTTGTGTCCAGTGCCAGTGCCAGTCACCACTCCAACAACCACAACCAGAACCCCATTTTGGGCGGAGACACGCCTCTGACGTCCACTAACCCCTCGGACAGCCACAGAACTCTGGAATTATGAGTCACGAAAACCAATTTTACTTAACCTTACCCAGTGACAGTTCCATGGAGGTGTTTCCCCACAACACGTTGTGCTGTTACACGGCCAAATTACCTCAAGCCATTCCCTTAGATCACGAAGCCCATTGGGAAGTGGCTTTAGTAGAAATGATTCACCCGACCCAAGTCCTCAATGTCCTTCCCAATCAAAATAAATTTGATGTGGAAGTTTATGACGATCAAGTGCAACAGTGGATGGATACCCATAGCAAATATGACAAGAAAACCCGTACACAAAAGTACACCACCTATCACTTGTTCATTCCCCCAGGCTATTATTTTAGTGGCCAACATTTGGTCAGCACCATAGTCACCAGGTTTAATGGCGTGTTTCTGAAAGCTTTGGAAAGTGCCAATAAAGGTATCGTCACCCTTGAGTACCACAAAACAGCTCGTCGCTTCCTGATAAAATTTCCTGAGGGGCGTAAAATGATGTCTTTCTTATTTTGTCCTGAATTGTTTGACATGTTGGGCGGAGACATGGAGCTGAGGAAGAAAGTAGAACAAAAACCCGAATTACCAATCATTGCCGACAACGAGACCTTTGCCAAGTATTTTCGTACCCCGGTAGAACTGAACCAAGGACTGAATTTGATGTTTGTGTACTCTGATGTAGTGGAGTACAACGTGGTGGGACACACCTCCGTACCGTTACTGCGTGTCATTCCTTTCAAAGTGGATTCTGCCACAAACGCTGACGAGGAAGGTGGAAACACTTACCACGTCCACCGCGAATTTGTCCATCCTCACTATTTGCCTGTCAGCAAGTCGTATTTGGACACGGTCAACATCACTATAAAAGGAGATTTGGGACAAAATATTCCATTCACCAAAGGAAAAGTCACGGTGAAACTCCATTTTCGAAAACGGTTTTCTCACGATTCGTAAGTAAGTCATGTATCCAGTGTACCGAGGGGTTGCACGACAGCGAGGACACGGTTTAGGAGACATGTTAAAATCGGCCTTTCGTTCGGTGGCCCCGGTGTTGAAACCGATGGTGACACGCGGATTGCACGCCTTGAAAGATGCGGCACTGACGCAAGGCAAAGAATTTCTCCAAAATGTCATCATCGACAAACAAAACCCTAAAGAAGCCTTGATGAGGGCAGGCAAAAATGTCTTGCTGCAAACGGGTAAAGACATTTTGGGCCGACGAGACACACCTATAAATGCCCTGCACGCTACCGAATCAGGCATTCAGCAAGGACAAGGTAGAAAGAGACGACGAAGAAAACACCCTTTCACTAGACTTCAAGCGAGAAAGGCCAAGAAAAGAAGAACCGTTCGAGACTTAGACGTTTTCGATTATTGAGACACAGAACAAAAAAAAATGATGCACCGAGAGTCTTGCGCTTGTTCCAAGACGGAACTGGATCTGTTTGCCATGCCCCCCACCATGATGACCATGCAAGAATCTCAGTGGGTGGAATTTCACCCCGTCTCCTCATTGACCGATTCCGCTCCCATCGAGTTTGAAATCAAAGGACAGCCCGAAGATTACATCGATCTGAATAGCAGTTACTTGTACCTGAAAGTCAAAATTCTAGATAAGACTGGAGGTCCTATAGACGATGAAGCAGTAGCTCCCGTCAACAATTTCATGCATTCCTTGTTCAGTGGAGTGGACTTGTACTTGAATAACAAACTGGTCAGTAGCAGCATGGATACTTACCCTTATCGGGCCTACCTGGAAAATCTCTTGACGTACGGAATAGACGCCAAGAACACTCATCTCAATGCCTGTGTGGTATGGGAAGCTGACGAAGCAGGCCAGTTTGAAACATTCGAAACTGATGCAACCAAAACACCAAACAATGACGGATTTGTAGAACGAAGAGACAGAATCAAAGGAGTCGACAAAAGTTTAGAACTGATGGATCGTTTGCATTTGGACATGTGGTTGCAAGAGAAATATTTGCTGAACGGAGTGAATGTTCGCCTGAGACTGAATCGGAGCAGTACCGCTTTCCATTTATTGGCTAGTGCTGACGATTACAAAACCAAAATCCAAGAAGCCAGACTCTACGTGCGACGTGTGGAAGTGCTACCTAAAGTAGGTAACGACATCAGTCAGACGTTGAGCAGAACGACCGCCAAGTATCCCATACGACGTGTGGAAGTGAAAACGTTCACCATTCCTAAGGGACAGCGATCCATGATCGAAGATCATTTGTTCCAAGGACAACTACCCAAACGTTTAATCATTGGTATCGTCGAGAATGAAGCCTTCAACGGAACTATCACTAAAAATCCTTTCTACTTTAAACACTTTGACGTGTCCAAGATCGAAGTCAGTCGAGATGGCAAGACCTTGTGTACCCGACCTTTCGAACCTAAGTTTAAAGAGAAGAATTACTTGAGGTCGTACTTGTCCCTGTACGAAGCCACCGGACAGTTAGGAACCAACACCAGTCACGGCATTACGTACGAGGATTATGCAGGAGGCTACGCTTTGTGGGCTTTCGATTTCACTCCAGACCAAGGCAGCGACGAGGGACATTTCCACCCTATAAAATCCGGCCAGATTCGTGTGGAAATTCAGTTTGCAATCAAAGACCCCAGTGTTGATGATAATCCAACGTTGAACGTCATCCTGTATGCAGAATTCGATAATACCATAGAAATCAACAGTTTGAGAGAAGTCATTCTAGATTATTAGAAAGCCATGGAAGACTGTTATCCCTCTTTACCTAGTGGAGAAACTTTGGAGATGGAATGTAAGGAGACCGTGGAAGGAGAAGAATCTCAAGACAAAGACGAAGAAGATATCATGATGAAGTCGAGATGGCCAGAACAAGAAGCCCATTTAGTCTCCTGTTTTGCCAAACACTTGGTCGACAAAATGACGGAATTGATCAAGAAAAATTGCTATGGATGTCAAAACGATCATCCCAGTCAAATTCAACACGATAAATGCCTGATGTTGAGTCAAGAAGAAAAATTGGACGAGTATCTGGACGAAGCTTGGAGTCTCATCTCGAACAAAGACGTGTTGCACCAGTGGTATAAAGACTTGCGTGAACATTCTTGTCCAGCATTAACCACTCAAGAGATCCATCGCATCGAAGCTCTCCTGAATCAGAGTGAGGAAACAGAACGAATAACCGTTTATTCGTCAGACATTTTCAAGCAAAAAGTCAGGATCGAATTGACGACGTATTACTACCTGTGAAGAAGAAAACAAACACAAAAACAATGGATACCTGGGAACTTTATTACCTTTTGAACCACAGTTCGTATACGTCTTCTTGGAATCCTGTCGTCTGTGCTAAAGATGAACTCCCTCATCGCAAACCTAAAGACCATCAAGCTTACGTGATCAACACGGACGATAGTCATCTCCCAGGAACCCACTGGGTAGCCGTCTACTTTCCTCAAGAAGGCTGTGTGGAATATTTCGATTCGTACGGATTGCCCCCTTTGGAAGACGATATCATCGACTTTATGAGAAGAAATGCTCAAACCACCCGATTCAATAACGTGAAATTACAAGGCACAGATTCCTTGGTGTGTGGACAATATTGTGTGTATTTTCTGCATCATCGCAGCCTGGGCTATTCCTTAGAACATTTAGTGACTCATTTTGATCCTCGTTCTTCTGCTAGAAACGATGTGAAAGTAGATCGATGGTTTTGTGACCATTATGCTTATCTTTTGTCTCAAGCTAGGAAACGTAGTGTCCATCAATGGCCTAATGATTTCCAACAGTGGAAATCACAATTTCATTCACAACGTTGTCAGCCTTGTTTAAAGTAGATTGTATTTGAAGAAAAAAATGTTTGTGATTTGAAAAAAATTGTTTGATGTTATAGTGTTGGATTATTGTTAAAAATGTTGTTGTTTAGTGTTAAGTGATTTTTTGAATAAAAAATGTTGTGTTTAGAAAAAAATGCCTTTGTCTTTTGTTTAGCTAGAAGAATGTTGGATTGATGCTCTTTCATTTCTTACTATCCCTCTCATGAACGTTGCGGCTCGAAAACCGTGTGGGGGATGTTTTCCTTCACGTCCGCGCTTTCACTTTAAGAACCGGGTTGTTCCCAGTCTAGCCATCCATTGTCGACTCATCCTCCTAAGAAGATGTGCTCCAAACTAGCTAAGCTCAACGAAGCCTACGTGAATTTGCATAGGGTCAGACACAGTCTGATACCGAAGCCAGAAGAAATAGAGAATGTGAGAATGTTAAAAATCACTGAAGACCTGATAGAAGAGCTCTTCAGAGAAGAAATGAACAGGGAGAAAGAAGAATGGACAGAGAAGTACAGACTTCAGAGACAGCAGCAACAACAACAGCAGCAACAGCAGCAGCAACCTGAAGCTGACAGAGGCTTTGTCGATTGTCGTATCGACACCAAAGAATTCTTCTTCTCTTTCCGAAGAAGCAGACCTATCGCCAGAAAGTCTATCCTCAGAGGACATCGCATTCTTAGAAACTAAAAAAGAATGCCATAGCAAAACAAAAAAACAGCCCTTTTCAGGGCTACCCAATACTCTAGAAAAGAAATAACTATTAATTTGCCAATGTGTGTAGGTAGAGTAGTGTGAAAATAAACACTAACTCTTTTTCAAAAAAATATGAGGGTATGTGTTTGTGTGATTGTGTTTGTAAGTGAAAAAATAGGTTGGTGTGGATAGTAGATTAAAATGATGTTTGTTTTTTTGGGCTGTTAGAGGTATATATTTGGGGTTAGATTGGATTGCTTTGCGTATGTGGATAGTCTATTGAAGTGATTTATAAAAATTTTACAATAGTGATGGGTAGCATAAAAAAGTGAGTGAGTGTTTCTTTTAGGTCCGCGCGTTGTTGTTGTTGTTTCTTGGTCATGATCTAGGTAAGATGAATTTTATGTTTTTAGGGGATGTTTTCCATCACGTACGCGCTTTCAGTATAAATTGAAACTCGCTGGGCAGTCAAGCTACCCTTGTTGATTGATCAACACCAAAAATGAACACGAGACTGGAGAAACTGTTGGAACTTCATGTGCATCTGGAATATGCCAGGCGCATATTAAATGAACTGGCCGCTGAAGCCATTGTCGAGGAGGGAAGGATAAGAGAGGAGGAAAGAAGAAACAAAGAAGAGGAGGAGAGAAGATATAAAGAAGAAGAGGAAAGAAGATATAAAGAGGAGGAGAGAAGATACAAAGAAGAGGAGGAGGAAAAGGAGAGAAGAAAAAATTTCAGAATCCCAGAGAGTGAAAATTGGGATTCTGAAGCGACATATCCTGCCTCTGCTCTCTCCCCCCAAAAGGTAAAAAGTAATTGGGGGATAAGATGTGTATGTGGCGCCAGGCCTGGAAGGTGCCACCATTAACCAGGTGCCCATGAAGTTCCAAAAAAAACAGCCCTTTTCAGGGCTACCCAATACTCTAGAAAAGAAATAACGATAGATTTGCCAATGTGTGTAGGTAGAGTAGTGTGTATATAAACACTAACTCTTTTTTAAGATAGTGTGAGGGTATGCGTTTGTGTGTTAGTGTGTTTGTGTTTGTAAGAGCTCAGGTATGTTAGTGTGAATAGTAGATTATGGGTTTCTTAGCAAATGTGGAGAGTATAGTTAGGGTTATATTATATAAAATGAGAAAGTAGGGGGATGTTTTCCTTCACGTACGCGCGATGTTGGTCATCATCTAGGTAAGATCCATTTTATGTTTTAGGGGGATGTTTTCCTTCACGTTCGCGCTTTTCGTATAAGAACCCACAGTATTAGTTGTTCAAACCATTCTGCAAAGAATACAAAGAAGATGGCGTCAAACCAAATGGACAAATTACAAACCTTGCAAGACGTTTTAGACAACTTAGGAATAATGGAACAGATGCTAATAAGACTGGTTGAAGACCATTATTCCTATAGTCCCCATCGTGTGAAGATGGAAATTAACAATTTAAGGAAAGCAAAGGACAAGATTAGTGGTGTCATGAAAGAGATCAAGGAGGAGAAGGAGGATGAAGAGGAAAAGATAAGAATAAGAACATGGAACGAAAAAATTGAAAAAGAAGAGGAAAATGAGAAGAGGAAGAAAGAAGAAGAGGAGGAAGAGAAGAAAGAAGAGAAGGAGAAAAAAAAGAAGAGAAAGAGTGTTGGAGCTAAAATAAGAAGTTGGTGGAGGAAAAGAAGAAATTAGAAGAAGAAGAAAACCCAAAGGCCCTTTTCAGGGCCAGCCATATTTCTCGAAAAGAGATAGCCTTTCAATTGCCTACCCCTTTTTAAAAAAAATTTTTTTTTAAAAAAAATTTAAAAAAAAAAAATCCCATGTTAAATTTCCCTTGTCGCTAGACAAGCCCAGGGTTTTTTCCCATGTTAATTCCCCTTGTCGCTAGAGTGGCCCACGATTTTTCTCCATGTTAAATTTCCATTGTCGCTAGAGTGGCCCAGGGGTCTCTGTAATGCTAATTCCCATTGTCGCTAGGGTGGCCCCCTTCACTACTCATATAGCCCGTAAAGTGTTACTGCTTTCCCTAAAGACTCTTAGCAAAGAGTCCTAACCAACCACATTATCCATTAAAAACTCTTAACACTGAGTCCAAACGAGCCACAATTATCCATTAAAGACTCTTCACACTGAGTACCAGGCCACATTATCCATTAAAGATTTTTAGCACTGAGTCCAAAGCCACATTATCCATTAAAAACTTTTAGCACTGAGTCCCAAGCCACATTATCTATTAAGGACTCTTAGCACTGAGTCCCAAGCCACATTATCCAATAAAGGCTTAAAATATGCTGGAAAAGAAAAATAGCTTAAAGGTAGTGAGAAAGATGTCAGCATTGTTTTCTTTAATGAGGACGGTGGTGATATATATATTCTCTATCAGCAGACATGTGTTGTTTTAAGAAACGATTGGTTTCACCTTGCCTTTTTCACTTGCTGGAGTGTATAAGTAGTGTAAGTTGTGTAACGAGGAAACCCCATGGACTTCAATCTTCGTCTCGTTATTTTACATTTCGTTTTGTTAAAGTTTATGTCTTGATTTTGAATGGAGGGCTTTGTAGTGTTTTCTAACGTGATTTCGCCTGCGGGGATGGGGATATATATATGTATATATATGTATGTACGTATGTATGTATGTATGTATGTATGTATGTATGTATGTATGTATGTATGTATGTATGTATGTATGTATGTATGTATGTATGTATGAATGTATGTATGTGTGTGTGTGTGTGTGTGTGTGTGTGTGTGTGTGTGTGTGTGTGTGTGTGTGTGTGTGTGTGTGTGTCTGCTACGGTGGTGTGTTAGGAAGCGGTATAGTGTGAAGACGTCGGAAAAGAGTAGGGACAAGGTCTTTCGTCGACCAAAAGCCCAAGGCTTCAAGGCTCGGCCAAGATAACTCTACTTTCATCATTTCGCACTGTCATCTCTCTCTTTGTAGATCTCGATCGGATAACGACGCGACTCTGCGACACAGTCGGAGAATCGGCGACAGTCCTACGACCAGAGGAAGACCAGTCGGCGGTTCTGCGACCAAGTCGGCGACCAGAGGAAGACCAGTTGGCGACCCTGCGACCCAGTCCGTGACTGCGACAAGTCAGCGACCCTGAGACAAGTCGGCGACACAGTCGGCGACAAGAGGGCAGGAATAAGAAAGTATCCGGCTGAGGTAGAAATCTGTCACACTCTGGAGTGCCAGTCCTCAGACAGATTCAGTGGGGTACCATTCAAAATACAAGACCTGTCCTAAAGAACCAGGGATAGCGAGACTCGGGGCAGTGTAGCCGAACGAGTGTTCCGCCATGTAGGAAGCGTTCCATGCATGCAAATTATACTTCTTTTGTTGGATGAGCAAAGCATGGTGTATATATAAAGATGTATGTTAAAAACATGAAAGGATGTTAAAAACGTCTCATAATTGATTGTACTTCCTAGTCCAGTGAAACTCTAGGGAGTCAACATGTCGGTTTTGAAAGCAAGACAGTTTTTAATCCTACAGCAGGTATACTGATGTAGTGATATCCCTTATAGTTCAGTAATCCGAGTCTCCTCTGACACTTCCCGCCCTATTTGTGATATTTGGACATTTATGTTGGGGTATAGGGTCAAAGTAAATTGTCTATCGAAAATTTGGAATTCAACGTCCCGTTTTCTGCTGCCATAGGGTAGCAAACTTAAACGATGTTACATAGAGTCATATCTGCATGAAATCAATAGTAAAGTGGTTTAAGTGTTGAGAAATTGTGAGAATTGTAATCGTTATCTCCTTAATCCGCTTTCAGACGAGACGCAACTTTGGCGTTGAAGATATTTGACCTGGCACTCACCACTTGCATTGCTAGTCACATGACTCCACAAATCTCGCAATCAACATATCTATGTAGTCACGCAATATCAACAATAAACTCGTTTGCAATGATTTTATACAAAATTTCGAAAATATTAAATGAAAAGTCACATATTGTTTATAAAAGAACAAAAGATCACTTAATTCTCAACACTTTATTCCGAAAACAACGACCAGAAAATTCTAGTTGTCGCAGCAACTTGGAGAAAGATTTACCATGAATGGAGAGCGTACCAACGAGGGTTTTTCTTGTATCATGTGACAACCGCGTAGACACGTGTTCGCGTCATGGTGACTCTGGCTTTGCTTTGGTGAAATCCACCTTTTTGATAGGTAATTGACTCTGACGTACACCCCAATATAACCGTCAAAATATATCCAAAATGTCGTGAGCGAGGTCTTAGAAAACTCGAATAACGTTTGAGGGTCTTCAAAAAATAGCACAAGGAAGTCTCTTTCATTCACTAGTCATCACTAGTCACAAAGAGGGGCCCCGAGTGGCCGAGTGGTATAAAGCGCTCTCCGTTACGGATCACTGCCATCTCACTTCTGCCTGCATGGGTTCGAGTCTAGGATTCGGCCAATGTGGGTATGTGACAAAGCTTGCCAGTAGCTTCTCGTGGGTCGGTGGTTCTTCCCAGGGTTTTCCTGGGTTCTTCCTCCACCATTAATACTGGCCGCCATACATAGCCTATCATGTGCTGAAAGATGGCGTTAAACCCCACAACAACAACAACAAGTCACAAAGAAAAATGACTGTTCTTTGACTGCGGTGATTTTAAGCAACAATGTCGGTCGTGTGTTTCACATTTACAGGTAATTGGTAATTTAGGAGCCGTTTTTACTCTGTGTGTGTGTGTGTGTGTGTGTGTGAGAGAGAGAGAGAGAGAGAGAGAGAGAGAGAGAGAGAGAGAGAGAGAATCGAGTGTATGTTCATAGTTGTAAATTTCATGATTGTTGCTAAATAGCTAAATACATGTATCTTGGAAGCATACTACGACTGCTAACAATACGTGTGAAATAATAATAATGCTAAGGTAATGATATTCGGTTCATATTATATAAGTTTGTCTTGAACTAAGTTTGGGAGATGTACCCGCCTTCAGCTGTCACCTGTCTACAAAGGTCACATTGACAATTTCTCATGGGTGGCTGTTGTAGACAGGTTTGATCATCACTCTCTCTCTCTCTCTCTCATATATATATATAACCCATCATACAAATAATATTTTTCCCTAAATTACCCGGACACGAACTTTACGGGGATATAATTTTTAAAAGCAACACCAAAACAAGAGATTTTTCGTAATGGAATAAATGTGATTATTGACACAAGTGGAAAAACTATAAAAGGGCCCAGTGTTCAATCGTAAGAGACATACATATCACACGCCGATATTTTAATTTAAAAATGTGCTAAAATAAATGGTTACAAATTAGTTTCATTCAAAGTACCAAATTCTTAAAGAGAGGAATGGCTGTTAGCTTCACTCCATCTTACGAGAAGAGAAATGAACGGAAATATTAAGCACACTAAATTATCTCCACAAGTTCCAGGTTTTTGTAATGGGTCTTTAGACGAGAGTAGGTTTGAACTTAAAAATTATCAAATTAGCCATACTGGAATTAATCATGATTTAAACTGTACATAATTGAAATAAAAATTATTCAGTTGGGTTTAAGCAAGATTCAGATTGATTTATCAATTATAATCAAAAAGGAAACAGATAAAAGAGACAGAGAAGCAGGCTAATATTACTGAACATTGCCATTAATCATTGTGACCATTAATGAAATTTAAATGATAATTGAATAGATGTTGATTTATTTATAATAGACACAATATTTGAGTCAAGAAAAAAATATAAGTAGAAAAGGAAGGTTTAGGATAAAAATTATATAACGATAAATCTAGATGGATGGAAATACCAATGAGAAGAGAATCATACATAGAACTACCAGTGAGAGGAGATTCATACATAGAAATACCAATGTAAGGAGAATCATACATTGCATTACCAATTAGAGGAGAATCATACATATAAATACCAATGAGAGGAGATTCGTACATAGAAATACCAATGAGAGAGAATCATACATAGAAATACCAGTGAGAGGAGATTCGTACATAGAAATACCAATGAGAGAGAATCATACATAGAAATACCAGTGAGAGGAGATTCATACATAGAAATAACAATGAGAGAGAATCATACATTGAACTACCAATTAGAGGAGAATCATACATAGAAATACCAGTGAGAGGAGATTCATACATAGAAATAACAATGAGAGAATCATACACAGAACTTACCAGTGAGAGGAAAATCATACATAGAAATACCAATGAGAGGCGAATCATATATAGAAATACCAGTGAGAGGAGATCCATACATAGAAATGCCAGTGAGAGGCGAATCATATATAGAAATACCAGTGAGAGGAGAATCATACATAGAAATACCAATGAGAGAATCATACATAGAACTACCAGTGAGAGGAGAATCATACATAGAAATACCAATGAGAGGCGAATCATATATAGACATACCAATAAGAGGAGAATTGTACATAGAAATACCAACGAGAGGAGAATCATACATAGAAATACCAGTGAGAGGATAATCATACATAGAACTACCAGTGAGAGGAGAATCATACATAGAAATACCAGTGAGAGGCGAATCATATATAGACATACCAATAAGAGGAGAATTGTACATAGAAATACCAACGAGAAGAGAATCATACATAGAAATACCAGTGAGAGGATAATCATACATAGAAATACCAACGAGAGGAGAATCATACACAGAAATACCAGTGAGAGGAGAATCATCGATAAAAATACCAATGAGAGGATAATCATACATAGAAATACCAATGAGAGGAGAATCATACATATAACTACCAGTAAGAGGAAAACCATCCATATAAATACCAACGAGAGGAAGATCATACATAGAAATACCAACGAGAGGAAAATCATACAGAAATACCAACGAGAGGAGAATCATACATAGAAATTCCAATGAGAGGAGAATCATCCATAAAAATACCAATGAGAGGAGAATCAAGCATAGAAATTCCAATGAGAGGAGAATCATACATAAAACTACCAATGAGAGGATAATCATGCGAAGAACTACCAATGAGAGGAAAATCATGCATAGAAATTCCAATGAGAGGAGAATCATCCATAAAATACAAATGAGAGGAGAATCATACATAGAACAACCAATGAGTGTGATGTGATGTGATGTGATGTGATGTGATTTTGATTATTAACCTAGCTTTAACAAAATTTTTCAGTCATATCGCTACGATGTCTGCAATGTCCCAGTTTATAGTGATGTCTAGCACTGGTCATCATGCCGCAGACATATAACATGATGTCCCACCCAGTCACATTATCCTGACACCAGACCGACCAGTCCTAACGCTAACCTCTTAATCCTGAACGCCATGCGACGCGACGCAGCTGTCAGTACCATTTTTGTAAGTCTCTGGTATGATTCGGCCGGGGATCGAACCTACGACCTCCCGCATCCGAGGTCGACGCTCTAACCACTAGGCCACCGGAGAGGAGAATCATACATAAAAATACCAATGAGAGGAGAATCATGCATAGAAATACCAATGAGAGGAGAATCATACATAGAAATACCAATGAGAGGAGAATCAGCCATTGAAATGCCAACGAGAGGAGAATCATACATATAACTACCAATGAGAGGAGAATCATACCTAGAAATGTCAATGCGAGGAGAATCGTACATAGAAATGTCAACGAGAGTAGAATCGTACATAGAACTACCAATGACAGAAGAATCGTACTTAGAACTTCCAGTGAGTGGAGACTCATACAAAGAAATACCAGTAAGAATAGAATCATACATAGAAATACAAATGAGATGAGAATCATACGAAGAAATACCAATGAGAGGAGAATCATACATAGAAATACCAGTGAGAGGAGAATCATACACAGAAATACCAGTGAGAGGAGAATCATCCATAGAAATTCCAATAAGAGGACAATCAGCCGATAAAATATCAACGAGAGGAGAATCATGCATAGAAATACCAATGACAGGAGAATCATGCATATAAATACCAATGAGAGGAGAATCATACATAGAAATACCAATGAGAGGAGAATCATGCATAGAAATACCAATGAGAGGAGAATCATGCATAGAAATACAAATGAGAGGAGAATCATGCATAGAAATACCAATGAGAGGAGAATTATCCATAGAAATACCAGTGAGAGGAGAATCATACATAGAAATACCAATGAGAGGAGACACTTGCATCTTTCTTAGAAGCCATAGCTAGGATTAAATGTAGGTAACATAAACTAAGAATTGAACAAAATACAGGTGTCATCACCAACAACTGTAGTGTAAACTAAGCTGGAGGTATCGGGAATTTCAAGTACCCTCTCGTAGTTTTGTCAGGATTAAAAGAGATGCCGGACCTACAGTTGCCTGAAAATCGGTGGTTACCTGTAGTAAAATATTAGTCCTACCGCATACAGATGATACCGTTATATTGGCTGATAGTGAAGTACCGGTTATACTGGAGGCCGACGATGCTGTTATATTGGCTGATAGTTAAGTATTAGTCCTACTGGAGGCCGACGATGCTGTTATATTGGCTGATAGTAAAATATTAATCCTACCGTATACAGATGATACTGTTATATTGGATGATAGTAAAGTATTAATAGTCCCACTGGAGGCAGATGATGCTGGTTGATAGTGAAGTATTGGTCCTACTGGAGGATGATAGTAGTAAATGGGGATACCGTAGGGACTAGGGGACTTATCATTAAAAACATGGGTTTTGTACCGTAGGGACTATAGGAAAAAATCCGTTGTACTATAGGGACAACATAATGTTATTTTCCCATAGTCCCTAGAGTACAAATAACTTTACATAAAGTCATAGGTATTATAGGGACAAGGAAATTGAACATGGGGGGGGGGTAACATTAGTTTCCCATTGTGGCTCTACAGTCCCAAGGGAATGGAACATGGATGGGTTTGTATAGGGACAATGGAAATGTAACATAGGAATACAGGACCGGTACTTGGGGGACAATTGGATTGTAACATGGTGGGTTTGTCTAGGGACAATGGGACTTTAACTTGGGTGGGACTATAGAGAGACAAAAGGTATTAGGACTGTCTAGGGACAATGGTAAAAATCACGCTAGAAACAAAACAAACTCTTGCTTTACTATTCACAAACCCCTAACCAGGGTGTATTGCCTATGTTAAATTTCCCCTTGTCGCCAGGGACTGTCTAGCGACAATGGGAATTTAACATGGGAATTTGAACAGGGATGGGTCTGTATAGCGACAAGGGAAAATGAACATGGGAATATATCTTGGGTTTGTATAGCGTCAAGGGAAAATGAACATGGGAGATGGAAATAACACAGACAAGAAACAAACACTGAGTTGACAAGCCAAATCTAACCCCAAGCTCTATTATCCACACAGAAGGGGAAGGTTAAATAACTACACACTCTACTATCCACGCAAACGTACGTGAGGGCATACAAAACCCAATCATATACTATCAACACAAACGTACGTGAAGGCATACAAAACCCAATCATATACTTTCCACACACGCTAATCAGCCAAATCAAACCTTAATCTACGATCCACACACGCTAAGCAGCCAAATCAAACCCCAATATACTATTCACACGCTGACAAGCTAAAAACATAACCACAATCTATGGGCAGGGTTATACAGTGCAATGTCACTCCCGTCATTCTTCAACATTGTTACAATTTTTTTTCCGAACGTGTGTTTTGGTTTTAGATTTCAGAGTTAACCATAGGCAGGGTTATACAGCACAAGGTCACTCGCGTCATTCTTGAAAAAGACTTGTGTTTGTTTCCTTTCTTGAAAAAACGGTAGATCTAAGGTTAGAATTTTTCCGTGACACATTGCAGTGCCAAAATAAAGAGAAAGCTACGATACCTGAATTGTACAATCTCGTCCACTCCAGATTTTATTTCATCCACCGATTTACTGATTTACAATTGGTAAGGATGTAAGTGTTTCAAAAAAAAAAAAAAAATTACGTGACAAACGGAACATTTCACAGAAATAGGGTGACTACTGGTCACAATTTTGGAGAGGTATCTTCACACGGGAACAGATACCTTTAAGATTTCAAACAACACTACTATGACGGAGAGAGAGAGAGAGAGAGAGAGAGAGAGAGAGAGTTATTCCTACTGTAGAACATATCAAGACACTTACGTTTGTTTTTACAGTCTATTTTCGGGAAGAAAGATTCAAAGAAACACTCATTCCACTCAGATAATCACAGCCATAGAAAAATGTCACCATTATTAAATATCACCAGAGTGAACTGCAGATTTAGGCAACTAAAATTCCCTCCTTTTTTGATAACGTGGATGTAAAGTTCTCACAGAATAGTTCATCCAAAATATGCTGTGATGTATTTGACTATAAAACTGATACAATTTCTGCGGGATCGCCCAGGGTACGATTGTTCTTGCGTTAGTTTTACTTTTTTTAATTATTTTATTAATCGTCTAGCAGTGAGACACGACTTATCACGACACTGTGTGAAGAGATACTGAAGTCAATTCGTAGTGAACGCGGTCAGAAAATAAGTCTAGCCAATGAAATCGTTTATGATGAGCGATGCATTGTTTTGTTCGAAGTTAGTGTGGCAAAATAATGCCTACGCTCTTGCATTGTTACCATTGCAGTGCAGACAGACTGAATATGAACTTGAATCGCTCTGTTGTGTATTGTACCATTTCTTCTAACCGTATCAACTACTGAAAGGTCACAGTACTGGTTCACTTTTCTGAAATTGTCAATTTCTTTTTTACCTCACTTAAACATTTTGACATACACACTCACATAGGGGGAGTCAGAAGTGTACTGAGTGGCATGTTTTTTTTTTTAAATTGTGAATCTGGGGTTTTTATGAAGTAAATAAACTAAAGTATAGTGAACCTCAAGGATGGTGACCCAAGCTGTCTGTCTATTGATGCGTGTATTTACTTCAGAAGAAATAGGACTTCTAAAATAACAAATATATACGGCAAGCATGATTAGAATGAACACATCGGCAGCTAACTGTAGGAACAAAGGGGGTGTTTTCCTTCACGTCCGTGTAACTTAGAGTTTCAATCCTCTTTCAAGACAAACTTGTATCCTTTTGTAGGGCTTGAAATAAAAAACTGAACAAACGTAAGCACTTTGCTCCAGATATTTCCTTTTGCAGGAACAGATCGAGTCGGAACGCTAAGTTAGTGACATGGGAGGGATACAGAGAAGTCAAAGAGCATGAATCATGATACCCATAGCAAAACAAACGACAAAGGCATTTTTTTCAAAACACATCATTTTTATTCAGATCACTTAACACTAACAATTCACAATTTTTTTTCAACAATAATCATTCAATTTAACAATAAACATTTTTTCAACAATAATCATTCAATTCAATAACAAACATTTTTTCACACTCTTTTAGGTAGACAACGTGGTGAATGAAATTGAGATTTCCACTGTTGCAAGTCATTGATTCATGGATGGACACTACGTTTCCTAGCTGAAGACAACAAAATAAGCTAGTCACAAAATCAACGATTTACTTTCTCATCGTTTCTAGAAAAGTCACGATCAAAATAAGTCACTAAATGTTCTTTTGCTGATAATAAGTGATCAATTTCGATCTCGACTTTCTCTTTGAATTTGTCAAAGAGGGCTTTGATGTAATGGATTTCTTGAGTCGTTAATGGAGGACAGAAAGGTTCACGCAAGTCTTTATACCACCAACGTAACACGTCTTTTTTAAACAGACTCCAAGCTTCGTCCAGATATTCGTTGAATTTTTGTTCTTGACTGATGTTTTGACATCCATAGTAATCATGCTTCATCCATATCGTAATTGTGTCTGCTAGGTATGTAGCACAGTAGGAGACCAATTGCTGTTCTTGTTCTGGACATCTCGACTTGATCACGATGTCCTTTTCGTCTTTGTCCACGGTCTCCTCACATTCCATCTTCAAAGCTTCTCCACTAGGTAAAGAGGGAGAACAGTCTTCCATGCTTCTAATAGTCTAGAATGACTTCTCTCAAACTGTTGATTTCTAGGGTATTGTCAAATTCGGCATACAGGATGACGTTCACTGTGTGATCTGGAGGTGGATTTGCAAACTGAAGTACCACACGAATCTGGCCGGATTTTATAGGTTGGAAATGTCCCTCGTCGCTGCCTTGGTCTGGAGTGAAATCAAAACCCCACAAAGCATAGCCTCCTGCATAATCCTCGAACGTAATACCGTGACTGGTGTTGGTTCCTAACTGACCGGTGGTTTCGTACAGGGACAAGTACGATCTCAAATAATTCTTGTCACCAAACTTAGGTTCGAAGAGTCTGGTACACAAGGTCATGCCATCGCGACTGACTTCGATTTTGGCTACGTTGTAATGTTGAAACTGGAAAGGGTTTTCGTTGTAAGTCCAGTGAAGGCTGAATTCTTGACGATACCAACGATCAAACGTTTGGGTAATTGTCCTTGGAAGAGATGATCTTCGATCATGGATCGCTGTCCAGCAGGAATAGTGAACGTTTTCACTTCCACTCCTCGTATCGGATACTTGGCGGCGGTTCTGCTCAAAGTGTGACTGATGTCGTTTCCAACTTTAGGTAACACTTCCACACGACGCACGTACAGCCTGGCTTCTTGGATGATAGTTTTGTATTCCTTGGCATGGGCCATCAAATGGAAAGCGGCACTGCTACGATTCAGTCTCAGGCGGACATCCACTCCGTTTAGCAAATACTTTTCTTGTAACCACATGTCCAAATGCAAAAGATCCATCAGTTCTAAACTTCGCCCTTGCAGAATTTTCTTACGACGGTCATTAAACCCCACATTGTGAGGATCGTCATCTGCTGTCAGGACTGTGTCGTTAAACGTGTTCTCACCCGCTGTGTCAGGTTTCCATACCACGCAAGCATCCAGATGAGTATTCTTGACTTCTTTTCCGTACGTCAAGAGATTTTCCAGGTAGGCTCGATAAGGGTAAGTATCCATGCTGCTGCTGACCAGTTTGTTATTCAAGTACAAGTCCACTTCGCTGAACAAGGAATGCATGAAATTGTTGACGGGAGCTACTCTAGCATCGCCTCCAGGATTGGTGTTGTCCGTTTTGATCACTTTGACTTTCAAGTACAGGTAACTGCTATTCAGATCGATGTAATCTTCGGGTTGACCTTTGATATCAAACTCAGTGGGAGCTGATTCCGTCAAAGAGGAGACGGCATAAAATTCGACCCACTGAGATTCTTGCATCGTCATCATGGTAGAGGGCATGGCAAAGAGATCTAGTTCCGACTTGGAACAGGCACAAGACTCTCGGTGCATCATTTTTCTGTGTCTCAATAATTTTTAGCAATCAAAAACGTCTAAGTCTCGAACGGTTCTTCTTTTCTTTGTCTTTCTAGCTTTAGAAGTGTGAAGACTGGTGAAGGGGTGTTTTCTTCGTCGCCTTTTTCTGCCGTGTCCTTGCTGTGGAGTCAGGGAAGCGGGAATGCCTGAATCGGTAGCGTTCAGGGCATTTATAGGTGTTTCTCGTCGACCCAAAATGTCTTTGCCCATTTGCAGCAAGACATTTTTGCCTGCCCTCAAGAAGGCTTCTTTAGGGTTTTGTTTGTCGATGATGACATTTTGGAGAAATTCTTTGCCTTGCGTCAGTGCGGCATCTTTCAAGGCGTGCAATCCTCGTGTCACCATCGGTTTCAAGACGGGAGCCACCGAACGAAAGGCCGATTTTAACATATCTCCTAAACCGTGTCCTCGCTGTCCAGCAACCCCTCGGTACACTGGATACATGACTTACGAGTCGTGAGAGAACCGTTTTCGAAAATGAAGTTTTCACCGTGACTTTTCCTTTGGTGAATGGAATATTTTGTCCCAGATCTCCTTTTATAGCAATGTTGACAGTGTCCAAATACGACTTACTGACGGGCAAATAATGAGGATGTACAAATTCGCGGGGAACGTGATAAGTGTTTCCACCTTCCTCGTCAGCGATCGTGGCAGAATCCACTTTGAAAGGAATGACACGCAGTAACGGTGCGGAGGTGTGTCCCACCACATTGTACTCCACCACATCGGAGTACACAAAGATCAAATTCAGTCCTTGGTTCATTTCTACCGGGGAACGAAATAACTTGCTAAAAGAATCGTTGTCGGAAATGACTGCTAGCTCACCTTTTTGCTCAAATTTCTTTCTCATCTCCATGTCCCCGCCCAACATGCCAAACAATTCGGGACAAAATAAAATAGACATCGTTTTACCTCCCTCAAATTTCACCAGGTAGCGACGAGCTACTTTGTGGTACTCCAGGGTGACACTTTTTCTGACACTCTCCAAAGCTTTAAGAAACACGCCATTAAACCTGAAGGCTATGGTGCTGACCAAATGATGACCACTAAAATAATAGCCTGGGGGAACGAACAAGTGGTAGGTCCACTTTTGAGTTTTGTCATCATAGGTTTTATTGTCATATTTGACATGGGTATTCAAGTACTTTTGCATTTGCTCGTCATGAACTTCCACCGTAAAAAAATTTTGATTGGGAAGGACATTGAGGACTTGGGTCGGGTGAATGATTTCCACTAAAGCCACTTCCCAATGGGCTTCGTGATCTAATTGGATGGCCTGAGGTAATTTGGCCGTGTAACAGCACAAAGTGTTGTTGGGAAACACCTCCATAGAACTGTCACTGGGTAAGGTTAAGTAAAATTGGTTAGGGTGACTCATAATTCCAGAGTTCTGTGACTGTCCGAGGGGTTACTGGAAGTCAGAGGAGTGTCTCCGCCCAAAATGGGGTTATTGTTGTTGTTGGAGTGGTGACTGGCACTGGCACTGGACACAAGGTTCTCGTTGTTCCCGTTCGAGGAGAATTTCAGGGAGGGATTAGGAAACAGGTAACCGATGCAACTGCTCAATAAAATGGTCCACAATTGTTTGTCTCCTTGTTGCAAACTCAAATTGGCAATGGCTGCCCCGATGACACAATACACCACGAAGATTTGGCAGAAAAAGACGATTTGCGTTTTAGGCACACGTTCTCCACACCACACCCACAAGGGTTGTTTTTGTAAATCTTGCAGAGAAGAACTGGGTGAAGGAGTGGTCGCAGTAGCTGAGTCTGTGTGAAAGGGCATGATGGTCACTTCTTTTTATAGTCGATGACTTGCGAAGCTTCGATCCAAGAATCAAAACTGGGTGGATATCCTTTCCAACGTACTTTGACTTCTTTGACACGTCGTTTGCCCACTTTACGGGTTCTGCGTTCGAGAATGCTTTCGATGTCGTACACGTCGTCTTCTTTTTTGGTGACACGTTGTAACGCGGGCAAATAAAACGTTCCTTTGAGCACTTCTCCGTTCATGTCTTCCAATTTATAGACGGCAGGATGACGGCCATGCACTCGTCCAGTGACACGAAACAATTCGGTGGTCCAGTTAGGTAAGTAACCTTTGTCAAAAGTGCGCTTGGTTTTGCCAATGCGCACCCAATCTCCTACGGCTAACACTTCACCTTTCTTGGAGACAGCCACCTTGGGGGACCTACCAAACAGGCGATCAGAAACCAGCACTTCGTTGTCGGGAGTGACCTCTTGCGGTGCACGTCCAATGCTTCGATGGTAAGATTGGTTGTACGCTTACACCAAGTGCGGTAAGATATCGATGTACTTCAGAGTGTGGTAATGCGTACAATATTTCCACATGCGTTCTTTCAAAGTGCGTTGAAAACGTTCCACGATGCTCGCTTTGGTTTCGGGATTCTCGGTGGTGAAAAAGTGAATGTCACGTTTCTTTAATTCTTTTTGGAAAGCTTGGTTCAGAAATTCGGTGCCTTTGCCCGTTTGCCATCGAAGAGGGTGACGACCGCTTTGTTTCAACACTTGTTGCAGGGCTCGCACTAACTCGTTGCTCGATTTGGAAGTCAATGGTACGACCCAGGCGAATTTGGAAAAGACGTCGATGACACAAAATAAATATTTGTAGCCACGACTGTAGGTGGCCAAATGAGAGACATCGGCTAAATCGGCTTGCCACTGATGATCGATGCCTTCCACTAGGGTGCGACTTCTAGAAAACTTGCGTCGAATGGGTTTGTGTAAAGTGTAGGTAGCTTGTTCTTGTAACCATCGTTGCACTTGAGGTAAACGGAGACTTTTCAGTCGAGTTTTGGAAGCACGATACAATTTCTGAACTCCTCCGGATGGGATGGATCGTAGTAAATGCTGGCTAACACCTTCTCCATTTTTGTGTGTGTGTTAATAAGTCACCCACTCTTCGGTGATGCTCCTGTGGGCGGGCCGAAAGGGTGGTTTGGAAACGGATTTACGTGTCCGATGGGCTACGGAAGTAGAAGTCGAAGGTAGTGGTGGAGGTGGTAATGGAATGGCTTTGGCCTTCTTTTCTTGTTTCACTTCTGGTTTCCCTTCTTTCTTTTTCACTTCTGTCGAAGGAGGAGTGGACATCATCTTTTTAACCCAGGCTTTCATTTCTTCTAGTTGGGGTGTGGGGGATGGGGTCAACAAGGACGCTGCAATCTTACTAGAAATGGGAGCTGCTGACGGTGTTTGAAAGACTTCTCGTATCTCTTCTTCCTCAGGCCTTCGTGGGGTAGCGTCTCTCACGATCCCTGGAGATGGTGGTGGTACTGGTGGTGGTAGTGGCGTTTGGGATGGACTTTTCATCAAGGTCTTAAAATCTTTCAGAGTGGGTAGAGATGTTTCGTCTAAAGCTTTTTGGTGAAAGAGTTGCAGTCGTTGCAAGAGTTGACCATACTTTTGCGATTTTTCTGTTTCGGACAAATCGTGGCGATCCATTAACGACTGCAATTCGTGTTGTAACTGGGACATCTCGCTCAAATGGGGATTGGGAGGTAAATGCGGGGTGCGTTGTTCTTGCCAACGATGGTATTCCATTCATCGTTTGTAAGGCACTAAAGCTAGTTTTCGTCCTTCCATTCGATGTCAAGGATCAATTCTGAGATCTTGGGACTTCAGAGGTCCTTTTTATCTTGCTCCCACCAGTCCTCCCAACATGGTTCCCAAGATTCCTTTCAGCAATGGGCCTAACAAGAGGGGTAAAATTCCTCCACGTTGCACCAACATCTTTTTTTGTCCAATGGGAATTTTCTTTTTAACCATTTGGCGAAGAACGTGACGATGTTTGCCTAAGCATTGTTTCTGGTGTTTGGACAAAGGGATCGTGCCTTTCAAGACATTCAAACAACATTCGCACACGGTATCGATGACCTCTTTGGAGGCTGATTGAATGAGTTTTTCTCGTAGGAGTGGAGAAGCTTTGGACAGGACAGACAACATGTCCCCATGTTTGACTAAACGAGGAGGTAGTCCTTTCCTTTTCTTTCCTTGGGGTTTAGAAGAGGGATGTTTTCTGGCGGGGGGTGACATCTTTGGTTTTTCAGGAGCACAAAAACACTGATACACAGGCATTGTCTCAGGTCATTTTTATACTGGAACGCATCGCCACTGATTGTCTTTACTTCGTATCAACTTGAGGACAGGCATCACACGTCGTGGAGGGGTTCGCAACGGACTAAATTGAGTCAGTTCTGGCTTGGACAAATCCAGTAAACTCTGTAACATGCCCGATCTCTCTTGGACTTTGATTTTGGGAGCAGGTACTTTGTGAGCAGCGGCCACTGGCGCTAAGGAAGAGGAGGAGGGTGTCACCCCTGGAGGAGAAGTTCTTGGAGACACGGGCTTCCGTGGTGTCATCAACGGAGAAGTGGATGAACCTGAGGCTACCGGAGACGCGGTCACCGCCCTTGCAGGTCGTGGTTTGCGAATGTATGGTTGCGTCCTAGCTGAAGTGCCTCTCTTGCGTGTTTTCTGTGGGCTTTTCTTTTTCTGGGGTGGTGACCTGGTCTTGACACCGTGGCTCTTTTTCTTCTTGGTGCTTCGTTTGGCTTTTTTCTTGGGGAGAACTTTGGGAGCATTAGGATCCCATCTTAAGAGGGAGCGAATGATGACCCCACCTAGAGTACCGCTTCCTCCAGGTTTCAAAATGATTTGCTATTTGGTTGGAGTGTCGATGCGGGGATCGGCCAGTTGGGTCAAAGCGACTTTGTTTCTATCAAAAAAGCGTTTGGTTTGATGAGGAATATGAATGATCCCTTGTAGTAATTGACGTGCTGTCACCGTGAACCATCGTAAGACTTCTCTGAGACTGGCTTCTAAGACACGAGCACGTATTTGTGGATTTTTTTTTCGACTGATGCCATACAAGGCACGAATCAATTTGACGGGAAGATGAGACTGAAGGGACGTCATGTTGACCATGTGTGAGACTGACAAAAAGTGTCTGAGGTTTTTATAGATTTTTATTTGAGTGAAGTTAAGTCGAGGACGGGGACGTGTAGAGAACAGGCCCTCCGTCTTGACACCAGTGGTGAAACAAATGGGTACGAAATCGCAAGTCATCGGGGGTAGTGGGTTTCAAATCGACGAGTAAATAGGCATGTGGAGTTTGAGTGGCATCGTCGTACGCCTGAGTGAGCCAAGGCGTTCCTGTTTGGATAAGACTTGCACTTGCGATTTATCTCGAGGGCTTTTAAACAAGACCACGTAATGAGCATTGATACTGATGGTACGATGGGCTTTACTTTGTTGAAACAAATTTTGAGTGATGTAAACGACACTGGCATTACGGTGATGTCCTTTGCGCGTAAACCACAGTTTAATTTCTTCTTCGTCTTCTCCTAACATGTCGTCGAAAATGACCAAATGGGTTTGACGGGAGTCAGAGACCATTCCGTCGTCTTCTTTAGGAATGCCTTCCACAAACACGATGGAATCACCTTGACTTTCTCGCAAGAGACTGTACGCCGATTGCCACTCTTTGTAACACCACACGATGCGTTGAGGTGGTCGATCGATCAAATGATGTTTATGTTCGATCAAACGTTTGACGAATTCGGTTTTGCCTGAACCGCTAGGTCCAGCAATGAGCATGTTAAAGGGATGGCGAAGATACAAAGCCTCCCAACTGGCATGATCTAAGTGTTCGTCGATGACTTTGAAAGAGGAGGAAGAGGGAGCAGAGACAGCAGAGGTAGCCATAGTGTCAGGAATGTCACTTGTGACACGAAAACAGACAAGACAAGAGTTTATATATTTTTTCAGGACACGTTTATTGAGGTTTCAAAAATAAACACGAAAGACTAAAATACATCAAAGTCAAATAGTTATGTACAACGATGAAAGGCACATAAAAACGATCAAAGTGAAATAGAAACAAGTCTCTGTAAAACATGTGTTTGGTCACTAAGATGTCTTAGGGACAGAGTGTAATGTTCTGACAGTCTTTACACGAGGTATTGTCACACAAGTGTCCTCCCGAAAGGGTCTGTTGGGAATGTAAACGACAGTCCTGTCCTGAAGGGAATGGTTGTCCTCGGTAACGGGTTCTTCTGACACTTGACCATTTACTATATGCTTGCATATGATTCCTTTTGATATACTGTCCGATATCGATGTGACCGTACGGCAAAGTAAAGTGGTTGGGAAGACGCACTCGCTTCTGGTACACGATTTGATAGACTTTTTCCAAGGGTCGACTGAGGATGTGGTGAGTGGGTAAACGTACAATCTTGTTCGGTTGGTGGGTGGTCACTTTAAAGTTTTCATCCTCTCAAGACTGCAAGGCTTCTTTCAATACGCCAAAGTATTGCTTCAGTTTCAAAAAGGCATCCACGTAGTCGGCGAAAATGCCTTTCTGAGTGGGGTCACCCTTGTGGTATTGTTGTGTCTTGGGAAAGTGGCAAATTTCTTACACTTCTAACAGTTGGTATCCCATGTCCAGAGCTTTGAACAATTCTACGCTGACCCAGGTTCCCGTCAAGGCCCGTTCTTCCTGGCTGTGCTGACAAGGTTGGTCTTGGTTGCACGTTTCGGCACATGTACGACACAAAGGAAACATCAATTTGTCTTGGCAATGGTGAGGTAAGACGGGATGGTAAAAGTCGGTGGGAGGCAAAACTTTGCACTTGATCAAGCCTTCGTATTGTCGAATGTTTTTCAGGTCGATGTGTTCCGTGAACAATTGTGGGTGCCCTGCAGGAAAGCGACAATATTTGCACACGTAGGGATACAGCGAACACACGTCCAAGTATTTGATTTCTTCTCCTTTCTCTTCGTCGACTTGGTACAGCAAACAGGTGGCATTGGTCCTTCCTCCGTACAAACTATCCCTCGGGTTCAGGGGGTCCACCAGCTTGTAACTTGCCACGACACGTTTAAACTCGGGATCGGTTTTCAAACGGCGATCGTACTCGTGTTCCCACATTTCCACCACTTGGTATCCTTGCTGTTCTAACTTTAGGCGTCGCTGACAAGTGTTCTGGTACAAGTCTTCCATGGTTCGTTGTAAAAACTGATTTTTAGTGCCACGGTCAGGGTAACAGACGGGACATCCGTGAAATAATCAACCGTTAAACTCGTACACGATCTTGGGGTTTTCTAAGTCCCAGCCATCCACGGAACAATTTCCGATGGTCTTTTCGCCTTCTCCGTTGCGGGCATGTTGAATCCATTTGTCTTCTTTATCGCATAAGTAATGTAACCACCTCAGGGCTTTGACCGAGTATTGACGTTTGACATAGTTGGTCGTTTGAGGACTGGTGACAGCAACGGTGTTTTCAGGCATGAATCGTTGCCGGTATACTAAGGAACACGCTTTGGCAATGGTGCAAGCTTCTTTCAAAGGATCGACCCCTCCGTGTTCCATGAACAGTTCTCGAAATTTTCCACAGCAACGCCGTAAAATGTCCACGTCGGAACGACAATACTTTAACATTTCTTCCTGAAAGTCAAAAGGGTCGGAGGCGTGAGCCTGGTACCAAACGTAGAAAGCTTCTCGTTGTTCGGTATGCATGTTGTCGGGGTCGTAATAGTGTGAGCCTTAGGCAAATGGGGTAGAACGGCGTGTTGATTGGCTTCCGTATTGAAAAAGTGTGGGAAGTACCCTTTAGCCATTTCTGTCATTCCAAACGTTTTAGGCATTCGACTCAAAGGCATGGCCAAATAGCTCATCGAATCTTTAAACTGTACTTGTCCCACTTGCATGAAAATGATTTTGGCTCCGTTCAAAGTGACTTTAGGAAGTTCGGTGCCATGTTCTGTATAGTACCTGAGAAGAAACTGTCCATCGTATCCGGAGAAATTGTGAGTCATCGCTGTGGCGTGACGATGACAATGACCATAACTTTCGATGTCCTTTTGGCTCCACGTTTCGTCGATGGGATCTAAGACCCATTGGGGAAAATCTTCTAGCGTCTTGGGTCCTCGAAAGATTTTTTCACGCCCTCCAGGAATCTTACTGCAGTGAGGGCAATGACTCACGATAGGTTCTTGAATGTACTTTTCGCACGCTCGATGAGCCACGCAGAAATTAGGATTGTGAGTGCCGGTCTCTTGCATGCATTCGAAATCGAAAAGGATGAAATTGCCTTTGTTTCTGTCATCTTCCTCTTGTTGGGGTTGGTATTTTTGCATGTAGCATTGATGTTCCAAGTCCACGATGTGATGACAAATGTGACATTTTTTCTTTCCTGAACATACGTGTGCCTTGGTACTATTGGTACGTATGCCTTGTCCACACGTAGGGTACAATCTCAGAAGTTGACAAGCGCATTTCTTCTGTGAACCTTGCGTCTTCAGATGTTGTTGGTAACAGGCAGGGCTGACAAACGTGCGCAGACAAGCAGGACAATGCACTGGTTCTTGCCTTTCGCTCAGACAGGGTTGAGAGGCCAAACATCCTGAGCATTTCGGTCCACAATGCTTGTGTTGCTCTCGATTGTTATAGCCATAGTCACATTTCTCACAATAATAACCGTATCCTAGGAATGTAGTGATGGTGGTAATGGTATTGAAATGTTCTTCGTGATGATAAAGGTGAATGTATTTTCCATCTTTAAAATCTTGGCCTCGAAACAACAGAGGCCCACGCATTTCTTGAGGGTCCACTTTCAAGGTGTAGCGTGGAGCTAGGACATCTTGCAAGTTTTGCATTTCAGGAATGCCACAGGGTGTGTCTTTGGACAGGCCAGCTTGTTTCAACAGGAGTTCTGCTTCGTTTCGTTGTTTGGCTCGGTTCGATTTTCGAATGTTCTCCCAGGCTCTTTTCCATTCTGCCGTATCGTTCGTGTCGGCATACGCTCGTCCCACCACGATAGCCCTGGCTAAACACATCTGGTCTTGAGGGTTGTTAATTTGGACGAGGCTACGCTTAACACTACGAAGGCCGTTCACCATAAAGATGTTTTTGCGACCACTCCCTTGAGGAGGAGAGGTGTGGGTCATTTTCACTGTGGCTTTTCCATCGGTGATGTCAAACTGGTCGTTGGATTGTTGCACCTGTTGTATCTTGTCCATGACTTTGGAAGGGGTTAGTTCTGCGGGTCTGATAAACTCGATCCAAACAGGGGATTTCAAGCCGTCGTGATATATGGATAGTCCCAAGCGATCGTCTTCTTTGGGTTGACATTGTCGCTTGAGTGTGGTAAGCAAAGAATCCCACACCTCGGTGATGAACCCTTCTTTCTCCAAGGGTACGTCGGACTTGAAATCTTTAAACTTCACCGTGTATTTGTAAGTCGTGGTTCTAAATTTTCTAGACGGTCGCTTTTCCGTCTCTCGAATGTGATAGTACTTTTCAGGGTTGACTGGTGAACTTGGGTTAGGTGCAGACTCACTGGGTTTCGATTGTGGTTCACTCATATCATCTTCAAAATCACTGGCATGAATTTGTGCCAAGACTTCAGCGATGGTAGGAGGCGATGGATCACGTTTCTGCCTCTTGCTTTCTTCTTCTTCTTTCTTCTCGAAATGATTCAATCGTTTCATCTTAATAGCAAAACGTCAAATGACTAAAGTTTAAACACCATGGGCTACTTTATATCCATGGCAGACCAAGCGCCTATATAAAGGGGGTGTGTCTTACGGTCCACTATTCATTTCACTCTCACTGGATCAGAATAGACCTGAGTAGTGAAGGGGGGCACCCTACGGACAATGGGAATTAGCATTACAAAACCCCTTGGGCAAATCTACGGACAATGGAAATTTAACATGGAGAAAAATCGTGGGCAAATCTACGGACAAGGGGAATTAACATGGCAATAAATCGTGGGCCACTTTACGGACAAGGGGAATTTAACATGGCGATAAATCGTGGGTCACTCTACGGACAAGGGTAATTTAACATGGGATTTTTTTTTAAAATTTTTAAAAAAAAATTTTTAAAAAAAGGGGTAGGCAATTCAAAGACTATCTCTTTTAGAGAAATATGGCTGGCCCTGAAAAGGGCCTTTGGGTTTTCTTCTAATTTCTTCTTTTCCTCCACCAAGTTCTTATTTTATCTCCTACACTCTTCTTCTCTTTCTTTTTTTTCTTCTCCTCTTCTTTCTTCTCTTCCTCCTCTTCTTTCTTCTTCTTTTCATTTTCTTCTTCTTTTTCAATTTTTTCGTTCCAATTGCGTATTCTTATTCTTTCCTCTTCATCCTCCTTCTCCTCCTTGATCTCTTTCATGACACCACTAATCTTGTCCTTTGCTTTCCTTAAGTTATTAATTTCCATCTTCACACGATGGGGACTATAGGAATAATGGTCTTCAACCAGTCTTAATAGCATCTGTTCCATTATTCCTAAGTTGTCTAAAACGTCTTGAAAGGTTTGTATTTTGTCCATTTGGTTTGACGCCATCTTCTTTGTATTCTTTGCAGAATGGTTTGAACGACGAATACTGTGGGTTATTATAGTGAAAGCGCGGACGTGATGGAAAACATCCCCCTAAAAACATAAAATTCATCTTACCTAGATCATGACCCATCAACGCGCGTACGTGAAGGAAAACATCCCCTACTTTTCTCATTTCATATAATATAACCCTAACTATAATCTTCAGACACGCTAAGAAACCCATAATCTACTATTCACACAAACATACCTTAGCTCTTACAAACACAAACACACAAACACACAAACTCATACCCTCACACTATCTTAAAAAAGAGTTAGTGTTTATATACACACTACTCTACCTACACACATTGGCAAATCGATCGTTATTTCTTTTCTAGAGTATTGGGTAGCCCTGAAAAGGGCTGGGTTTTTTTTGAACTCCTGATGCACCTATCTAATGGTTGCACCGTCCTGGCCTTGCGCCACACACGCATCTTCTTCCCCAGTCTTCTTTCACCTTTCTTCTGGGGAGCGCAGAGGGAGGATGATTCGCTTCAACACCCCAATCCTCTGTCTCGGGAATATTGAACGACATCCTCTCTTCTCTTTTCTTTTCCTCTTCTTCCCTCTCTCTTCTCTCCTCCTCTTCCTTCTTTACTCTTGCTTCTTCTACTATAGCCTCCGCTGATAGTTCGTTTACTATGCGCCTGGCATATTCCAGGTGCATCTGGAGTTCTAACAGTTTCACTATTCTGCTAGTCATTCTTCTGGCTGTGTTGATCAATCAACAAGGGTAGTTGGACTGCCGAACGAGTTTCAATTTATACTGAAAGCGCGGACGTGATGGAAAACATCCCCTAATAACATAAAATTCATCTTACCTAGATCATGACCAAAAAAAACAACAACGCGCGGACCTAAAAGAAACATTCACTCACTTTTTATGCTACCCATCACTATTTTAAAATTTTTTATAAATCACTTCAATTGACTATCCACATACGCAAAGCAATCCAATCTAACCCCAAATATACACCTCAAACAGCCCAAAAAAACCCAAACATCATTTTAATCTACTATCCACACCAACCTATTTTATCACTTACAAACACAAACACACAAACTCATACCCTCACATTTTTTAAGAAAGAGTTAGTGTTTATATACACACTACTCTACCTACACACATTGGCAAATCGATCGTTATTTCTTTTCTAGAGTATTGGGTAGCCCTGAAAAGGGCTGTTTTTTTGTTTTGCTATGGCATTCTTTTTTAGTTTCTAAGAATGCGATGTCCTCTGAGGATAGACTTTCTGGCGATAGGTCTGCTTCTTCGGAAAGAGAAGAAGAATTCTTTGGTGTCGATACGACAATCGACAAAGCCTCTGTCAGCTTCAGGTTGCTGCTGCTGCTGTTGCTGTTGCTGCTGCTGTTGCTGCTGTTGCTGCTGTCTCTGAAGTCTGTACTTCTCTGTCCATTCTTCTTTCTCCCTGTTCATTTCTTCTCTGAAGAGCTCTTCTATCAGGTCTTCAGTGATTTTTAACATTCTCACATTCTCTATTTCTTCTGGTTTCGGTATCAGACTGTGTCTGACCCTATGCAGATTCACGTAGGCTTCGTTGAGCTTAGCTAGTTTGGAGCACATCTTCTTAGGAGGATGAGTCGACAATGGATGGCTAGACTGGGAACAACCCGGTTCTTAAAGTGAAAGCGCGGACGTGAAGGAAAACATCCCCCACACGGTTTTCGAGCCGCAACGTTCATGAGAGGGATAGTAAGAAATGAAAGAGCATCAATCCAACATTCTTATAGCTAAACAAACCACAAAGTCATTTTTTTTCTAAACACAACATTTTTTATTCAAAAAATCACTTAACACTAAACAACAACATTTTTAACAATAATCCAACACTATAACATCAAACAATTTTTTTCAAATCACAAACATTTTTTTCTTCAAATACAATCTACTTTAAACAAGGCTGACAACGTTGTGAATGAAATTGTGATTTCCACTGTTGGAAATCATTAGGCCATTGATGGACACTACGTTTCCTAGCTTGAGACAAAAGATAAGCATAATGGTCACAAAACCATCGATCTACTTTCACATCGTTTCTAGCAGAAGAACGAGGATCGAAATGAGTCACTAAATGTTCTAAGGAATAGCCCAGGCTGCGATGATGCAGAAAATACACACAGTACTGTCCACACACCAAGGAATCTGTGCCTTGTAATTTCACGTTATTGAATCGGGTGGTTTGAGCATTTCTTCTCATAAAGTCGATGATATCGTCTTCCAAAGGGGGCAATCCGTACGAATCGAAATATTCCACACATCCTTCTTGAGGAAAGTAGACGGCTACCCAGTGGGTTCCTGGGAGATGACTGTCGTCCGTGTTGATCACGTAAGCTTGATGGTCTTTAGGTTTGCGATGAGGGAGTTCATCTTTAGCACAGACGACGGGATTCCAAGAAGACGTATACGAACTGTGGTTCAAAAGGTAATAAAGTTCCCAGGTATCCATTGTTTTTGTGTTTGTTTTCTTCTTCACAGGTAATAATAAGTCGTCAATTCGATCCTGACTTTTTGCTTGAAAATGTCTGACGAATAAACGGTTATTCGTTCTGTTTCCTCACTCTGATTCAGGAGAGTTTCGATACGATGGATCTCTTGAGTGGTTAATGGTGGACAAGAATGTTCACGCAAGTCTTTATACCACTGATGCAACACGTCTTTGTTCGAGATGAGACTCCAAGCTTCGTCCAGATACTCGTCCAATTTTTCTTCTTGACTCAACATCAGGCATTTATCGTGTTGAATTTGACTGGGATGATCGTTGTGACATCCATAACAATTTTTCTTGATCAATTCTGTCATTTTGTCGACCAAGTGTTTGGCAAAACAGGAGACTAAATGGGCTTCTTGTTCTGGCCATCTCGACTTCATCAAAACTTCTTCGTCTTTGTCTTGAGATTCTTCTCCTTCCACGGTCTCCTCACATTCCATCTCCAAAGTTTCTCCACTAGGTAAAGAGGGATAACAGTCTTCCATGGCTTTCTAATAATCTAGAATGACTTCTCTCAAACTGTTGATTTCTATGGTATTATCGAATTCGGCATACAGGATGACGTTCACTGTCTGTTTCAGTGTTTCTCTGAACTGAAGTTCCACACGAATCTGGCCGGATTTTATAGGGTGGAAATGTCCCTCGTCGCTGCCTTGGTCTGGAGTGAAATCAAAACCCCACAAAGCATAGCCTCCTGCATAATCCTCATACTCAATGCCGTGACTGGTGTTGGTTCCTAACTGACCGGTGGCTTCGTACAGGGACAAGTACGATCTCAAGTAATTCATCTTTGTGGGCTCAAAGTTAGGTTCGAAAGGTCGGGTACACAAGGTCTTGCCATCGCGACTGACTTCGATCTTGGACACGTCGAAGTGTTGAAAGTTGAAAGGATTTTCTTTGAAGGCTCCGTTGAAGGCTGCATTCGAGACCATACCAAGGATCAAACGTTTGGGTAACTGTCCTTGGAACAGATGATCTTCGGTTATGGATTGCAGTCCAGAAGAAATAGTGAACGTTTTCACTTCCACACGTCGTATGGGATACTTGGCGGTCGTTCTGCTCAACGTCTGACTGATGTCATTTCCCACTTTAGGTAACACTTCCACGCGCCGTACGTAGAGTCTGGCCTGTTCGATTTGGCATTTAGGATTGCCACCCTTAAGAGCAGTTTCATCAGCCAACAAATGGAAAGCGGCACTGCTGCGATTCAGTCTCAGGCGCACATTGACCCCGTTCAGCAAATATTTCTCTTGCAACCACATGTCCAAATGCAAACGATCCATCAGTTCTAAACTCTTTTTGCCTGTGATTCTGTTTCGTCTTGCCCCAAAGCCGTCATTGTCACCTGCGTCATCTATCTTAAACTTGCCCGCTTCGTCATCTACCCACAGCACACAGGCATTGAGATGACTTGTCTTGGCATCTGGTCCGTACGTCAAGAGATTTTCCAGGTAGGCTCGATAAGGGTAAGTATCCATGCTGCTGCTAACCAGTTTGTTGTTCAAGTACAAGTCCACTGAGCTGAACAAGGAATGCATGAAATTGTTGACGGGAGCTATAATCTCAGTGTCTTCTACTCCACCATCATCCTTATCTAGAACTTGGACTTTCAAGTACAAGTAACTGCTATTCAGATCGATGTAATCTTCGGGCTGTCCTTTGATTT
The DNA here is from genome assembly GCA_028554795.2 of Sinohyriopsis cumingii. Classification (NCBI taxonomy): domain Eukaryota; kingdom Metazoa; phylum Mollusca; class Bivalvia; order Unionida; family Unionidae; genus Sinohyriopsis; species Sinohyriopsis cumingii. The sequence continues at coordinate 128,960,323 of CM068827.1, forward strand.
CAAACTCGATGGGAGCTGAGGCTGTCAATGAGGAGACGGGATGAAATTCCACCCACTGGGATTCTTGCATCGTCATCATGGTGGGGGGGCATGGCAAACAGATCCAGTTCCGTCTTGGAACAGGCGCAAGACTCTCGGTGCATCATTTTTTGTTGTTGCTGTGTCTCAATAATCGAAAACGTCTAAGTCTCGAACGGTTCTTCTTTTTTTGGCCTTTCTCGCTTGAAGTCTGGTGAAAGGGTGTTTTCTTCTTCGTCGGCTCTTTCTGCCTTGTCCTTGCTGAATGCCTGACTCGGTAGCGTGCAGGGCATTTATACGTGTGTCTCGTCGGCCTAAAATGTCTTTGCCCGTTTGCAGCAAGACATTTTTGCCTGCCCTCATGAAGGCTTCTTTAGGGTTTTGTTTGTCGATGATGACATTTTGGAGAAATTCTTTGCCTTGCGTCAGTGGCGCATCTTTCAAGGCGTGCAATCCGCGTGTCACCATCGGTTTCAACACCGGGGCCACCGAACGAAAGGCCGATTTTAACATGTCTCCTAAACCGTGTCCTCGCTGTCGTGCAACCCCTCGGTACACTGGATACATGACTTACTTACTTACGAGTCGTGAGAGAACCGTTTTCGAAAATGGAGTTTCACCGTGACTTTTCCTTTGGTGAATGGAATATTTTGTCCCAGATCTCCTTTTATAGCAATGTTGACCGTGTCCAAATAAGACTTGCTGACAGGCAAATAGTGAGGATGGACAAATTCGCGGTGGATGTGGTAAGTGTTTCCACCTTCCTCGTCAGTGACCGTGGCAGAATTTACTTTGAAAAGAATGACACGTAGTAACGGTACGGAGGTGTGTCCCACCACGTTGTACTCCACCACATCGGAGTACACGAAGATCAAATTCAGTCCTTGGTTCAGTTCTACCGGGTAACGAAAATACCTTGCAAAATGCCCGTCGTTGTCAATCTCTGCCCTTTTAATCTTTTTGGTGTCCTTATCCGTGACCATTTTGAGGTCTCCACCCAAAATGTCATACAATTCAGGGCAAAATTTAATACGTATACTTCTTTCCTCACTTTCAAATTTGATGAGTAGACGGTGAGACAGTTTGTGGTACTCGATGGTGACACGTTTTTTTCGTCCGGTCAGAACTTTGTCAAAGGTTGCATAGAATTTGTCAGCGATGGCTTCCACGAGATGTTGACCACTAAAATAATGGCCTGGGTTAATTTTAAAGTGATAAACGAAAAGAGGAGGAGGAGGAGGAGAAGAAGAGTCACTGCTGCGGGGTAATAGCTCCTTTGCAAGATGTGAGTTATGTTGAGGACTGCCCGTCATCTTTTGCTGCAGTGCTGGGTCCAAAATTTCGACGTCAAAAGTGTTTTGACCTTCAATGATGTTTTGGATTTGTGTTGGGTGAATCATTTCTACCAAAGCCACTTCCCAATGGGCTTCGTGATCTAACTGGATGGCTTGAGGTAATTTGGCCGTGTAACAGCACAACGTGTTGTTGGGAAACACCTCCATGGAACTGTCACTGGGTAAGGTTAAGTAAAATTGGTTTTGGTGACTCATAATTCCAGAGTTCTGTGGCTGTCCGAGGGGATATTACTGGACGTCAGAGGCGTGTCTCCGCCCAAAATGGGGTTCTGGTTGTGGTTGGAGTGGTGACTGGCACTGGCACTGGACACAACGTTCCCGTTCGAGGAGAATTTCAGGGAGGGATTGGGAAGTAGGTAACCGATGCAACTGCTCAATAAAATGGTCCACAATTGTTTGTCTCCTTGTTGCAAACTCAAATTGGCGATGGCTGCCCCGATGACACAATACACCACGAAGATTTGGCAGAAAAAGACGATTTGCCTTTTAGGCACACGTTCTCCACACCACACCCACAAGGGTTGTTTTTGTAAATCTTGAACAGAAGAACTAGGGGAAGAAGGACTGGTCGACGTAGCTGCGTCTGATGTGTGAAAGGGCATGATGGTCACTTCTTCTTTTTATAGTCGATGACTTGCGAAGCGTCGATCCAAGAATCGAAACTGGGTGGATATCCTTTCCAACGTACTTTGACTTCTTTGACACGTCGTTTGCCCACTTTACGGGTTCTGCGTTCGAGAATGCTTTCGATGTCGTACACGTCGTCTTCTTTTTTGGTGACACGTTGTAACTCGGGCAAATAAAACGTTCCTTTGAGTACTTCTCCGTTCATGTCTTCCAATTTATAGACGGCAGGATGACGGCCATGTACTCGTCCAGTGACGCGAAACAGTTCGGTCGTCCAGTTAGGTAAGTAACCTTTGTCGAAAGTGCGTTTGGTTTTGCCAATGCGCACCCAATCTCCTACGGTCAACTCTCCACTTTTCTTGGGGACAGCCCTCGTCGGGGACGTACCGAACAGGCGCTCGAACACCAGCACTTCGTTGTCGGGAGTCACGTCTTGCGGGGCACGTCCGATGCTTCGATGGTAAGATTGGTTGTACGCTTGCACCAGGTGCGGTAAGATGTCGATGTACTTCAGAGTGTGGTGATGCGTAAAATATTTCCACATGCGTTCTTTCAAAGTGCGTTGAAAACGTTCCACGATGCTGGCTTTGGTTTCGGGATTCTCGGTGGTAAAAAAATGAATGTCACGTTTCTTTAATTCTTTTTGGAAAGCTTGGTTCAGAAATTCGGTGCCTTTGTCCGTTTGCCATCGAAGAGGGTGACGACCGCTTTGTTTCAACACCCGTTGCAGGGCTCGCACTAACTCGCTGCTCGGTTTGGAAGTCAAAGGCACGACCCAGGCAAATTTGGAAAAGACGTCGATGACACAAAACAAATATTTGTAACCACGATTGTAGCTGGCCAAATGAGAGACATCGGCTAAATCGGCTTGCCATTGATGATCGATGCCTTCCACTCGGGTGCGACTTCTGGCAAACTTGCGTCGAATGGGTTTGTGTAAAGTGTAGGTAGCTTGTTCTTGTAACCATCGTTGCACTTGAGGTAAACGGAGACTTTTCAGTCGCGTTTTGGCAGCACGATACAATTTTTGAACTCCTGCGTAACCTGCAGGATGCGAGGGATCGTAGTAAATGCTGGCTAAGACTTTTTCCATTTTTGTGTTTGTGTGTTAATAAGTCACCCACTCTTCGGTGATGCTACTTTGGGTGGGTCTAAAGGGTGGTTTGGAAACAGATTTACGTGTCCGATGGGCTACGGGAGTAGAAGTCGAAGGTAGTGGTGGAGGTGGCAATGGAATGGCTTTGGTTTTCTTTTCTTTTTTCGCTTCTGGTTTCCCTTCTTTCTTTTTCACTTCTGTCGAAGGAGGCGTGGACATCATCTTTTTAACCCAGGCTTTCATTTCTTCTCGTTGGGGTGTGGGGGACGGGGTCAATAAGGATGCTGCAATCTTACTCGAAATGGGAGCTGCTGACGGTGTTTGAAACACTTCGCGCGTCTCTTCTTCCTCAGGTCTTTGTGGGGTAGCATCTCTGGTGACGGTTGGGGATGACAGTAGTGGTGGTGGTGGTAATGATGATGATGGTGCTGGACTTTTCATCAAGGTCTTAAAATCTTTTAGAGTGGGTAAAGCTGTTTCGTCTAAAGCTTTCTGGTGAAAGAGTTGCAGTCGTTGCAAGAGTTGACCGTACTTTTGCGATTTTTCTGTTTCGGACAAATCTTGGCGATCCAGCAAGGATTGCAATTCGTGTTGTAAATGGGACATCTCGCTCAAATTGGGATTGGGAGGTAAATGCGGGGTGCGTTGTTCTTGCCACCGATGGTATTCCATCCATTGTTCGTAAGGCACTAAAGCTAGTTTTCGTCCTTCCATGGGGTTGTCAGGGGTGAATTCTGAGATCTTGGGACTTCCGAAGGCCTTTTTATCTTGCTCCCATCAGTCCTCCCAACATGGTTCCCAAGACTCCTTTCAGTATGGGGCCTAACAAGAGAGGTAAAATGCCTCCACGTTGGACCAACATCTTCTTTTTTTGACGAATGGGAATTTTCTTTTGAACCATTTTCCGAAGAACGTGACGATGTTTGCCTAAGCATTGTTTCTGGTGTTTGGACAAAGGGATCGTGCCTTTCAAAACGTTCAAACAACATTCGCACACGGTATCGATGACCTCTTTGGAGGCCGTTTGAATGAGTTTTTATCGTAGGGGTGGAGAAGCTTTGGACAGGACAGATAACAGGTCCCCATGTTTGGCTAAACGTGGTGGTAGTCCTTTTCTTTTCTTTCCTTGGGGTTTTCTGGAGGGTGACATCTTTGAGTCTTTAGGAGCACCTAAAAACACTGATACCCTACTCGGTCACAGGCCTTTTTTATACTGGAACGCGTCGCCACTGATTGTCTTTACGTCGTATCAGTTTGAGGACAGGCATGACACGTCGTGCAGGGGTACGTAACGGACTAAATCGAGCCAGTTCTTGTTTGGACAAATCCAGTAAACTTTGTAACATGCCCGATCTTTCATGGACTTTGATTTTGGGAGAAGGTACTTTGTGAGCAGCAGCCACTGCCGCTAAATTGGAAGGTCCTGCCACTGGGGAAGTTCTTTTGGGGGTCATCAACGGAGAAGTTCTTGGTGTAATCAACGTCTCCAAGTACTCTTCAGTTCCTGGTGACATCAACGGAGAAGTGGACAAACGTGAGGCTGCCGGAGACGCAGTCACCGCTGTGGCAGGTCGTGGTTTGCGAGTGTAAGGTTGCGTCCTGGCCGAAGTGCCTCTCTTGCGACTAGTTTTCTTCTGTGGACTTTTCTTTTTCTGAGGACTTTTTCTCTGTTTCTTTTTCTGGGGGCTTCTTTTCTTTTTCTGGGGTGGTGTCTGGTAAGAGGAGGGTCCTGCCACTGGAGAAGTTCTTCTTGGGGACTTGGTCTTTTTCTTTTTCTTCTTGGGGCTTCGCTGAACTTTTGTCTTGGGGATAACTTTGGGGGCATTAGGATCCCATCTTAAGAGTGAACGAATGATGACCCCTCCTAGAGTACCGCTCCCTCCAGGTTTCAAAATGATTTGTTTTTTGGTTTGAGTGTCGATGCGGGGATCGGCCAGTTGGACCAAAGCGACTTTGTTTCGATCGAAAAAGCGTTGGGTTTGATGAGGAATCTGAATGATTCCTTGGAGTAATTGACGTGCCGTCACCGTGAACCATCGTAAGACTTCTTTGAGACTAGCTTCTAAGACACGAGCTCGTGTTTGTGGATCTTTTTCTCGACTGATGCCATACAAGGCACGAATCAATTTGACGGGAAGATGCGACTGAAGGGACGTCATGTTCACACTGTGTGAGACAGACGAAAAAGGGTCTGAGGTTTTTATAGATTTTTTTCATGGGAGGAGTGAAATGAAGTCGAGGACGGAGACGTGTACAGGACAGGCTCTCCGTCTTGGCACCAGTGGTGAAACAAGTGGGTACGAAATCGCAAATCCTCGGGGGTCGTAGGTTTCAAATCGACGAGTAAATAGGCGTGTGGCGTTTGAGTGGCATCGTCGTACGCCTGAGTCAGCCAAGGCGTTCCTAACTGTTTGGCTAAGACTTGCACTTGCGATTTATCTCGAGGGCTTTTAAACAAGACCACGTAATGCGCATTGAGACTGATGGTGCGATGGGCTTTACTTTGTTGAAACAAATTTTGGGTGATGTAAACGACACTGGCATTACGGTGATGCCCTTTGCGCGTAAACCACAATTTAATTTCTTCTTCGTCTTCTCCTAACATGTCGTCGAAAATGACCAAATGGGTTTGACGGGAGTCAGAGACGATGCCGTCGTCTTCTTTAGGAATGCCTTCCACAAACACGATGGAATCACCTTGACTTTCTCGCAAGAGGCTGTACGCCGATTGCCACTCTTTGTAACACCACACGATCCGTTGAGGGGGCCGATCGATCAAATGATGTTTATGTTCGATCAAACGTTTGACGAATTCGGTTTTGCCTGAACCGCTAGGTCCAGCAATGAGCATGTTAAAGGGATGGCGAAGATACAAAGCCTCCCAACTGGTACGATCTAAGTGTTCGTCGATGACTTTGACAGTAGAGGAAGAGGGAGCAGAGACAGCAGAGGTAGCCATGGTATGAGAAATGTCACTTGTGACACGAAAAACAAACAAGACAAGAGTTTATATACTTTTTCAGAACACGTTTATTGAATGTTTCAAATATGAACACGAAAGACAAAAATACATACAACCCAAATAGTGATGTACAGGAATATAAAACACATCAAAACAATCAAAGTGGAATATAAACAAGTGTCTGTACACCATGTTTTGGGTAACCAAGATGTCCTAGGGACAGTGTGTAATGTTCTTACAGTCTCTACATGAGGCATTGTCACACAAGTGTCCTCCCGGAATGACCTTTCAGGAATGTCCATGACAGTCCTGTCCTGAAGCGAGTGGTTGTTCTCGGTGACGGGTTCTTCTGGCACTGTCACTAACACAGGTTGAAAAGTAACTTTTTTCCTTGAACAACTCTTGTGCATACTGGGCCACTTCTTGGGTCCAAGCTTCAAAACCCCCCTTTTTCCAATCACGAACATCTGTCCAATGAGGGTGTAAGTCACAAGCTACACACACATCGTCATACACGTCTTGGGTAGCTAAAAGTTGACGAATCTTTTTTTCCTGTTGAGGTCGAGAAGTATCCAGATGAAACCGCAAGGCTTTGAGCAAAAGGAGTTTTTCGTGACCATTTAAGGCCATGGAGGTGGTAAGTACTGATCGTAAAGAGTCCACAAAGAATCGGCTGGTAAACGAAATCCCAGAAAACAAGTCACTAAGACACACACCACTTGTCGTCCCAAATTGAATGGATAAAGTTCTTGTAATAATCGATGGTAATGATCCACGGTTTGAATATGGTCATTGAGTTCCTTCCACGGAATCTGTTGGATGACATACGACATAAGTCGTGGCATAGCTGCCTGTTTTTATAGTCTCTTTGTTTCGAAAAGAATACACGTACTTTCTAGCCAGTGATGTTCGTTTTCCAGTGGGGAATGTAAATCTTGCATACTGTAACCGAAACGTCAGAGTTCGATTAGAAGTTTCCTCTTCCGCTAAGTAGATTCCACGTAAAATATGTTGGTAATCCTTTACCTCGTCTTCCTCAATGGGTTGCTCTAGGTGAATCTCGAAGTAACCAAAATGATCAACACGTGAATCATCGGGGGCCTGGAAGTATTGAACAAGGTCTGACCACTGAAACAATTTCTGACGAATCAGTTCTCTTATACCCTTCAGGTACCAGTGGTTAAAGATCTGGTGACGTAACGGATGCAATTGTTCTTTACGTTTCACTTGTATTTTCACCAGCTCTCGGTAAATGCGTTCTCTCAACTCCACAGGCAAGCCCAAAATGTACTCTTGTAAAGTATCCATAAGTATATACACTGTTTTTGGAATCGTTGGGTGGTAGCCAATAGCCTCGTTTAACTATGTGCCTAATGTAATATCCACTCATAATCAGTCTTCTTGTACTTTGGAACAGAGCATAATTTAAAAACGGATGAATCACTTTGAGTTTACGTTTCACTTGTATTTTGACCAGCTCTCGGTAAATGCGTTCTCTCAACTCCACAGGCAAAGCACGAATGTTCTCTTGTAAAGTATCCATGAATAGGTCATACTAAATCCTCTTTGGTCTGACACAAGAAATGTACTCTTTGCACAAACATGGTTTCACTTCAGTGTCGAATTTAAATCGTTGAGTCACTAATCTACACATTACAATTCGTTCAGAAGTTTCCTCTTTCACCAAGTTGACATTGTGTTCAAGATGTTGGTAATTCGTTAACTCTTCCTCTGGAATTCGATGCAGTACGTTTACAATGTAGTAGATAGAATCGTCCATACCAAACCAATCCTTTTTAAAACTAGAGGATCGTTGATCAATGTCTGTCCAATGGAACACTTTCAATTGAATCAGTCCTTGTATAGCCTTCAGGTACCAGTGGTTCAAACACCGGTGACGTATCGGATGCAATTGTTCTTTACGTTTCACTTGTATTTTGACCAGTTCTCGATAAATGCGTTCTCTCAACTCCACAGGCAAAGCACGAATGTTCTCTTGTAAAGTATCCATGAACAGATGATTATGGTAAGAAGTTACTTCAATGTCTCGGTCCCACTAAGGGTAAGTAATGACAATTCGGTGACCATCGAGCATGTTCTACGTAGGCCGAATCTTGCGGTTCCCAGTGGTGAAGTGACACACCGCAACTGAAGCACTTGACTTTATCTCCTTCGCCCAAGTAGAAAAATCCGGCTCTGGCTAATTCTTCGGGGGTCGGTCCTCCCAGATACTTTGGCCATTTTCCTTTGAACGATTGAAGACGATTTTCAAAGTCGCAGTATTCCGACAAACGCACAGGAAACGAATATTCGTCTTTCACAGGTTCGTTTCGATGAGGGTTGAGTGACATAGGTAGGAGTTTGCTCAGGGCTGGATGACATCCGTAAGGGGGTAGACGTGAAGGTGGACATTCCCCTTTAAAACGAAACCCAGTAAAATGTCCAAGAGGACGAGCAGCATCACTTTCGCATCCCACAGGTCTGACACGCACAGCATCACTTTCCATGATAGGGGTAGGGGTACTAAAGTTCCCATGATGCTTTACGGCATCGCTCAGGTCACAAGGTACAGCATCGGTCCCATCGCAAGGCTCACAATCGCACTCGTCTGCAAACTCCGTTACGCAATTACAATGGTAACCACATGGACAATCGCAGTTTCCTTCCGGACATTTTCCGTCGCAATGCATGGGTCTTATCCATCCAGTATTAGTCACACTAGAGGAAGATACAACTTTTTTACAATCCCCAAACTGGAACGATGCCTCTTTCAAAGTATTCATCTTGTTCGCTTGGTCTTGGTAGTCACAATGAACTATCGATCTTGCCTAGGGTTCCTTTTTTATATACAGACCAATACCGACGTGACCGTACGGTAAGGTGAAATGATTGGGAAGTCGAACTCGCTTCTGGTATACAATTTGATAGACTTTTTCCAAGGGTCGACTGACGATGTGGTGAGTGGGTAAACGTACAATTTTGTTCGGTTGGTAGGTGGTCACTTTAAAGTTTCCATCCTCTCCCGATTGCAAGGCTTCTTTCAATACCCCAAAGTTGACCACTCGACTGGTACGATAATTCAGAGTCAGTCCTTTCACTTTGCACGTCGTGTGCACTTCTCCTTGTTTGTCCCGGTATTCGTAGCCGTAATTTTTGGGACCGCCACTGACAAAACTTAGAATCTTGTCGTCGGGATGCTCGTCTGTCCAGGCTCCTAAACGGTCTCCTTCGATGTCAGGGTGATGTTGAATCGGGTGATGGATGTAAATGCAACTGTCCGTGTCAAAGTACAGGACGCGTTCTTCTAACAGTTCTAAAGCTTCGTACAATTTTAAGCGAGCATGGGCTGTCACGTAAGCCGCAATGATGACATTTCCAAAAGGGTCGTCTTGTACAAAGTCCAGATCTTCTTCGTAATTGACCAAGATCAAATTCTCTCGAACGACATCCACGTGTTTCATGTATTTGGTTTTGTCGTGAATCATCTGGAAGTAGCGGGAAGGTTCTGTCAAATATTCCGTCTTGGGTAAACACGGGCGTTGTGCCATTTTGCCCCACAAGCAATTTAACATCACTTTGGCAAACGATCGCCTACCTTCGTTTTTCTCGATGTGGTCTAAAGTGATGCCTTCTTGTTCGTAGTATTTCTCTTTGAATTTTATTTGGTCTTCGGGAGTGTGACACCAGGACGGATAGCCGCTGGCTTCTTGCTTCAGTTTCAAAAAGGCATCCACGTAGTCTGCGAAAATGCCTTTCTGCGTGGGGTCACCCTTGCGGTATTGTTGTGTCCTGGGAAAGTGGCAAATTTCGTACACTTCTAACAGTTGGTATCCCATGTCCAGAGCTTTGAACAATTCCACGCTGACCCAGGTTCCCGTCAAGGCCCGTTCTTCTTGGGTGTGCTGACAAGGTTGGTCTTGGTTGCACGTTTCGGCACAAGTACGGCACAAGGGAAACATCAGTTTGCCTTGACAATGGTGAGGTAAGACGGGATGGTACAGGTTCGTGGGAGGCAAAACTTTGCACTTGATCAAGCCTTCGTATTGTCGAATGTTTTTCAGGTCGATGTGTTCCGTTAACAATTGCGGGTGCCCTACAGGAAAGCGACAATATTTGCACACGTAGGGATACAGCGAACACACGTCCAAGTATTTGATTTCTTCTCCTTTCTCTTCGTTGGCTTGGTACAGCAAACAGGTGGCATTGGTCCTTCCTCCGTACAAACTATCCCTCGGGTTCAGCGGGTCCATGAACTGGTAACTTTCCACGAGGCGTTTAAACTCGGGATCGGTTTTCATACGGTGATCGTACTCGTGTTCCCACATTTCCACCACTTGGTATCCTTGCTGTTCTAACTTTAGGCGCCGCTGACAAGTGTCCTGGTACAAGTCTTCCATGGTTCGTTGTAAAAACTGATTTTTAGTGCCACGGTCAGGGTAACAGACGGGACATCCGTGAAATAAGCAACCGTTAAACTCGTACACGATCTTGGGGTTTTCTAAGTCCCAGCCATCGACCGAATACGTTCCGATGGTCTTTTCGCCCCCTCCGTTGCGGGCATGCTGAATCCACTTGTCTTCCTTGTCGCACAAGTAATGTAACCAACGTAGGGCTTTGACCGAGTACTGACGTTTGACAAAGTGGGTCGTTTGAGGGCTGATGACAGCCACGGTGTTTTCAGGCATGAATCGTTGTCGATACACTAAGGAACACGCTTTGGCAATGGTGCAAGCTTCTTTCAAAGGATCGACCCCTCCGTGTTCCATGAACAGTTCTCGAAATTTTCCACAGCAACGCCGTAAAATGTCCACGTCGGAACGACAATACTTTAACATTTCTTCCTGAAAGTCGAAAGGGTCTGAAGCGTGAGCCTGGTACCAAGCGTAGAAAGCTTCTCGTTGTTCGGTACGCATGTTGTCGGGGTCGTAATAGTGAGCCTCAGGTAAATGGGGTAGAACGGCGTGTTGATTGGCTTCCGTATTGAAAAAGTGTGGAAAGTACCCTTTAGCCATTTCTGTCATTCCAAACGTTTTAGGCATTCGGCTCAAAGGCATGGCCAAGTAGCTCATCGAATCTTTAAACTGTACTTGTCCCACTTGCATGAAAATGATTTTGGCTCCGTTCAAAGTCACTTTAGGACGTTCGGTGCCTTGTTCCGTATAGTACCTCAAAAGAAACTGTCCATCGTATCCGGAGAAATTGTGAGCCATCACCGTGGCATGACGATGACAATCTCCGTAACGTTCGATGTCCTCTTGGCTCCACGTCTTGTCGACGGGGTCTAAGACCCATTGGGCAAAATCGGCTAACGTGTTCGGCCCCCGAAAGATTTTTTCACGCCCTCCGGGAATCTTGCTGCAGTGAGGGCAATGACTGAAGATAGGTTCTTGAATGCACTTCTCGCACGCTCGATGAGCCACGCAGAAATTAGGAATGTGAATGCCGGTCTCTTGCATGCATTCGAAATCGAAAAAGATGAAATTGCCTTTCTTCTTGTGACCGTCCTCTTTCTCTGGTGGGGGTTGGTATTTTTGCACGTAACATTCGTGTTCCAAGTCCACGATGTGGTGACAAATGTGACATTTTTTCTTTCCTGAACATACGTGTGCCTTGGTATTATTGGTACGTATGACTTGTTCACACGTAGAGCACAATCTCAGCAGTTGACAAGCGCATTTCTTCTGTGAACCTTGCGTCTTCAAATGTTGTTGGTAACAGGTAGGGCTGACAAACGTGCGCAGACAAGTTGAACAAGGCACTGGTTCTTCGCTCAGACAGGGTGAAGAGGCCAAACATCCTGTGCATTTCGATCCACAATGCTTGTGTTGCTCTCGATTGTTATAACCATGGTCACATTTCTCACAGTAATAACTGTATCCCAGGAATCCAGTGATAGTGGTAATCGTATCGAAATGGTCATCGTGATAATAGACATGAATGTATTTTCCGTCCTTAAAGTCTTGCCCTCGAAACAATAGAGGTCCGCGCACTTCTTGAGGGTGCACTTTCAAGGTGTATCGTGGAGCTAGGACATCTTGCAATTTTTGCATCTCAGGAATGCCGCAGGGTGTGTCTTTGGGCAGTCCGGCTTGTTGTAACAGGAGTTCTGCTTCATTTCGTTGTTTGGCTCGGTCGGATCGTTGAATAGTTTTCCAGGTTCTTTTCCATTCTACCGTGTCGTTCTTGTTGGCATAGGTTCGTCCCACCACGATGGCACGGGCTAAGCACATCTGGTCATGAGGGTTGTCAATTCGGACGAGACTTGTTTTGGTGTTGCGAAGGTCGTCCACCAATAACATCTTTTTGCGTCCTGTCCCTTGAGGAGGAGAGACGTGGGTCATGTCCAGTGTGGCTTTACCATCGGTGATGTCAAACTGATCATTAGATTGTTGTACGTGTTGAATCTTGTCCATGACTTTGGAAGCAGTCAATTCTGCAGGGGTGCTAAACTCGATCCAAACAGGGGATTTCAAACCGTCGTGTTGTATGGAAAGTCTCAAGCGATCGTCTTCTTTGGGTTGACATTGTCGCTTGAGTGCGGTGAGCAAAGAATCCCACACCTCGGTGATGAACACTTCTGCTTTCTCTAACGGTACTTCAGCCTTGAAATCTTTAAACTTCACCGTGTATTTGTAAGCCGTGGTTCTAAATTTTCTAGAGGAGCGCTTTTCCGTCTCTCGAATGGAATAGTACTTTTCAGGGTTGACAAAGGGTGATGGACTTGGTTTAGAGGTTTCAAATTCTGGTTCACTCATGTCCTCTTCAAAATCACTGGCACGAATTTGTGCCAAGATTTCAGCCCTGGTACGAGGCGATAGATCACGTTTCTGCCTCTTACTTCTTTCTTCTTCTTTCTTCTCGAATGAATGGGATCGTTTCATCTTGAAAGCAAAAAGTCAAATGACTCAAGTTCAAACACCATAAGCTACTTTATAGTCATAGCAGACCAGCGTATATAAAAGGGTGTGTGTCTTGTCCTTTCACTATTCATTTCACTCTCAAGCCGAGCACAACGATGGAAGAGACTAACCAGATGGAACGTTTCGTCAGAGCTTTGCGAGGGGTCATTAGAAAATTCTCTTCAGACCAGCCTACGGACTACTCTCCTTCCTTTAGAGATAAAAGTCAAGATACTTGCTATATCTGTCAGAAGAAAGGGCATTGGTCTTCAGAGTGTCCAGACCGTCAAAAACGAACAAAAACAGGGACTAAAAAAGACAAAAGTCAAGATACCTGTTATTATTGTCAAGAAAAAGGACATTGGTCTCCAGATTGCCCAAAAAAGAAACAAGAGGAGTCAGAAGAAAAGAGGGATTCTTCAGAAGAAGAGAGGGATTCTTCAGAGAAAGAAGAGGAAGAAAAAAGACAATTCTGTTTACAAGAGGCAAAGAAAGAGGAGAAGAAGAAAAGAAGAAGGGAAGAAAATGAGGAAAAGACGGTGAAGAAATTTAAAAAACAGAGAGAGTAAACAAGGAGACAGAAGAAGTCAATGAACTTTTAATTAAAGTGTTGTGTTGAGAATTGTGAATTGGATTGTAACAATGGATAAAAGAATAAATGAATGATATAAGGTAAGTGTCTTTGAGTTTTGATTTTAAAATAAGAAGCTACACTCACGCACTCATACACAGACACGTACTATAGGGGTAAAATGGGTGGGTTTTTTTTGAGTTATTGGCAAATTGAAATTGTATTTCTTTTCGAGAAATGTGGGTGGCCCTGAAAAGGGCCTTTTTTATTTATGGTGTAGGGGTGAGTTTAAGCAATCAACTTTAACTGCCTTATGCCTTTGCCACGGCCAAGGCCTACTTCTGGACTGCGTAACGTTGATGATGATGATGATTGGGTTGAAATCACTAAGGGTGGTACGGTAGGCTTAGTCACAGGGTTGACGTGTTTAGCTCGGGAAGGTCGTATTCTCCTCGGTCGTAATAAAGAAGTCTGATACATTTGTTTCAAACTTCTTAACTCCGCTAAAATGTCCAACAGTACCGTGACCGTTTGATTTTCACCCTCCTGTTTCTTTGCTGCTACTTCTTCTTGCTGTTGTTGCTGTTGTTTTTTTCTTACCTCTTCTTCTTGCTGCTGTTGCTGTAGGAGAAAAGCCTGTTCCGCTTCCTTTTGTCGTTGTATAAATTTCTCCAATTCTTCTTTCTGTCTCTGTCTAAAATTCTCCACTTGCGGTAATGAAGAAGGTAACGAAGGTTCCGGAACAAATTCTTGCGAGGAGAGAAAATCCACAAAATCCCAATTCACCTCTTCTGAAAGTAAGTCCGGGTTCCCTTGGGCAGTCTCCCCTGTTGGTGCACCCCAATGGATCGTTTTCTGAGTTTCCGTCATGTTGAATCACTGTCGCATAGATTGACTGCACACAAGCGCTAGCGAATCTATATAGACCAACTGACGTCACAGACTGCTCTCTTCGGATTGGATGCGGGCTGACTGAATTCTGTAACGCGTGTTCGGATTGGTGAATGAACTCAATCCGTTTCAATCCTTCCTGTCCCTATAAATAAGCGCCGTTCACTGCATTGATTCACCTATTCTCGGAGCCTCACATGTGGACAGACGTTGAATCTTCAACCCTTGTGTCAACAATGATGTTCAGGACGGACATGCTCATGTATGTCCGATCCAAGTGGACCGTTGTCCACAGGACCAACAGCAGCCTGTGGATAAGAAGAGTCTATATAGAGAGACAAGGTTGCCTCAAGAGGACTCTGATGTATGGCCCTGCTGTAAGACGAAGTTTGAGGAAAAGAAGATGTCGCAAATGCCCTTTATGTTAAGGGCATATTAACATAAACCAAAGGCCCTTTTCAGGGCCAGCCATATTTCTCGAAAAGAGATAGTCTTTGAATTGCCTACCCCTTTTTTTAAAATTTTTTTTTTTTAAATTTTTTAAAAAAATCCCATGTTAAATTACCCTTGTCCGTAGAGTGACCCACGATTTATCGCCATGTTAAATTCCCCTTGTCCGTAAAGTGGCCCACGATTTATTGCCATGTTAATTCCCCTTGTCCGTAGATTTGCCCACGATTTTTCTCCATGTTAAATTTCCATTGTCCGTAGATTTGCCCAAGGGGTTTTGTAATGCTAATTCCCATTGTCCGTAGGGTGCCCCCCTTCACTACTGACCTGGCATAAAACGTTAGTGTCTCTTTGTTGTAGAATAAGAACATAGGGGCTAACTAAAACCCTAGAAAAGAAACAGTATTCCATTTACCAATGTGTGAAAGTCTAGATTACTTTTTTGCTAGAAGATTTAAGGCTTTCTATTGTTGTAACAGTATTTATGCTGTATAGTCTGTTGCTGCAAAAAGGAAATATTAAGAGCAGAATGCTTACGTTTGTTCAGTTTTTTATTTCAAGCCCTACAAATGGATACAAGTTTGTCTTGAAAGAGGATTGAAACTCTAAGTTACACGGACGTGAAGGAAAACACCCCCTTTGTTCCTACAGTTAGCTGCCGATGTGTTCATTCTAATTATGCTTGCCGTATATCTTTGTTATTTTAGAAGTCCTATTTCTTCTGAAGTAAATACACACATCAATAGACAGACAGCTTGGGTCACCATCCTTGAGGTTCACTATACTTTAGTTTATTTACTTCATAAAAACCCCAGATTCACAATTTAAAAAAAAAAAAACCATGCCACTCAGTACACTTCTGACTCCTCCTATGTGAGTGTGTATGTCAAAATGTTTAAGTGAGGTAAAAAAGAAATTGACAATTTCAGAAAAGTGAACCAGTACTGTGACCTTTCAGTAGTTGATACGGTTAGAAGAAATGGTACAATACACAACAGAGCGATTCAAGTTCATATTCAGTCTGTCTGCACTGCAATGGTAACAATGCAAGAGCGTAGGCATTATTTTGCCACACTAACTTCGAACAAAACAATGCATCGCTCATCATAAACGATTTCATTGGCTAGACTTATTTTCTGACCGCGTTCACTACGAATTGACTTCAGTATCTCTTCACACAGTGTCGAGATAAGTCGTGTCTCACTTCTAGTCGATTATTAAAATAATTAAAAAAAGTAAAACTAACGCAAGAACAATCGTACCCTGGGCGATCCCGCAGAAATTGTATCAGTTTTATAGTCAAATACATCACAGCATATTTTGGATGAACTATTCTGTGAGAACTTTACATCCACGTTATCAAAAAAGGAGGGAATTTTAGTTGCCTAAATCTGCAGTTCACTCTGGTGATATTTAATAATGGTGACATTTCTCTATGGCTGTGATTATCTGAGTGGAATGAGTGTTTCTTTGAATCTTTCTTCACGAAAATAGACTGTAAAAACAAACGTAAGTGTCTTGATATGTTCTACAGTAGGAATAACTCTCTCTCTCTCTCTCTCTCTCTCTCTCTCTCTCTCTCTCTCTCCGTCATAGTAGTGTTGTTTGAAATCTTAAAGGTATCTGTTCCCGTGTGAAGATACCTCTCCAAAATTGTGACCAGTAGTCACCCTATTTCTGTGAAATGTTCCGTTTGTCATGTAATTTTTTTTTTTTTGAAACACTTACATCCTTACAAATTGTAAATCAGTAAATCGGTGGATGAAATAAAATCTAGAGTGGACGAGATTGTACAATTCAGGTATCGTAGCTTTCTCTTTATTTTGGCACTGCAATGTGTCACGGAAAAATTCTAACCTTAGATCTACCGTTTTTTCAAGAAAGGAAACAAACACAAGTCTTTTTCAAGAATGACGCGAGTGACCTTGTGCTGTATAACCCTGCCTATGGTTAACTCTGCAATCTAAAACCAAAACACACGTTCGGAAAAAAAATTGTAACAATGTTGAAGAATGACGGGAGTGACATTGCACTGTATAACCCTGCCCATAGATTGTGGTTATGTTTTTAGCTTGTCAGCGTGTGAATAGTATATTGGGGTTTGATTTGACTGCTTATCGTGTGTGGATCGTAGATTAAGGTTTGATTTGGCTGATTAGCGTGTGTGGAAAGTATATGATTGGGTTTTGTATGCCTTCACGTACGTTTGTGTTGATAGTATATGATTGGGTTTTGTATGCCCTCACGTACGTTTGTGTGGATAGTAGAGTGTGTGATTATTTAACCTTCCCCTTCTGTGTGGATAATAGAGCTTGGGGTTAGATTTGGCTTGTCAACTCAGTGTTTGTCTCTTGTCTGTGTTATTTCCATCTCCCATGTTCATTTTCCCTTGACGCTATACAAACCCAAGATATATTCCCATGTTCATTTTCCCTTGTCGCTATACAGACCCATCCCTGTTCAAATTCCCATGTTAAATTCCCATTGTCGCTAGACAGTCCCTGGCGACAAGGGGAAATTTAACATAGGCAATACACCCTGGTTAAGGGCTTGTGAATAGTAAAGCAAGGGTTTGTTTTGTTTCTAGCGTGATTTTTACCATTGTCCCTAGACAGTCCTAATACCTTTTGTGTCTCTATAGTCCCACCCATGTTAAAGTCCCATTGTCCCTAGACAAACCCAGCATGTTACAGTCCCATTGTCCCCCAAGTACCGGTCCTGTATTCCTATGTTACATTTCCATTGTCCCTATACAAACCCATCCATGTTCCATTCCCTTGGGACTGTAGAGCCACAATGGGAAACTAATGTTATTTTCCCCCCATGTTCAATTTCCTTGTCCCTATAATACCTATGACTTTTTGTAAAGTTATTTGTACTCTAGGGACTATGGGAAAACAACATTATGTTGTCCCTATAGTACAACGGATTTTTTCCTATAGTCCCTACGGTACAAAACCCATGTTTTTAATGATAAGTCCCCTAGTCCCTACGGTATCCCCATTTACTACTGATGATACTTTTATACTGGTTGATAGTGAAGCATTGGTCCTACTGGAGGAAGATGATACTGTTATACTGGTTGATAGTGAAGTTTTGGTCCTCCTGGAGGAAGATGATACTGTTATACTGGTCGATAGTGAAGCATTGGTCCTATTGGAGGCAGATGATACCATTATATTGACTGAGAGTGAGACAAAACCTACAGAAAACGTTTGACATAGTTGTACAACACTGTAATTAATACGAATCATAGCCAAACACGAAAGTAATGTTTTTTGGTCACACACACACACACACACACGCACACGCACACACACACACACACACACACGATGGTAATACTTTAGAAAATGTGAGCCATTTTAAATGTCTTTGAGTTTTCTTTCAAATCTTTTATTTTTCTTCCCCAGAGCAACTGGGAAGATACCAAATTATCAAATGTTTGCGCAGAAAATAAGTTTAGATGATAGTTCTGGTCGCCATAAACACGGATGGGTTAGAATAACCAAGTAAATACTATCGAGTGTTGGTGGATATGATATATGGCTAAGCAATAAAGTAGATAATATTGGTGCTACGAGCGATCAAATCAAGCATGTACTTTTGGGTCAGTATAAACAACAATGTATGTTTATTTTAGAACTATATCACGTGGGCAAAATTATAAAATGTACAGAGAAGACATAAATATGGAATTATATTTAACGAAATTTTCGGAAGAGATTTACTTTCCAATTTTACGATTATTTAGGACATACAATAAAATAATTACCGCTTAAAACAGGTCGATCGGGTAAATTGCATATGAAGAGAGGACGTATTTGAAATATAAACCAATGTACTGGGTGATAAATTGTATTATCGTTGTCAATGTGAATATACTTTGCAAGATACACATTGTCCCATTAAGAACACTTAATGTCAAGTAATAACAAAACTGGCATTAAGAATTCGGAGCATGTTTGCCAGTATACAAATGAGTGGAGTTGACGCTGATTGTAGGCTTGGATCGTGATATTAGTTTTAGATTCTCAAATTGTATTACCAATTTCAGGGATTTATGTGCGTCCATTACAATTTTGTCGGCTATCTTGGTTTAGCTGCATATTGATAATACAAATCGATCGACAGTCATGTTTGAAAATAAAGACAGTGCCAAATGCGTATTTTTGCGTCTTAAAGTTTACAAATTTATTAATATTATTTATTTACTTATTTATTCCATGTTCTCACTTCTGTATTCTTTGTCAGCTCATTCAGATCAATTATTGTATCTGCATATAACCACGAAGACGTTGTGTGTGTGTGTGTGTGTGTGTGTGTGTGTGTGTGCACTCTATTTCATTGTACCTTACTCATATACCACAAACATGATGCCTGACTTGAATATAATTATAATTGATTCATCTGTTATGTTCTGTGACCCCTCTTGTCTAGGCAACGGTAGGTAAGTTATATATTGCTTTACATCACACTACATTGTTACACATTACAACACCATGTCGAGATATTAAACTGGATGTACACCTGCTATGTACCGCAAAGTCGAGGCTTCACGTGTTCATTCCCTTATTACGCCGCGGTTAACCTGAACTATGATTTATTGTCCCAATCCTAGGTATGCTAGTTAGTCCTCCAAACAAGTGTATGAAAATTGCATATTTTTAACATGTATGTAAACATTAGTTGATCGTTTGGAAAAATTAGATAACGAATACCAGAAAATGTACAGATAAATATAACATCTATTAGAAAGGACTCGTGTCTAAATTAACCGAATGTGTGATTTGGATTTGTAACGTAGTTTTAACAATTTTGTAGTCATATAGCCACGACGAATGCAGTGTGGCAGTTTAGAGTGATGTCTAGCACTGGGACATCATGCCGCAGACATTTAGCATGATGTCCCACCCAGTCACATTATCCTGACACCAAGCCGACCAATCCTAACACTAACCTGTTAATGCTGAGCGCCAAGCGAGGCAGCTGTTAGTACCATTTTTATAAGTCTTTGGTATGACTCGGCCTGGGATCGAACCCACATTCTCCCGCATCCGAGACGGACGCTCTAACCACTAGGCCACCGGAGCGGTGTTCTTTTCTCTGCGGATTACTGTACTGTATAACATTTTTAGATTTTTAATCCTGCCGACTTATGGTGTTTTTATTACATAAAGTGACCTGGTTTATAATTCATGTATTACAGAATGGAACATGCTGTATTAAACAAATAAACCAAGGTGACGGATGGACGGACGCGCGAACAAGAATAACAATATGCCCTACCAGCTACTATGGTTTTGGGAAAGAAAGAATCAAGTTCTGATTGCATACGTTTCTGCGCGGTAGCCATTTGCTGTGCCTACGGGCCATTGTTTGATAAAGAAAAGTAGAATCACTGGTGACGAGATTAATGTCAACACGATTTGTCTGCTAAAGTACTAATGTTGATGTGAGAGCGGCTGGGTAGAACGGCTACAGGACAATGATTGATCAGGATGCGTCACGTACTCACGAAAGATAAATTATATTGTTGTCGTAAGAGAAAGCTATCCATGTAACAAATAGCTGACCATCTGAATCGTTTGCTTATCTTGCACATAACATGCAAGGTAGTCCGCCCACAAGACTCGAGCACCTGATTTCCACGCCTAATATACACTTACCTGGCAAAGTAAAATTGTCTCTTGCGTCATTAATGTTCAGACTATTCAACAACATTTCTTAACTTCACAGATCACAGCTTTCTGGCCTATGTGAGAAAATTCGTGAAAGAATTCGAGACAGGGTTGTTGACCAACGTATATTTTCGGAGACAGGTGTAAAACTCAAACAAACGAAGAAAAAAAAAAAACAAACAGGCAAAATGACATTGTTCTCAAACCGGCATTATTGCTGACAACATTGTCTGTCACCTAATCATCTCCTTACGTATACCAATGTTGTTCAATAGCGGAAAACAAGTTCCTTACAACCAACGTACACATACGCTAATTGTTAATAAAGAATAAGGTAGAACATTTTGAATGACATGCTTCCATATATGACAGATCATGTATGGAAGAGAGCGCAGCAAGAGGTGGTTTCGGATCTCGTGCGTTTCTTTTAGCGAGTATACAGCTTTGCTGGTCTCTTGCATTTTTTTTTTTTTCTCTCTCAGCAATCCACGGCTTGTTTTGATTTTTGAGCTAAATCCATTTCATTTCGCTTGTCGAGTATTACAACTCAAACATTACTTTTGCAATTTTATCATCCATACGAGATATAAAGACAGAACATTAATCGAAACCCTTACCGAAAAATGTTTACATTTTTTAAAGTCTTTTTCTTGACTGTACCTAACGTTCTTGCATTGCAAATGCATGTTCTCGCTTACAGATAGCTTACAGATATAACCACGAAGACGTTGTGTGTGTGTGTGTGTGTGTGTGTGTGTATGCACTCTATTTCATTGTACCTTACTCATATACCACAAACATGATGACAGCTTCTGTGTAGAGGAAAGGATATGAGCCGCGGCATTTTCTGGACCTGCATGTTTTTGAAACATGTGCTTTCAATTCCGCACCAAAGAGTCGGGTGCTAATTTTAGTAATGAGTGTTCCAAACCCAAGACTGTTAAAGGACTGAAATTCCATCAATAAAACAATGTCTGTAAAAAAAAAAAAAAACAACTAGGATAACCTCTCAAAAGATTCTTTTTCCTACAACATAACTTACATTATTAACCAATCCTGGTCAGCCTAACCCATATATACTCTAGTTTAGGTTCACCCATTTCTAGGCTGGTTCCCATTTTTCTATACCGTATGTCCTCCAACCATACTGCCTCATTTCAATTGATTCAGGTGCTATTGGTAATGCACGATTCGGTACATGTGGGTGGTGGATGGTACTCTGATTGTGAAGGTGAAAAATATAGCTAAAAATTATAGTAATAGTGATGTCCCGTTTCTTTCATTTAAGTATCATGCACAATTTAGCAGTGAGTGTGCGAAAGAATAACTTATAACAGAAACAATTCTATACCTTTATGTCCACAGACTTTGGTGCAGTATACAGCATTATATAATCTGTATGTGGGGAAAATGAAATGCATCTGACACTTATGAATATTCCATTTTTATGGCAAGGAGAAGTGGAGTTTGAATAAAACTTGCAGAAATTGAACATGAACTCTTTTTCTGCACACACTGTTTGCAAATAAAATGGATTTTAGTCTATCCTGAACAACCTTAACAGTAGTTCCTTAAAAAGGTAGGAAGGGCTGTAATGACCATTAGCAACGTTTTATGATGAAGACAATAACACAATTCTCCATGCATTTTGTTAATAATAATAATAATAATAATAATAATAATAATAATAATAATAATAATAATAATAATATTATTATTATTATTATTATTATTATTATTATTATTATTATTATTATTATTATTATTATTAACAACAACAACAACAAGAACAATAATAATAATAATAATAATAATAATAATAATAATTTTATTTCGAAACATTAAGATGTTCCCTAAAATCAAGAGTCTGGAATATTCATATTCTCTCCTCACGTGTCTTTCTGTACGTGTTGAATTATCTATTGTACCACAATTGGAAAATTCAGTTTTTTAAATTTCATTAGTTAATGAATTCTGAGTTTAAATCTCTAACCTCATGTTTGGTATCTTAATAATGGGTTCAAGGCAAAATGTACATAATCTGAGACTTTGATCTAATATTTTCCCTATGTAGAGACCCCAAGCCACAATAAACTGCCTCCTTGTATCTGTCAGGAGGTGGGATGATGTGGGAGATCCACCACTCCTTAAGTATTCGGTTATCGATATCTCGGAGATGATCGACCACGGTGTTATTGCGTGGATCAGGTAAACAATAAAATAAAATACGAAATTAATGGATGGAATAACAGAGATATGAGCAGGGATATAAAATAGAACAATTTAATCAATTACATGAACAAAATGAAATTGAACATGACATGTAAATGTTTCACTTTCTCTTAGAAATAGAGTTACAAAAGTTATGCGAAATGTTCTTAGCCATTCTGTTACACCGATAAAACAATTTTTCTTCATATAATGGAGTTACTGACTGAACTCAAATTGTCTGCATGTCTGCATCACCGTGTGCTTCCGGTCACTGTTGGTGATAGGTCGGCGTTGCCGTACTTCTCTCTCTCTCTCTCTCTCTCTCTCTCTCTCTTTCTCTCTATCTCGCCTCTTCCGAACACCAATCGTCTTGGTTACAGATTGTGTTCTTTTCCCACTATGTAATACAGGTATAGAGCTCTTTATTTCCTTCAAATAAAAAATACAATACCCAGCCTAAATAAGTGTCAGGTTTTTGTCTTCTCCTGGGATCAACAATATTCCCACTCTTTACGACAAATAGTGTATATCACAATTCAGCAAAACTTATGATCAGTTCCTAATAGACATTCACCCTAATATCAGAAAATTATTGTTGTTCTAGCCACTACTTGCATTCCTAGCTGAGAACCGTGACCTAATTAGGCTTCTCAGATATCTGTTACTACCCCGCTGTGACTATAAATTACCAACTGAACTATGTCGGTTTACACACGCTCCTATTGCTAACTACCTCGATTCTAGGTCGAAAAGAATTCGCAACTTAATTAGACAACGAATTAAAGGACAAAACTCCTTTTCCAGACTACGTAATTTCGCTAATAAGCGATTCATTGACCTACATTTCCAAGCATATGAAAAATAAGTTTTCAGTATACATGATAAATATCTGTTAAGATATACTTAATTCTAACAATTCGCATCTGAGCAATGCATACAATCTTTATGATATATGATTTCTATGACATATAACACAAATAAATATGATCTCATTCATATAATAGAAGAGTCATATAAAATTTGAGACAAAATGCATGCAAACAATAACTTCTGAACTCAAGGAAAATTGATGTACGAATTGAAAATGAATAAGTTCAACAAATAATTGCAAACTTACATCCATGAGCATATACTGTGTGCAACTGAGACTAACCTTGTTCTTTATTCGAGACTCGTACCTTGCTATGAAGTCGAATCTCTCTCCTTTCGAGTCCCTCACTTTTCAACACGCTTCCTTTAGAAAAAAAAAATTAACGAGAAAAGTATCTTTTACTAATTCTCGGAGCTAAATTCTGGCGTGCCTTATAATCTTAGACTGATTAATTTGGCGAGGGGAATTTCTTAATAGTCAGAACTGTATCTGGGTACCCACATCCCTCGTTTAGCTTAGCCAATCAGGATTACTTTCTCCAACCGTCAAATATTTTATCACTCTCATCGAAGTCAGAATAATCATCTCTAGTCCGCCTTTATTAAGATCTATTCTGGAAAATATAATTTTATGACACCTGTTTCAAATGCCTAAGTTTTCCCAAAATTGTCTCTGGTTTGTCTCAATTCTTGTCATTTTCTGCTTTGACCTTACGTTAACGTTGGTCTCTTCCATGAGTCTGAACGTTATCAAATGAACTTTAATTAAGATTCAATTCATGCCACAAACAGAGCAGATCCCATCCCTCGCAGTCAGAAATTTATTACGAGCCCAGCCCATATGTGAATCCTGATGTTTACGAGTCACTATGATGACGACAGAATGTACCGAAAAATTATCTCTACAATTTTTTTTTGCACCACTACAGGATCCTAGATTCTAAAGTACCCAAGTTTCTGCAAATGACTACACTGTACAATGATAACAACTAATTTATCCAGTCCAGTGTTCAAATGTCACACAAAATACACAAATACCTACTTATCACAAACACTCATAAGTGTCACTAAGTCACCACTAATATGTACACATAATTTCACATAAGTGTAAACTGTTTTCCTCTATGTGGTCTATTCGACATACCGTATAATCCAATTTAGAAAAATATGCGGCTGCTGATTCATCTTACCTGAAACGTTTATAATTTTGTTTAAATTTGTAATTTTCTTAATTTGATTCAAACGCTTGTTTTGCGGGAAGTACCTTCTCATCCACTAGCAGAAATGCATATCACAATAGCGCTCATACTTGTAATCAAATTCAATGTTCATCCAACGTATGCATACATAAAATGTGTATTTAAAATGAGTAGTCAATGGTAAGTATTTGTATTATCTTTAGACGGGTATTAAGAGCATAAGACTGGTGATACCCGAATATATAAACTTTGGTGGATTAATACTTTCAGAAGTACAAGCCGTGATAAGCAAATGTAAAATGTAAACATGCAAATCAGCCATTTTATGGTATATTTTTCAAGAACGGTTTGCAATTCTCTTGTTGATCATAACTGTACTTTTAACATGGAAAGTTTGATTACCATCGTGTTAGATGTATGCGTGTAATATGACTGCTAGTTAAGGGACAGGTTTGACTGGAGGAAGTCCAGTATGGCAGCCCCCCATTGCTTGCCATCGTAATGTTTTCCTATGGATGGAGATAACCACCATAATTTGTGTATTTTCTAACCTTCCTCGAAGGATTATTGTAAATGGATGCTTGCAAGTATGGAGGGAGATTACCAACATTATTCTGTCCGTGTATTTTCTACTCTTGCATTATTGTAAATGGCTGTTTGCAAGGGCTGCTGTTATAATTCTGTCCATGTATATTGCTTCTTCATTGATGCAGATTGTACGTGGCAGTTTGCACGTGCTACTTTCTTTCTGCATTATTGGCAATAGCTGCTTGTAAGTGTTACAATCATAATTCTAGTTATGAATTTTCCATTCTTCATTGATGCAATCTGTAAATGGCTGCTTGCAAGCGCTTAGATCTACTTTCCTTCTGCGTAATTGTATCTTGCAATTTGCCAACTCCTGAACTGATTTGTAGTTTGTTGTTTGGCAAATGCCATGTCAGTTATTACAAGTTTTAATATTCTATTTATAAACTTGCTATATCACAAGTTACACAGATTGCACCTTCTAAAATTGTGATTATAATGTAGCATCAAGCACGTTGCAAGTAAGCATCACGGAAGTTAACATACAATAATGCCTCATTATGACAATAGATGGCGCTGTGACAAGTACATTTTTACAATACGACTACTCTCCTGACCCTAGCAAGAAGAGGTTATACCACTTTACGGCATGTTTGGGCATCTATTTAAAATATCATTCGAATTATATTACCGCATTACATTCAGCTGATGTCACAGTGTATTAACTGTCGGAAGAGAGGTGGCCTGCAAGAAGCACAAAACAAATTAAATGTATCAAACTCTATACAACTAGATCTATTTACACAATGTTATATTTCCGCTGACCCTTCCCACCCCATTTTTATTTGGACATTTTGTGTGTGTAATTTACCGCTGCCGCACGGTGGCAGAATAGGGCAGCAGGTTACAAGCAAGGTTTAAGGTCCTAATGTGTTTATATATTCTCATTCACAATGTTATCAATTTAGAGTATGTTTATAATTTTAGAGTGCAGTGCAAATTCTGGTTTTGTATCAGTAAAGACCTCATAAGGTTTGAGCAAATTGCAGTTAATTGCACATCAAGGCCATACTTTTCTTTTTTATTCACGAGAGAGAGAGAGAGAGAGAGATGAGGTTTCTGTTTTTCTCTCATCCCTATGAACTTAATTTTTACTGTTGACCTGCAGTTTACAATGACAATTTAATTATTATGTATTATGTAACAAGAAGTAAGGTAAATATTCAAATTATACAGAATTCTTATATATGTGTGGCATGGATTATTATGCAATAGCCAGCAAGTATTGTCATTAGTTGTCTGTGACAAAATATCTCATATCTCCAATTTTATTTTCAATTACCAATTCCAATACAATGGCAAGAGGCAAATGACTTGAAACAAGGACATCACATACACAGTATCTCCTGTAGCATGGCTATATGCTACAAAAATATGAACTTATTTCATTATATAAGAAAATAAATTCTAACAGTATGAAATATATTTTTTATATCTAAACAAAGAACATTTAAATACATTTATGAGATGTTTTATTTCTACATATATCAAACTGGAAGCTACATTTTTTATTATTTATAATCGCAGTCGTCCATATATGAAGCGATATTTATTGTACAGATGAGATAATTGATTGTAAGGTACTTCACTGATAAATCATTAGACTCCTTTGGTAGCAATTATAAAAATATAATATATTGAATATAAATAACGCTGCTACCGCTATCAGTAACCAATTCAGTTATTATTACTGCTACATTACAGTACCAAGCTTGCTTGGTACATTTGGATATGAAATTAATGTAGTAGTTAAAAAGATTAATACATTCTTTTACATTTGTCTCCTACAGATGTGATTGTTTTCTGTTAGAAGAGTAAGCGCCCCCCCCCCCCGTTTTTAAAAAAAAAAAAGAATTTTAAAGTTTTTAAAGCTACTCATAACTCAGGCTTCTGTAGTACACACACACACACACACACACACACACATCTTAATTTGTCTGTGATTTTATCCTGATTTTATCCTGTATAAAATATATGTTAATATTGTCATGACACGAAAAATATCAGCACAATACAACTATGCCAAAAAGCAAAATAAATAAATAAAAACTTTGGACAGTCCTGTGTTTAACTTTTCATGGGAAATATTAGAAATAAATAAATATTTGATGAAACTGGCATTCATAAAACAATCATGTTAGATGAATAGTCTAAAACATAAATTATCATACAGGTAGGCAATTCTAAGGAACAAATACCTGGATTGTCTTGTTGCATTGTTCTTATAGATTTATTTGCCAATTCCTTTAGTTTTTCATTTTCACACGAATTGGACATCAATAAAGACAAACTTTTCACACAATTTGGCTTTTCGATTAGACATACACTCATAACTGGAAATTCTGAGGAATTAAAACTGTATAGTCTGGATTGGCCGAGACACATTACCTTTTGTATACCACGTACATTTGGAAATTATGCCTCAAGAACAGTCAGGTTGTTATCATTGGTGACTGTTTCAAGAATTAATCCCAAAAAACATTTCATTACTGGATCTGTATTCAATATATACACGGTACAAAAGTTATCACTTTATGGAGAATTTTTTGCGGGCAATAAAATATGACGTTTGCACTTGCCATGAGCAAAAAAAAATGAACATGAAAAGGATTATATTTTGTTTGCTGAAATTTGTTATTTCTAATGCTTTGACCTTCACAAAACTATTATATCTATGAACCTGAGATGTAATTTTAAATTTGGCCTGCTATCCCTAATATATATGTCTTGAAACAATGGATAAGGTAAATTCCATAATTGAAATAACTTAATCACTCAGCAGAGAGAGAGAGAGAGAGAGAGAGAGAGAGAGAGAGAGAGAGAGAGAGAGAGAGAGAGAAATTCATAAATAAGCTTCTTCGCAGAATAATAGAAACCACCTGCCAAAAGCTGACTGCAGTTGTAAGAGATCTGAGCAGAAAGTAACAGCTACTTTATAAGCAAGCAAGACATTTTAAGGTGAGTTATATGCCCCCAAGTATTATTCCTCAGAGAAAACACAAGACTGGGTTTCAGAAACTGAAGCCACAGAAGTACCAGTTTGTTACTTTGTGAAAACCGAGTCATTATGAGACCACCTGATGCACCTGCTGGTGATGAGTAGTCACTGAGCAATCAAGTTGTTGTTCCTAAGTCGTATAGACAGGAAATTCGTAGTCTAGCCCATAAAAAGCCTTAAGCTGGTTATTTTGGTGTCAGAAAGACCTGTCACAAGATCCCAAATAATTTTTATTTGCCGAAAATTAAAAGTGATGTTTATAAGTACCATAAATCTTGTCACACTTGTCAAATGGTAGGAAATCCCAATCAGAAGATATATAAGGCACATCTGCAACCTATTCCTGCATTTGACCATTTGACAAACCATTTAGCAGAAAAATGGTAGACTGTCGGTTCCTTACCTAATACCAAGTCAAGCAACTCATACTTGTTGACCATAATTTGTGTGCGTCCTCAAGATTTCCATAGGCTAGTTTTTTGAAGAATATCAAAGCAAAAACTGTTCTAAAAGTTTAGGCAATGTTTTTGAACACTTGTTTGCCCCCCCCCCCCCCCCCATCAGTCCAACAATTTTATTTTTGATATTTTCCAACAACTTATGCATAAATTAGACATCCAGCAGTTTAATTTTTCTGCCTATCACCCTGAAAGTCATGGGGCTAGCGACTGTCCTAAAACACTCTCACCTACCCAGGATACATGTATACAATTATAATGAATCAAATCTTAAAAAAGACAGTGATCAGTAAAATCCTGCACTGTATATTTATCGAGTAAGATCAGGAGTTTTCTTCTCTCCCCGTGTTGGTAATTATCACTAAATGAAAGACTCGATGGCTACCCTAAAACAGCAAAGGACTGTTCCAAAACATCCACAACTACCCAGGATACATATAGGCAATTAAATCCAAATGAAAAGACAGTGATCTGTAAAATTCTACATTGTATAATTATGGAATAAGATCAATATAGTTTTTTCTCTTGCTGAAGGAAAGATCATAAGACTACCCTAAAACACACTCATCGACCCAGGATACATGTATGCAATTACAATAACTTAATGAAATATGCTTTTGGTGATCTCTCTTTCTCTCTCTGTCTCTCTCTCTCTCTCTCTCATCATAGATAATTCATTAAACTACTGTGATATTGCAAAGAGCAGCACACTGAAAAAGTCAGAATCATGCGTCACCACATTCATATTTAAAAAATTCTTTAATGTGATAAAGAGCAGCTGAATAATTAGAACCTAAGCGTACTAAATTTATATTTTTAAAATTCTTGAAGCTATTTATTTTTTTATAATTGGTTTGATAATGGTAAGAATTACAATAAAAAAGTAAATTCTCATATAACATTATGTCTTTTATCTTTGATTATTTCCACTTTACAGGGCAAAAGTTTTAAAAGATGAAAACCAGTTTTTAAGCTGTTTTTTGTGGGGGGGGGGTATTGTTTTTTGTGTCAATACATTCAAAGATTCAGGTTCTGTACAATAACCATGCAAATTAAGTATTTGGAAACCAATCGTACACTAAATCTAATACTTTTAATCGCAAGTAAACATTTTTGTCATGA
Source organism: Sinohyriopsis cumingii (assembly GCA_028554795.2). Taxonomy (NCBI): domain Eukaryota; kingdom Metazoa; phylum Mollusca; class Bivalvia; order Unionida; family Unionidae; genus Sinohyriopsis; species Sinohyriopsis cumingii. The sequence goes on from CM068827.1 coordinate 128,990,319, forward strand.
TACGATCATAATTTTCCACAGTTTGGTTATTTCGGCTTTTGCGACATAATATAGTCCAAAATGAAGATGTGATAAGAATAGGAAGACCTTTATGAATGCTTAATTTTTTAAATGCCATTTTAGCTATAAACTTTTTTTTATGTGCTATTGACGTTGTTCTGAAATATATTTTTTCCGGCGGAGCTTTATGTACAATAGTATCACAGGAAAAGATAGGCGTCTGTGAGGTGCGTCAAAATGGGTGACGTCCAATACGATCCTTAGAACTAGGGGTCGTCTGAGGAAAGCGTGTTAAGAAGAGTACGAGGGAATATATCATTGTCATTTCTAATCCTTACTTTGCTGATCCTTACTTTGCTAAAGTAACTAATGTTTCCAGAGTAACGAGAGATATTACTAAGAAGTAAATTTCTTAAACGGTGAAAGTAAATACATAAGTTCGTCAAAACTGGGGTTTACGAAGATGGACCACCTTGCTATAGTGTATGCGTTTTTGTTTTCGTAAGGTGCTATAAATCACTTGGATCTTCGAGAAAGCACATGGTTTTAGAGAACGATTAAAAAAAACTTCGCTGCTAGCTTACACTTAAAAAAAGGGACTGAAAGAGTTACAATGTCTATCGACACAAACTTAATGCCGTAAAGCTCCGTTGGGAGCATTAATTATTTCTGGTAAAGGAAAAACGAGATAAAATTAGAGCGCCGTCTGTTGTCATTATGCCATGCTAATCTCTAGTATGCCATTATGACAACAGATGGCGACACGAGTTGGACAGCAAAGACGATACTGATAAAACTTAGTATTTACATTGTTGCGAGGCCAAATCTGGATGAAAAGATCAGTTGAAATGATTGTAATTGTAATATGAGAAGTTTATATACAAAACTTGTAGTAACTAACAGCGTATGCCATACGACAAACTAAAGAATCAGTTCAGTAGTTGGCAAACTGCAAGATACAATGACGGAGGGAAATTATATCTAAGAACTTGCAAGTAGCCATTTTTATACAGCTTGCATCAATAAAGAATAGAAAATTCACGACTAGAATTATGAATGTAGCACTTGCAAGCAGGCACTGCCAATAATGTAGAAGGAAAGTAGCACTTTCAAACTTCCACGTACAGTTTGTATCAATGAAGAATACAATATACATGGAAAAGAATACAATATACGTGGATAGAATTATGAAAATAGCGCTTGCAAGCAGCCATTTACAATAATGCAACAAAGATTAGAAAATACACGTATATAATTATGGCGGTAATATTTTCCATGTGCATTGTATGCAAGGCCCAAAAGCTCGTTGCATCTTGATTTGTCTTCATGGTATCACGGTACCAATTGTTTTTCCATATACCTCAATGCTAATGTTTTGTGAAATAAATATACTTTCTGTCCTACTTGGGCATGCATGTCACACGCTGTCATATAGAACAATGCTAGATTGTCAATTTGACAATGACATAACCAGGTACTCCATTGCATTTAAGAGAGATAACTCTACTGGAACTAGACAGGGGTAAGAGTTATCTAGTCACAACAAGCACATTTTCAGTCATGTGTACCATATTTTAAAAAAATCATAAAAAATACAAAATATGATCTAGATAGAAATTAACACAAACTCACATGTTGCCAAGAGGCTCAACTTTGTTTTAAGCCAAACAGAAAGTACAAGTCTTACATAATGCACCAATCACAGCTAGTTTTGTTCTTTAATTCTGAATACAATGTTCCATACACCTTAAGCTCCGCCCACCTGGACTTGCGCAATTGGTACCGTTATACCTCATACAACAGGATGACCACAATTCATTGGGCCAATGATATATCCATGCCATTAAATATTGCGCACTAAGTACAATATCATATTGCCTATTTTAACTAAAATAAATTCATTTTCCACAAAACGGATTATACCTGAACATTTAAATTACAGTAATGCTATATAATATTAAACTCGGCACGTACTATATGTAATGTTTGACTATACCACACCAAACCACACGTTGAGCCAGTCTGTATTACCAATAGGCTCCAGTGCCGGATTTAGATATAGCGAGGCCCTAAGCTATGGGAAGCTGTAGAGGCCCTATTTGGTATAAATAAAATTGAGAGGTCCCTTCAAACTGTGAGTTCAGACTGTGAGGCCATAAGCTTTAGCTTGTTTAGCTTATATCTAAATCCGGCACTGCCAATAGCCTTTTAAATGAAGCTTAAAAAAAATTATTATTTTACTTTGTTAATTAAGGACGGTTTAAGATACAACATCTCCAACATAGTCTGCCTGCTATGAACTCGAGAAAAAGAGTAGGTAGTATTGTTTAGTCAAAGCTGGCATCCATGACTGCCGAATCCTCACGTGGAACCATATAATAACAGGGAACTATATCACTTTTGATCTTGCCTAATGGTGGTAAATTTGAGTTATACGGTCATTTGAGTGCAAAAGCTAATTATTTTAAGCTTTAAAGCATTATTCGTAGATCATAAATTGCCAGATTAGCTCAGTATTATCAAAAAGTGAATTGAATTGACAAATTACCCGAGTATTACTAAGAAGTGAATTGAATAGGCCAATTACCTCGGTATTACCTAGAAGTGAATTAAATTGGCCGATTACTTAAATACAACCAGGAAGTGAATTAAATCGGCCGATTAATTCAATACAACCAGGAAGTGAATTAAATTGGCCGATTAATTCAATACAACCAGGAAGTGAATTAAATTGGCCGATTAATTCAATACAACCAGGAAGTGAATTAAATTGGCCGATTAATTCAATACAACCAGGAAGTGAATTAAATTGACTGATTACCTCAATACTACCGCGAGTGAATTAAACTGGCCGATTACCTCAGTCCTACAAGGAAGTGAATTAAAATGGCCGATTAATTCAATACAACCAGGAAGTGAATTAAACTGGCCGATTACCTCAGTCCTACAAGGAAGTGAATTAAAATGGCCGATTAATTCAATACTACCAGGAAGTGAATTAAATTGGCTATTTCCTAAATATTATCAAGAAACGAATTAAACTGGCCGATGGAACTAATCAAAACAATGGAAAATAATGAAAATGAGGGATGTGCATTCCTAATATGGAGATGTACATTGTCCAAATTACAAACACCGTGCCAGGAATATTTACAGTCTAGGAATGAACACAGAGATGAGAGGAAGGATTCAAATCGACATTTATGTTCTAGAAATATGCCTACTAGAGAAGTACTGAGATTGGTAGTAAAGGACGTGGTAGAAGTGACATTGTTGACACAGAAAATAATAATGTGTATGTAGGCTGCATATAAGCTCTTAAACAACAAGTTACAAACTGATATAGATAAACAAGATGCATTGGATACAAGGTTAGAGACGGAGACTCAGAGAGATACTATCTATTATTATATGCTCATTTTTTCCCCGTTAACTTTACATTGTCAGAATCGTGCAGTATTACCCGATACTGAACCCGCGCGCAAATACACATATAGCATTCACGTGTATAAAGGAACTACTTTCTATTGTAAACAATGGACGCAGACACCAGCACTTTTGATTTATAAACAAATCATGTACACTCGCGTAAGAGGCGCTTTACGTTGTGGTTGTTTAATTTTTTTTCTGAATGAACTAAAACAGATGTTTTGTGGACTGCCACATACTAGCTGCTTTGGTACATTCCACGTAGGCTACAGTATACAACAGACGCAAGAAAAGTTCATTACAAATAACATACAAGTGACAAGTCATATACTGTCTTCTTTAGCTGGTGATAAGAATGGCCAAAAGATATACTAACAGTTTTATATCCTGAATTTCCTCAAAATGTACTTTCTAAGTTCTGCAAATCCGAATTACATGAGCCATGTCATAGGTTCTCAATCTTGATTACACATTTCGAAATTGTACTGTAATTTAGATGATAAGTGCAATCCTCATTACTGCACTCAAAATGAAATAAGCATTAAATTCCATAGCGTCTTTTTGATAACTGCAATTGAAGGACTTCATATTTTCCCCACATTATGATTTCAAACATTCAATGACAGAAACAGAAACACATCTGCAGATGTCAACACGCTTCTCCCTAGCTTCTTCAATCCCATGTATTTCATGTGGAACTGTCACATACAAATCCAGTCCATAATCACGAAATTTCGTAGAATCGAAAAAAATACCAAAATCTATTCATTCCAGATCAAATGGAAAAGTTGTTGCAATGCACATTCATTCACGATGTGACTCCAAATTTCAATTTTAACTAGACACGCCATTTTCTTTCGAAAGTTATGTCGAGCGCGCGACTAAGTTCAAATTTATCTAGGCGGAGTTATGTGTGCAGTAATAATGTTGTTGTTGTGTAATGATGAATATGCGCTTGTGTATTTAGTTTGGAATACGGCATACATTCATTTACGTTGTTTCTTGTAGTGTATTTTGCTTATATAATTAAGTTTTAGGTAGAATTAAAAAAAATGAGCATATCATAAAAAGGTTACTCCATTTGTATGGGAAAATATGAACTCGTTTTGTCGGATGGGTATACTTCACTCCCAAGATCGTGCAATATTCCATCCAAAAAACTCGTTTATATTTTCCCATACAAATGCAGTAACCTATAATAATGATATGGAGGCCATAGAATATAGCTTAGAGGACACAGACCAAACCATTAAGGAAATGCAGAAAAGATATCCATCTATGAATGGCCTTGCAGTATATATCGATACTTTTGGCCATATATGCGATTCAGTAAGAGTATTCCTCAAAAATACACAGAGAGGATTAAGCTGGATCCAACCCGACAAAGATGACCATACCAGATGTTAGAGTTATTGTAAGAACGTGCACTTCAAAAGTGTGAAAATGTCCCGTCAACTCGTCTTGAAGTTCAGAGTCATTGTCAACTCATCTGGATGTCCTCGTCCGTAATTATAACTGTGCAGCTGTACTGTGCAACCACTAGTGTGTAATGTGCAATTATCACTATGTAACATTCACGATCGGACAATACCTGTGCAACCATCGCCGTGTAACTTTCGCTTTTTCTACCATAACCGTGTTACTGTTGCTGTAAACCAGCACAATATAACACTACCATGTAGCCATCACCCTATAACACCACAGTGTAGCCATCACCGTGTAACACCACTGTGTAGCCATCATCATATAACACCACTGTGTAGCCATCACCATATAACAGCACCGTGCAGCATCACTATATAACAGCCACTGTGTAGCCATTACCATATAACACCACTGTAGAGCGATCACCATATAACACCACTGTGTAGCCACCACCACATAACACCATCATGTAGCCATTACCATATAACACCATTGTGTAGCCACTGCCATATAACACCACTTTGTAGCGATCACCATATAATACCACTGTGTAGCCATTACCATATAAATGCCATGGGGAAACCATCACCATATAACCATGATGATACCATCATCATCTATGCCCCTGCAACCATTACCACGTAATATGCAACTGTGATTTGAAGCCATCATATTGTAACTATCACTGTGAAACAATCACCATGCAACTGTATCGAACTATTACCATTGCATAACTGTATAATGCAGCTATCACTATGTAAGGTGTAACTATCACTATGAAACCATCACCATGTAACTATCACTGTGAAACCACACCATATAACTATCATTGCGAAATCATCACCATGTAACTATCATAGCGAAACCATCACCATGTAAATATCACTGTGAAACCATCACCATGTAACTATCAATGTGAACCAATCACCATGTAACTATCACTATGAAACCATACCATGTAACTATCACTGTGAAACTACCCCCACGTAACTATCACCCTGAAGCCATCAGAATATAATTATCACTGTGCATCCATCACAATGTAACTATCACTGTGAAACCACACCATGTAACTATCATTGCGCAACCATCACCATGTAACTATTACTGTAAGACCATTACCATGTAACGATCAATGTGAAACCATCACAATGTAACTATCACTGTGAAACCGTCAAAATGTAACTATCACTGTGAAACCAACACCATGTAACTATCACTGTAAGACCATTATCATGTAATTTTCACTGCGACACCAGCACTATGTAACTATCAATGTGAAACCACACCATGTAACTATTTCTGTGAAACCACACCATATAACTATCATAGCGCAACCATCATCATGTAACTATCACTGCGAAACCATCACAATGTAACTATCGCTGTGAAACCAACACCATGTAACTATCAATGTGAACCCATCACCATGTAACTATCACTGTGAAACCAACACCATGTAACTACCACTGTGAAACCAACACCATGTAACTATCAATGTGAACCCATCACCATGTAACAATCACTGTGAAACCATCACAATGTAACTATCACTGTGAAACCAACACCATGTAGCTATCACTGTAAGACCATTACCATGTAATTATCACTGCGACACCAGCACCATATGACTATCAATGTGAAACCACACCATGTAACTATTACTGTGAAACCACACCATGTAACTATCATAGCGCAACCATAACCATGTACTATCACCGCGAAACCATCACAATGTAACTATCACTGTGAAATCATCACAATGTTACTATCATAGCTCAACTATCACCATGTAACTATCACTGCGAAACCATCACAATGTAACTATCACTGTGAAACCAACACCATGTAACTATCACTGTGAACCCATCACCATGTAACTATCACTGTGAAACCAACACCATATAACTATCACTGTGAAACCAATACCATGTAACTATCAATGTGAACCCATTACCATGTAACTATCACTATGAAACCATACCATGTAACTATCACTGTGAAATCATACCATGCAACTATCATTGCGAAACCATCACAATGTAACTATCATGGCGCAACCATGACCATGTATCTATCACTGCTAAACCATCACCATGTAACTGTCACTGCGAAACCATCACCATGTAATTATCACTGTGAAACCACACCATATAACTATCACTCTGAAGCCATCAGAATGTAATTATCACTGTGCAACCATCACAATGTAACTATCACTGTGAAACCACACCATGTAACTATCACTGTGAAAGCACGCCATGTAACTATCATAGCGCAGCCATCACCATGTAACTATCGCTGTAAGACCATTACCATGTAACTATCACTACGAAACCATCACCATGTAACGATCACTGTGAAACCATCACAATGTAATTATCACTGTGAAACCAACACCATGTAACTATCAATGTGAAGCCATCACCATGTAACTATCACTATGAAACCATACCATGTAACTATCATAGCGCAACCATCACCATGTAACTATCACCGTAAGACCATTACCATGTAACTGCAACTGCGAAACCAACACCATGTAACTATCAATGTGAAACCACACCATGTAACTATCACTGTGAAACCAAACCATGTAACTATCATAGCGCAACCTTCACCATGTAACTATCACTGTAAGACCATTACCATGTAACGATCACTGTGAAACCATCACGATATAACTATCACTGTGAAACCATACCATGCAAATATCACTGTAAAACCGTCACCATGTAACTATCAATGTGAAACCACATCATCTAACTATCACTGTGAACCCATTACCATCTAACTATCATAGCGCAACCATCACCATGAAACTATCACTATGAAACCACAGCATGCAACTATCACTGTGAACCCATCACCATGTAACTATCACTGTGAAACAACACCTTGTAACTATCACTGTGAAACCATCACCATGTAATTAGCACTGTAAAGCCATTACCATGTAGCTATCAATGTGAAACCACACCATGTAACTATCACTGTGAACCTATTACCATGTAACTATCACTGTGAAACCATACCATGTAACTATCACTGTAAAACCATCACCATGAAACTATCACTGTAAAACCATCACCATGTAACTATCAATGTGAAACCACATCATGTAACTTTCACTGTGCACCCATTACCATGTAATTATTATAGCGCAACCATCACCAAGTAAATATCACTATGAAACCATACCATGTAACTATCACTGTAAAACCACACCATGTAACTATCACTGTGAACCCATCACCATGTAACTATCACTCTGAACCCATCACCATGTAACTATCACTGTGAAACCACACCATGTAATTATCACTGTAAAACCATCACCATGTACCTATCAATGTGAACCCATCACCATGTAACTATCAATGTGAAATCACACCATGTAACTATCACTGCGAAACCATCACAATGAAGCTATTACCGTGAAACCATCACAATGAAGCTATCACCGTGAAACCATCACCATGTAACTATCACTGTGAAATCACACCATGTAACTATCACTGTGAAATTACACCATGTAACTATCACTGTGAAATCACACCATGTAACTATCAGTGTGAAACTATGTAACCCATCATCATGTAAAGTTTACTGTGTAACCGTCTCCAACGCTGTGCAACCGTCACAATGTAACTATCACTGTGAAACAATCACCATGTAACTATCACTGTGTATTCATCACCATGTAACTATCACTGTGTATTCATCACCATGTAACTATCACTGTGAAACATCCACCATCTAACTCTCACTGTGTATCCATTACCATGTAGCTATTAATGTGATACCATCCACATGTAACTATCACTGCGAAACCATCACAATGTAACTATCATTGTGAATCCATCTCCGTGTAACTGTCACTGTTTAACTATCACCTCTCCGTGTAACTGTCACTGTTTAACTATCACCATGTAACTAACACGGCAACCATCACCATGTAACTATCATTGTGTAATCACCAACGCTGTGAAACCATCACCATGTAACTTTCAGTGTACACACATCACCTTGTAATTATCACTGTGTAAATATCTCGAAAGTTGTGAACCCATCACCATGTAACTATCACTATGCATCCATCACTGTGTAATCATCGCTGTGAAACCATTGTTATCTCACTGTCACCGTCAAATCCTCACTATGTAACTATCACCGTGAACCATTCCCATGTAAGTATCACTGTGAAATCATCACCATTTAACTATCACTGGAAACTGTCCCCATATAAGTATCACTGTTAACTATCCCCATGTAAGTATTACTGTGAAATCATCACCATATATTCTATTGTACTGTATTAAGCAAGTATCACTATGTAAGGTGTGACTAGCATAGTGCAATAATCACCATTTATTCACACAGTTACTAACCAAATTTTAATTGTTTTAATTAAATGCAGAGTTCCCCAAAATAGTTTTTCCAGAGGTCAGGACAAACGGACAAAGTGACGAGCAATATCTGGACAAAATGGGCGGGGCATGTCTGGACAAAATGGACGAGTGACCTCCGGATGACATGGTCCATCACTGATCCAAATTACTCCATATGATTCTCGTTTGGAAAAGAAATTTGTTCGATCATGAAAGTATCTTTGATAGGTATGTAAAGAATTTGGGAAAGAGAAAAGACAACTACAAGTGTTGTAGAGAGTTTACAGCTTACAAACATAATTTGTTGCTAAAAGCATTAGGACAAAGATAAATTGTTGGTGTAGTCTATACGCGGTACAGAGATGGCATGATTAATACAAGAAGTCAAACAAACACAAAATGTTAATGAAAGCGCTAAAATAGAAGAGCACCAGAGTTACTGAGTTCATCAGTTTTGGACGTTTGTATAGCTCTGTAATATGACGTTTGAAAGCCTTGCCATCAAACGCCTGGAATGTTCTTATGATTCAAAGCACTAACGTTCTATAATATTTTTGCGTTGTTCAAAGCCGCATGGGTATATTTATATAGCTATATAATTTAAATTTCTAAAATACTTTTTCAAAACGTCGTTCGGACACCAGACGATGTTCGTCGCCCGTCCATGCCGTCCGTACATCAGTAGTACAGTAAAAAGCGATAAATCCCCCCCCCAGTCATATCCTCACTTCGCATGCGCCCTTCATAGATCGCATACGCACATCAGACATAGTATACTCCACTCATATATTTGCATACGGACTTCATACACATTTCACACCGTCTACGTCACATCTCATACAAACTTCACACCTTACACTTGGCATGCGTACATGCTTATCATTTTCACCTAGCATACCTACGTCATACTTCAATATTTATGACACGAATAATACACTTCAGTCACTATTTCATACACTGCATACCGTGTCTGATGCACTGCATAAGCACTTTCCTTGTCATCATAAAAAGACACTTGTTATGATTAACTGGTATCCCTATTCACTATATTAGTGGCACCGAAGCATATTTAGGACACTTTCAAAAACAGAAACGAGGACATGTTTCTACCTCAAATTGCCATCACAGTGATCAGGATTTTAACAGTTGACTGGCTAGCTAATAATTCTGAGGTAATACATTTATAGGCACATATCACAAATCGCAAAATTATTCTTTTCTCCTCAAGGAATATGCAATTAAATTATATCTATATGTAAGCACTTAGTATTATTTCCTTTTAAACATAATGTTTATATCGTTTGTTGATGTTGCGGTGTTTTTCAAAACTCTTGATACAGCACTGACAAATTGACAACAAAAGTTCCCAAGAAAACTTTGACACACGACCGTGCTTTTGTTTTGCAGTTTATCGTTTGATTATTACCGACACAAAGTATCTTGTGTTCCACGAAGTATTTCAAGCGTATTCTACCCTTACTTTTGTGTGAGCTATTCCAGTTATGAAACAGCCATATACACCCGATCGAATTGCGGCCATCAGTGTAAAGTGAACAAACCACCAGTTTACCTAGATATGACAATGGTGTGTTTTGAACGAATTTGATAAAGCATTCTGTCAAGATAGTGAATGTCACACCTATCCGGGAGCAGCTCGTCTTCTCTATGCTCTTCGCTCAGTAACTTGTTTTGCTCCCTTATTAGCTCTTCCATCGCTTCGAATTGCTTGATTAGTACTTTATTGTCTGCTTTTTCTTCTTCACTCGGAGTTTCAAACGCATCCTACCTCTTAAGAGCTCAGCTTACATCATTTGTCTTAGACCAGCTTCAATTCAACCTAATACGGAAAGGTTATCAAGTTTCCGCTTAGCCACAATCTGCTCCAATTAGGATATGCAATATGTCTGTCGTATTGTTCTCTTTTTTCTAATCAAAGCACCAAACTAAAAATCCTGAATCCTAAAAGAGAAAGAATCAATTACCAAAAGATTGTCATGCTTCAAATTCGTCTATGAAAGATTACAAAGTTTTAGTTGTTTCATTAAGCTTAAATACAGTTCAGCTTCTCTCGCACCGTAAAAGCGCTTAAACTAATTAGCATAACCGCCTTAAAGACGATCTCGATCGCTATTTAGTTAAACATATTCTGTTCCACCACGAAACTACAAGTCCATCCCAATTACATATCGTTGATGGTAACACGACGGTATTGACCCATAAAAAGGTCCCTATGTGCTCACCTTTAAGGGACTATCCACGAATGTCAGAAAAGACAAACATGTTCCGATACCAAAGGGTCGCTTACCAATACTGTGACTAGAAAAGGGACGAGAGCACTATGTAAGGTCCATCACCTTGTTGACTGTCACTAAATATCACATACAAGTTCACATGAGCAAAACTTCAGCATTGTTTTGGTCAAGTTTTTTGCAATTAATATTCAGTTAACTCATACTAGTGTAATAAAAGCAATGAATTTTGATTTTGAGTGATGTGGTATGCTAATGAGATGGGGTGGATCTTCTTGTCTGGCTATCGGTTAATTGGAAACATAATATACAGATTAATAAATACATATTTGATTTATACAATTAAATATTTTGATCTGATGATATGTTACTATTATACCACATCTAAGAACTTACGAGTACGAGTAATCATGTGCGATCGCCTAACTTTCATTCTAAATAACAGTGTCAGCGCAAAATGTTTCAAATAAGACAACAAAATATCGCAAAGATATCCAGCGTCCCTTCGCTGCCATTAAGAAACAGTTATTGCAACGAACTGTGGGTCCAAGCAGCTATTGAGGAAGTCATTTAGTTAGCATCGATACCTTGCGGGGTAAAAAACCTGTTAAACGCATTACTTGAGTGTTTTTGAGGTCTAAGTAACGCAGTAGAGGCTGTCACTGAATGGTTCCAAAATTCGCTAGCACTAGAAGTACTTTTTTCTCAATCACTCTAAAGACAATATCTCACTCTAAAGACAATATCTCACTCTAAAGACAATATCTTTATGAGACGCTAATTTCGCACCCTGTCTATGGTTTTCTCATCAATTCGGTATGGTCAATCAGTACGCAGTTCTAACTGGAAATCGGTATATCATGTCATGTTCCACATTATTATTCCTACCTTCACTGATAAACACTTACAAGTGACAAAAGACATCTCTATATTAAGAATAGGGGCCAATGTATGAAACTAACTCTTGCTACCATAAAGTCCCATGAATTCGGATCATTATGACGACTGTACCCTTTAATTGGGTAAGTACTCGGTTTGGGAAATAACTTTCCAGCACCGATTCCCAAATAATGAAACAAAATCGTCACTAGAATATATCGAATCCATCTACGTGTACCTATATCCCAACTACTGATACCCAAATTTTGAAACACTATTTATTATTAGTTATTTTTTTAAAAAGCTTTTCGCTGGCTCGTGAGGAAAACCTAAGAGGTTCACACGTTTCATTGCATTTAATAACTCTTCCTTGTATGTGTACATGGAAATCCAGCGGTGTGTGTCGACGCTTTAGTCAACACATTAAAAACCGTGAGTCTGAATTAGTGAGAAGAAAAAAAAAATTCTTCTTCGTCCGAGGTAAGAATAGAGTCTTTCTGTGTTGACTGCGCACGTCCTGTTGTCACACGAGTAATCTTAAATGATTATATACGGGCCAAATGTTCAAACTATTTTCAGGATAAAGGCCGATTGTTAAAGAACGTCTGGTATCACTGTAGTTAAGCAGCTAGGACTACATCCGAATGCACATAGTGATTCAGCAAATGGGTTGTAAATGTAAACTGTATGTGGAAGAAGGAGTACCAATATATCTTCTGTTCCAGTCTTTTCTGATATAATCATTGGGACCCTCTGGTTTTGATGTTGTTCTGCTGTAAATGCATGGCCTTGTCAATATTAACCAGAGGATGTTGGGTTTTATGCAGCATGGTGAATCTCATGGTGCGTCTGGTTTGAAGGCTTGCAAGTTACTGTAGGATAATTATTCTGGTAACACACTCTTGTGTTCTGTTTGCATAGTTGTGGATGACATATATGGCTGTTCTTCTTCGAAAGCTGTGAAGCCCGTCTGGGAGTGTGGGTCCCAGATAACTGAAGCATGGGAAAGAGATTCGAAAGCTATGAAGCCCGTATGGGAGTGTGGATCCCAGATAAGTGAAGCATGCAAAAGAGACACAGAGAGAGACAGACAGACAGACAGAACGAGAGAGAGTTAGCCTTAAAATGTTGGTGTAAATTGTTGACTTGACCATACTTGTACACGTCTTTAAGTTTTGTCAGAGAAAGCCTATGATCCTAATTCCTCAGCCTACCACGTTTCAGACGTGCTTCTTTGACGACAAATTGTTTGTAATGGTGTATCCAATGTCTTTTCTTGTGTCCACTAGCTCCAGTGTTTGTCCAAGGAGGATGGTAGACGACGGTAGGAGCTATTTTTAGGTTCAGTCCTGATACATGTGCAGTTGTTACAATTGAAGCTCATCTGCCAATTTCGTTTCCATTCTTTGAACAATGTGGAGTCTTCTTAGAGAAGTCACTATCATACTGGTTAGCAATTGTCCCGAATAGCAGAGAGTCTTCTGGGAGACCGTTCATGAATACTAGAAAAAGAAATGGGCATGGGCAGCATATTGGGATATTCTTACAAGAACATCTGCTTTTGTTAAATTTGATCCTTTCGGGATGACATACTGCTTTCTGTCATGTAGGACTAACCTAATTCGTCTAGAAGTGTTTTTAACTGGGCTGATTCAGCATGAATCAATATCCGGTCAGAGCGATGGATAAATACAAAAGGCATATTATTTATTTCGCCCATGACACAATTGCGCGATGTCAGGGGAATGGATTAAAGAAAAATTATCCAGTGAACTTTCGTTTGCTGACTCACCTCTTTAACCAATCACAGCGACATTATTATTAAGACTTGTACGATTTTTAGAATTTATTGGACTGACACAGCATTCACCCTAGAAAGGTTACAAAGAAATTAAGCTAAGAGTCAACACCGTAAAACATCTCAAAACGGACTCTTTTCAATCTTGAGAGTCAAATAAATGTTCGTGAACACATTTAAAACTGACAGTAAACAGCATGCATACTTTGTGAAGGCAGTTAACAGTTTAGTTTTTGTTCAAAGAAAGAAAGAGGAACAAGCTGAAAGCTATTTAAATATATCGTTTAATTCTATAGAATTATACGCTATCATGTCGAAAGATGTTTCCGTTTCCGTTGTACTTGTGCGTATATTTGTATCTCATGAGCATCTTGCATGTTTCATTTGTATTCATACAGATTGTTTGTACCCTCTTGGGACTCTTGCATTTATCCTTTGTATTCATACAGATGTTTGTACCCTCATGGGTCTCTTATATTTGCAAGTTGTCCATCTACATTGTCTTTAAATCCATCTTATTTCTACCAAGAAAAGTAAGCAACGTGACAGGATTTTCCTTATTATTATTATTTGGACCCCGAGTGGTCTAGTGGTCTAAAGCGCTCACCGTTACGGATCATTTCCATCTCACCTCTGTCTGCTTCGGTTCGAGTCTCGGGTTCGGCCCATGTGGGTATGTGAAAAAGCTTGCCAGCAGCTTCTCGTGGGTCGCTGGTTCTTTCTCGGGTTTTCCCGGCTTCTTCCTCCGCCATTTATACTAGCCGCCATGTATAGCTTATATTGTGCTGAAAAATGGCGTTAAACCTTACAACAACAACAATTATTATTATTATTATTATTATTATTATTATTATTATTATTATAAGTTGTAGCAGTGTATCGAGTTCAGGATATATTTATATTACATTTTAGATAAATCATTTAATAATAATAATGTAACAACATTATATCAAGAAGGTGACTTATTTGCATGGAACTAATCTACCTTGTGACCGTCTAGCATTTTGGTAAGAATAAGTATTAGAATTGTTGCTTCTGTGATCTTAAGATTGGATTTATTTGTGTATATTTGTATGATTAGTATTAATATTGGATTTATTTGTATATATTTGCATCTCGCGCCAGATAGTTGTATTGAGCGAAAAGATACACGGGTCCAGAAATTCGTTGTAGTGACATCTAATGACACAAATAATGTTGGCGATATGAATTTCTGAAACCTTATGATTATGACATTTTATGACTCGAGTTTTAGCTAGCAAGTGAAGCATGTGGTGCAAGAAGACTTGAAAACGTTCCATCCATTGGAATCTGGAAATGTCTACTGCACTATAACGTCACCAATTTGAACAATGGCGGGGTAGTTGACAGCAAACGGCTATTTAGACCAGTTGCTTGTCTGTTTTTATGCTAGTTTCGAAGCAAATATTCTAATTCCCATTCTAACAACGAGATTGTTTACTCTTTGAGTTAAGTTAAGATTAAATGCTCTTATTTACATAAGCTTCCATTATTCCAATAAAAAGACGCCAAAGATGTCTCAAAGACAGTCCGCTTTGGCTCCACGTGTCAGACATTTTCAAAGCTTATTGACAGCTATCCCGTTTAAATCACTGAATTGACACTTACAGTATAAAATGGGAATTTTCTTTTGTCCTATAACTTATCAGTCTTTGACAAATTTGAAATGAAATGGGTTTTGGTAAACTAAGACCATATTGTACGGTCTGAACATTTGAAGAGACGATTCAGATTCAATCAGTCTCTTCGGCAGAGAAAATATATTATTCTATCTCGGAAATTTTCTGTATTTATGTTGAGCAGAATCAGGATTGTGATTTCATACTTTATAGACAATAATTATTTTTTTTGTTAAATCCACAAATGTCTGATAATAATATTGTTCACCTAAATGACCCACTCACGGCGGCAAAGGTTTAGCTAACTGGTCAGATTACGTCCGAGTCGGTGTTTGTTTACTTGCTTGATGTCTACTGCTAAACGTCTAATTAACAATTTTGTATCATCCAAATAATAAATACATTCCTTTGTGTTTGACCTGGTTTATATTTATTTAAAGGGGAAAAATAGTTCCATACCTGTGGAATGGAGCGTAGACTAAAAACTATGTTACGGCTGATTACTCGAAGAGGTTGGAGAGAGAGAGAGAGAGAGAGAGAGAGAGAGAGAGAGAGAGAGATTTTGGTGTTCTGGTGATTGCAAAAATCAAAGTTTAACATTAATCTTTACATGTAATAAGGTTCAGACGTTTTTCATTTCAATCTTTTTGTTTATTTGTATTGCAACTGCTCCATGAAGTCCACTGACTCCCTATATTTTCTCATATCAAAATTAATTTTGATTCCAGCCGACCGTGTAACTTTTCACATTATTTGTTGAAAATATGGGTGGATACGCTGAAAAAGAAGATATTTATATTTATAACTTAAGGCAGTCAGTTTATCCATAGAAGAGTCACGTTCTCTACGTCTAACTGATGACTACTTTCATATCGAGCTACACTCAAAAAGTACATTATTTCAAGAGCAGAGATATGAATGATTAATGGAACAACCAAAATGCTAGTCATGACGTCATAACAATGTTCTCGTGCTCTGCTCTATCAATCGAGCGCGCGGTATTACATCCTAATAACACTGGCTGCAAAATCAAAAAATTTAAGAATCATGTTCAGTCCGCCCCTTCATCGGCTGCAAAGTTGCGTCATTAAATGAAATCGATTATTCTTACAGGGATACCTTAGCTAGCAGGGTTCCAATTATATTTTCCCCAAATGATCTCCATTATTTCCTCATATATTCCCATATGCATACTATTGTTTTAATGACTGGCATTTAATTTCTCCTCGCCCAGATGTATCAGGCCTACACCATCTGCCATTTTCAAATTTAAAATCTTCAAATTCGCTTTTTCCATCACGTTAAAATGTATATAGTTTCATTCAGATTGTTTCAATTGGTCTCTTCTTTTCAATTCAGATTAAATTCTATAGCTGCCGTAAACGACTTCGCAGATTTTTATTTCAAATTCGACGGCTCTAAAAGAGCTTCCTCGATTAATAGCAGTTTTCTTTCAAAAATGAAACCAAATATAAAACAAACCCTAGCTCAGATTTAATTTTACTTTTATAGATAAGCTTCTTTATAAAATCTAAAGAAAACTGTAATGATTTGACCATTAAGCCAGTCCAAACATCTACATAGGATATAAAAATACATTATAGCACAACACATACAGCACATACGGGACTCGTATGATCACTGGCAAGATCACCAATATTAAATAACACATACGGGACTCATATGATCATTGGCAGGGTCACATATGTTTAAAAAGAACATAGAGCACATACGGAACTCATATGATCATTGGCAGGATCACCTATATTAAATAACATACAGCACATACGGAACTCATATGATCATTGGCAGGATCACCTATATTAAATAACATACAGCACATACGGGACTCATATGATCATTGGCAGGATCACCAATATTAATAACACATACAGCACATACTGGACTTATATGATCATTGGCAGGATCACCTATATTAAAAAACATACAGCACATACAGGACTCATATGATCACTGGCAAGGTCACATGTATTAAATAACATATAGCACACAGGTGACCCGTGTGATCACTGGCACGATCACCTGTATTAAATAACATATATAGCACACACGGGGCTCGTATCATCACTGGTAAGGATCACCTATATTAAATAACACATATAGCACACACGAGAGTCGAATGATCAATGACAATGATCACCTAAATTAAATAAACAAAGGCGAGGAAACCAGCCAGCTGGCCAAGGTATAAAGGAGGGGAGTCGAAGCCCTTTTAAACTAAAAAAATCAAATTGTTAGAGAAAAACCCTTTCTCGAAAATATAAAACTTTTATCCAAACGCTTTATGATTATTTAGGAATACGCGCGACAACAGGCTCTGTGGGCATATAAACAGACATAAAATCCTTAAACTTTCGAATCAAAAGGGGTCCCCTCAAAGTTCTCCATCTTAACATAGATGGAGAGTGGAGAGGGGTCCACAAATTAACATAAATTTCTTGAAAATCCGCAAAGGGTGAAATTATTGATATCATATCTACTAAAAGATTGAATGTAAATATACACTTTATGCAATTTTGTAATTTCTATATGGTGTTTCCTCGATTTTAAAATAATGTTTATCTCTTAGCTCAAAGGAGTACCACCGAAAATCTTGCAACAAAGAATTGTCCCAAAAATGCTATCATTTAAAAGCTAAAAATTAGGTCAACAATCTTCCGTGCTTTACGTGAAGAAAATATATATATTTGAAACTGAGACATTCATAGTTATAATGATAATTAGTCATCTGAAAATTTCATCATGCTGAACCACTTTTTTCGATTAGCCGGTCGGCAGAGTGGTTGAAAAGTCTGACAAAGTCTCAGATAAAAACCCAAGGAAGATATTTGTTTTCTCTCCCATTGCCTCGTTTTCCTGTCGGAAGTTAAATGGTTTTTCCTTTTTCTTGACAACCAAAATTACAGATGCTTTTCCATGTATAGAAAAGCATATAGAGAAAAAGATTGCGATGTAGCGTCATTTTATTTATCCTTCTGATAAACAATGTGTGTTTCCTTATAGCAGGATCACAGGTGATCCCGGGAATAGGTTGCAGAGTTGTAAATAGACAAATCACTTCCGCTTAGGCGAGAAGTAGGTCATGGTCGTGTATCTTGTACTTGTAAAAGGACACAATTTTGAGTTGAACGCATCCTCAAAGTGGGTAGCATTGCGGCGAGGGGGTGCTGGCCACTTTTGATTCTTTCTTTCGCTTTCATCTTGCGAAATCGTACAATGTTTCTACATGTTCAAGTATTTATTTGCAATGTAATCGTGCCCTGAATTGATTTTGAAGAAATCAATCTGATTTAGCGACCGGCAACGACAACAGCTATTCGTGCAATGGAAGTAAAGACTTACAAGGAAATTAATCAGCAATCAGATAATATCTAAATGCCTCGAAATAAATTAGAGTGCAACCAAATGTAACCGAATATAGCAGTCACAACAATACAGATACTGTTAAATTGCAAGAACTTCAGAAAATCGACACTGTTAATACGTTAAGAAAACATTACTGATTCGAAATAAGGTTTGTATATTGTGTACATCTTTCGTGAAAGTGTAAATGTCAATTATATTTGTTTACTTTCCATTTCTCTCCGATGTTCAATTGACTTGTATCATTTCTAATTACATTTACACGTATAAAGAAATGAAGAAGTACTGGTTCAATAAATTTTCTATGCTTAATTCTATACCCCACCAGCAAGCTTTCCCAAGTGTCACCCCCACCCTGAACGGAATACCTAACTTCCGTACTTACTTTAATTGACTGATCTCCAAGTTTAACTGCCCCAGTTAATATAGGTGAAATGAAGCGTGTCAACGGTACTGCTGCTGACGCATAGTGATGTGTCAAATGAAGAGTGGTTGTCTATCCGGCGGTAGAAAGCGCCTTGACTCGGAATCTCGTGTATATGGTAATAATTATCCGAATGATTCTTGTGGAGACCAGGTGCTTACCACTGATTAATGCTATTGATTTTCGCGTCCGCGCTGTATTTTATATTATAAATTTAGGCAATATTCCACTGCACAGGTGACTAAATGATTATGAAGGATAATGTAAGTTCATGTCCGTTATATTTTCCAAGGTACTATGTTTGTGTGTAAGACATCGCAGAAGAAACAATGGTGTGTACTTGAATGGAATTTATTGACTGGATCATAATGTATATAAAATTGTGAATTTCTGCATAGACGACTATGAGGACAAGGCTATAACAAACTTTTGCTATCGTAAAAGACGCTATTTTGAACAAAACGTTGTGAAAGAGAACAGTTTTCCAATACAGGTTTCAAAATATCGTAAATTCTTTTTCCAGATATAGCTAACCTTATCCAAACCCTAGTTCTTACATTCAATATGCAAATTATTTATTCTAATACTTCTTTAATTTTTAAATTCTATCAATGTTAATATAGACAAAAAAAAAAAAAAAAAAAATTCTGATAACATCAGATCCGGAGAAATTCATACGTATTTATGTCTACAATATACACATCCTATTGCTTTTTTCAGTAATGACAATGAAGAACTATTATAGTTGTTAAGAAGAAATACATTATACAACGTTTAAAATTCTGATTGTTATATGTCACCGTTATTTCAGATTATTCTCTTCTTTGTATTTTTAAGCAAACGTATCCTGGGATTTACGATGTTACAGATGTATCTAGCACTGTTTGATTTCGAAAAAAATATCACACAATGTTATCATGTAATCCCACGGACCCCCAATAAGTAATCCAGCGACCTTACCTGTCAGGGGTTGTGAACAGTCACGTTCATGTCTCACCATAGATAGTTGCCTATCTAATTGCGCCTGCTTAGGTTTCTGATTGATATTTGAAATAGGCATGGCAATCTGTGAGCGGGAGCCTGTAATCTTAGAGCTGGGCCATATAAAGGCACCTGAAAACGAAGAGTTTAATCTTGCTAGTAATCATACGTACCTGTCAGATAATATGTTTATGAATGTCTGTGCATGCTCACACAATTTTACAATCCTACAGCAATGTCATTTGGATTACTTTGGGCTTTTTTATATTAGTTTTATATTTCAGTCAAATAAAGCAAGCTGTAGGGTGTTTGAAAAATATCAAAGCTGCTCAGACAAGAAAACCATCTGAGATAAAAAGATGCTAATCTAGAAAATTTCGTGCGCTACGTCATTTTCACCCCCCAAAAAAACCCGCATGAAAACATCTAAACTATTTTTGTTGACTTGAACGAGTTTATAAAGATGGCAGTTTTTAATTCGAAGCAAATTTTATCCGTAATTTTACTCCTTTCGGTGTTTCTCGAAATCGATGCAGCAAAGCAAAGACACTTAAGTAGCAGCTATTCGTTTTCACTGGTATTTTTGTCTGATCGGCTTTGATTTCTTCAAACACTTCTAACAATTGTTTGGATTGGCCAACACATAAAGCTACCGCCATAAAGTCTGAGCCATTTTTGCATGATGGTGCAGCAGGATCATGGGATTGCCGTTGTCACGTTGTGAAACGCTTGAGAGAAAAAGAAAACCAGTTGATTTTTATATTTACTATACAAGGCAATTTTCCCGTAGGTCACAGAGAAAACTACAATCTCAGTTTCCTTAAAAGGTCAAACGCACAAGTTTTGGAAAGAATTCTTTAATTTCAACATTACCGTGGAAAATGTAAATGTAGAAATTAAACAGGTTTTTTTCTTTTAGAAGTGATAAGGTGATGTTAGCTTACTATGTCGACATGAGTCACTAACGTTGAGTCATGGAGTTATTCGTAACCGCTATACCACTTTCGTCATCTCATGAATGCTCAAAAAGTAACACACAAACGTTTTCAAGGTCAAGTAAAAGTCCTATTTTTATGTTTTGTGCAAATACAATGTTTTCAATGATAAATGAAATTGACAGTGTGAATACAGTTTTGCCAGTGTTCATGTGATTTATGTTTAGGGTTTTTCTCTGATTACACGTTCCGTATGGTAGATGGAACTGAAGCTAACTCGTAAAATGTTGTTAAATGCACGGGTTACTTGTATTATACTTCTTTCAAAAATATTATTTCATGCTACTATATTCGAAGATTGATATTTGTCTAACACATGTTCATTCTATTAATTTTAAACCAGATATAGTTTGTTGTTTTAAACCAGTGCTGTCCAACCCGCGGCCCGCAGGCTGATTTTAAATGGCCCGCCAGAGCTCGAGCAGCTATATAGTCGTTGCTTTTCAGTTTTTTGCTGCGGTCCTCGGCTCCAAGAAAAACATTTTTCAGTGGCCCATGGTGTCAAAAAGATTGGACAGCACTGTTTTAAACTTTTAAACTCGATATGCTAACTCATGGATAATGTACTTGAAAACAATGGGGAATAAAGTCAGAGGTCAAGACTAGGAGACTTTAATGTTATGTATATTTATGGGGTTTTCTTGTAAATCATGGTACATAATTTTGTCTAATTTTGGTAATTTTTATTCATGGCTGTAAAATGTAGTGATTATATATAACTGGATTTGGTGTACGTGCATAGGGCCTATTTTAAGATATAAAAAAAACGTAAAATTGCATAGGATCTATAAATAGATAATAACGCACTTTTTAACAGTTACTAATAATATAATTATTAATATGTTTAAGATATTCGGCCTTTTTCCGATTGAACAGATCGGTGAGGTGGTATCTAAGAAAACTTTAGTTAACTCCCATTTGGATGGTTTAAATCTTGTGATTTCTTCTACGATGTTGGATATCTCACGTAGATAGTGTAGATGATATATGTGTTTAAGCTTTTCACCTATATATACGTTCCTCAGACTGGGCAGTTTTGTTATTCCTATTTCTTGTGTTCTTGTTGTAACAACAAGTCTACAGACGTCTTTTACTTTTTATTTAGTTATTATTTGAGAGGAAAAATATTAGTTTGGATTATTCATTTGAACACAAAGTTCTCACTGACCTGTAGTATTGTCTTGGAACTATTGCGAATTATTAAAAACAGTTCTGGTTATACGGAACTTTTCATTCTTTTGGACTTTTCTAGAACTTTTTCAGGATTATTTTGGATTCACTTCTTAATAATGTAAGTTCGTCTCCCACTATCATCAGTTAAAGAAACGTCGATTGTAAAAGTTTAAATTTGGGTGAACTCGATATAACCTAGATGAAAACATTTTAATAACATTTAAGAATTATTTTCATATTCTAATCTTAAGTATAACTATATGGTATGTAGATATTTATTTTATTACCAAGTGATCTCAAGAATGAAGACAGTTAGCACAGCAGGTTCCAATTACAATAGGAAGTAATGTAGGTTAAAATAACAACAGGCAGCATAGTCGGTTACAAAAACAACAGGAAACTTGGTAGGTTGCAATAACAACAGGTAGCATGGTCGGTTACATTAACAAACAGGTAGCATAGTCGGTTACAGTAACAAATAGGTAGCATAGTAGGTTACAATAACATTAGGTAGCATAGTCGGTTGCAATAACAACAGGTAGCATGGTCAGTTACAATAACAAACAGGTACCATAGTCTGTTACAATAAAAAATAGGTAGCATAGTCGGTTACAATGACAAAATGGTAGCACTGTACATTAACAGTTAACAAACGTCGCCAGATATATTTAGTCTAGATATAAATTCTGCTATAAATACTGGCATGGTAATCAAATGGAATCTCAGCTGCTGGTAACGGTCTATAACTATTCGTCAAGAGATTCTTTGCGAAGTAACTTACAGAAAAGGAAAGAACCTGTGTAAGTGATTTAAAGATAAAGCATCAAAATAGTGGACGTCCTGTAATCCATACTGCGCATGATTTAAAAGGAACTAAATCATGAGACAATTAAACAAGCGTCTATAAGTATGACAATGGTCGATGTAGTTGATGTGCGTAAGGTTATGAAGTAGACTTTTCTAGGAGCCATTGCTCATTTTTAATTCTTTATCTATGCCATATCCAGGCCTCTGATCAAAGCTGCAAATATAATTAAGGAAACAAAGAGCAAAATAATATGATCAGCTAATGCAAAAACAACTTTGTCCAGATAATTTAAGAATCTAGTTTGTTAGACTTCCATCGATACCAGTGAACGATGATTCTGCTATTTGTTTTTAGCTAGCCAATAGTAATAGTTGGGAATATTTTTAATTCCGTTTTAGCTTTGTCAACGGATGTATTTGTACTGACTGTGCCAATACTTGCTCCTCGGCCTGCCCTTGTCAAACCTTGTATACGAAGTGTTGCTGATATTAGATTTATAACTGTAAAAATAGCAGCAATTTTTACACATTTTATTTAAATAGTTGTTTAAACTTTTCACTTAATTGTTAATACTTTCTAACGTTGATATTTAGTTTGCTGATATTTTATCTAAAGTTTTCTTTTTCAGAATCTCTTTATTGTCCAGATATTTTGTATTGCTTTGTCTGTGTATTATGCATAGGTTCTTGTAAAAAAAAATTCAGTCGCACCTGTTTCTCTGCTGATGGATAACTCTGCTATCTGTGTTTCATGCATTTCAACGTTTGATTTCATATCACTTTGATTCAGCTACTTTTACTGCATCTGCTAAGTCTGTAATTTTCTTTCTTCTTCCAGCATATATAAAACTAAAGGTAGTTTCAGTGTTAATGTTTCGATGGTATTCATCTATTACAGTCTCTATTTCTCTTATTTAATGTTCAAATGATTCCTTTGTGTTAATTATTCATTCACGTGTTTCACCTGATGCTTCAGATGTTCATTATTTTAAATTGAGTAATATACCTTGTATTGTAGGCAACTTAGAATATTCTATAATGATAACGTGAATTAAGTGACAGAATATTTGCAGAAAATGGTAATTACTACTCAGGTCAAGTAAAGGGGATTATATAATCTTGTTAACGTTGGAAATTGCTCATTCTTATCTTTAAGATCTGAGGCAGCATCAGTCTCATTGTTGTATTCAGTATTTAATTTTTAATGGAATTATTTATTAAAATTATTATTCACTGGAAAAACAAGTGTTCATTTATAATATTCTTGGATAGAACATTAATTTGGAATGATAGTGATTTCAGACAAGAACATGTTTGGATTATATTATTGTGATACATGAAAAGACTGTTAGCACATCATCCCAAATGAGGCCATCGGTACGTTATTACGTTCGATATTTCAGGCACATAGACAATTTCAATTTAGAATACCAGTGGAATTCAGTTGAAACTTTATACATTTGGACTTTGAGATAATTTTTTATGACATTTGGAATTTAAATCGCAATACTGTTTATTCGTTTTTACATTTTCACGCTGAATTGTAGGAAAATAAATTATGTCTTTATTTTTACAAAACTCGTTGGTTTTCGTTCTTCTCTGTTACTTAGTAAAAGGCCATAGAGTCGTAACATTCTGGATCAGGTTCTGCCGTTTGACACTATTTAAATGGATCAAAAACAACTTGAAAAAAGCTAAAAATCATCGCGTAAATAGCAAAGCTGTCAATCACAATGACTAAGGAATGCAGTGCTGGAAACATACAGGTCTTAAGAACTATTATAGCAAATTTAACATACCAGGAAATAAATTGACACTTTACTTGACAGGGAGTTGGGAAAAAATGGACAGAAAACAATTAAGAAAACACATCCAAATTTTAAATGCTAGTTCAGCTTAAACGCCAGACATTTTCAGATATAGTAATACAGGGAGTGTCATCTCAGATGGGCACAAGTCGTTTAGTTGATAATGTAAGCATATTACAGGCTGAACTGAACGAAGATCATGTGACTTCAAATAGAGAAGTCATTTTTTTTTTTTTTACAGAATTTCTGTCATTTTCGTTAAAATTGACAATTTCGGTTCAATAACGTTCAGAGAAATACCTTTTAAAAGCCGAAAAGAGAGAGTAACGAAGCGGACCAACTACAGCAAGTTAGCGAAAACAAAAACAGAACATTGAAAAGATAAACACTGAATATAATGATAGGTACGTGTGTACAGGATGTTATGTAATCGATGGATTTGTTCCTTTAACAGTTGAAGGTGATGTAACAATTACATCATTTACTACATAGTTAACCATTTGATAAAGGAGATAAAAGACAAACTGAGCGAGATAAGTCAATACATTAAGAGTCTATCTAATGCTCCTTTTTGCTCTTCTATTTCTTGCTGTGATGGCACTTGATAACTTTTATACATGTTTTATCTCACGCATCTTGTGTTGGACCAATGAAAGCATTTTTGGTATGTTGTTCTAGATCGTTGAAAGCATTTTGTTTTGTTGATCTGGATAGAAAGAAAGAATTACCAAGAATAACATGATCGACGTCTATATTTGTATATCAATACCTTCATTTTGTTTTACAAAATGTAACCGTTTTATGGTGAAGTTCAACTGATTGAACACTATTATCATTTAACGTTCTATCAGATTTTAATTCCTTCACTGCATTCAAAATTCTAAGTCTTTGTAAGAGAGATATTGTATGTTTATCGTCTGTTAGGGCTCTATGGTGTTAAACTAAGTAACAGAAAGGAACGAGAACCAACAAGGTTTGTAAAATTCAACAAATAATTTATTTCCCTAGAATATAAAGTGAAAATGTGAACAAAAGAACTCAGTATTGTGAATTAAATCCGAAATAGTCCTAAAATGTTTGTTACCATAAGTCTAAAGTCCAAATGTAATGCGTTCCAAACGAATTCGAGTGGTGATCCAAATGAATTCCAATAATGAATGATATGATGTGCCTGTAGACTCTAACTTGCCAAAGACCTGGAACGTGAGATTTGTTAACAGTCTTACACAATACTATAATCCAACAGTTCTTGAATGAATTCACAAGAATTCCAAAATAATGATTTAGTCCATAAATATAATAAAGCACTTTGTATTTACAGTGAATAATAATTTGAACAAATAAATCCACCCAAATTAAATATTGAGCACAACAGGACTGATTCTGCTTCGGATGTCAAGGTAGGAATGAATAAGCAAACAACATTAATATAAAAAAGTTAAATACTATAATAGAGCCAGGATGTAGGTCAGTCTCCATTCTAAAACATTCTAAGTTGTCAGCAAGATGAGAAATTTCCAAGAGACAAACTAATGCCCTAAGCTTTGACGCAAATAAACATGTTTACCTATGTATTATGTTGTATACAAAATAAATGTCACTAGTGAGGTGGACCCCTAACTTGATTTGAGACAAAGGTCAGTTACAAATATTGATATACATAACATATAACCATGGTGAATAGCCAATAAACAATACAAATTAAATATAGATAACATGTGATACGTTTGACTGAGTTACTTGTTTAAATCTTCTTATTCCTTTATCTCCAATTTGAAAAATAATTTTTTTTTCTCCAAAATATTAGGTATGATCTATAGCAAGGTCTACAATATTGTTTTATGAACACTGTATTGACCACTCTATGTTGTATTCTGAACATGTCTTGATCTTCATTTATTGTAGACAATATTAAAAATGAATCTGTAACACTAAAATTGTACTGCTTGCACCTTTTAATATTCTTCAAGTTATCTCAGATAGAACAAAAAAATTGAAAGATTATCATAAATAATATGTAAGTAGCTTCAAAACCAAAATCGCGTTAACAAGAACTATGTTCGCTGAACTCGCTTGACTTTATTGTAAAATAAATTAAGTGCGAATGCAAGTAAAGAAAAATCCAAGGTCAATATTAAGTTGAACATGGAAGACACCTGAGAAAACAATGGCAACGATTTATAAAGGCTAATGTAAACAAAAATATTAAAACAAGAGCAATGACGTGTTAAAATTAAAACAAGTCAATAAGAAACAAGTACCTTAAGCATAATTGTTATGTATATTTAATTTGCATTGTTTACTAGGTTTTTAAAAAAATCTTTTTATCTCATTATATGTTATTATAATGTAACATTGTATGTTGGACTTGACCTTGTCCAAAATTGTGTTAATTTCTGCTTGATCTGAATTGACATTTGTCTGTAAACAACTAATACATAGCTAAATTATTATATATGTGTATAGGTTTAACATCAGATTTATTATTAATAGAAGTAAATACGTTTATTTGGGTCTAGGGCTAGGTTTTGGAATTTCCTTAGTGTATTTTACATCGTTCAGGTTCTGGTTTCTAATAATAACTAATATTCTTATTTTGTAAACAACATGATCATTTTAGAAGGATATTTTCATTAGGTAATATATTTTTTTTTAAAAAGTAAATGCTAATCGTGACCTGAGGTCAAGTACAGAACTATATAACCTTGTAAGCGAGATGATTTTTCAATCGTGCTTTAAGATCAAGCAGTTATAAGTTGTATTATATGCTGTGTCCAGTTAGGCTGGAATTTATTTTCTTCAAATTATTGAACTGAAGTGATTATTTTCTTTGGAAATACAAAAGTGCGCTGATACAATTCTCGGATAGAGACATTCACTGGAATTTATAGTGAATTAAAACCTGGAATTATATTACTGTGATTCAAAAAAAGATTGTTGACACATCAACACTCTACAAGCTGCCATAGACACATCAACACCTTCAGTTTTGAACTTATTTTGGACTTCTACAGAATTTTATTCAGGACTCTAAATTATTAGGACTAGTGTCTGTAATTCTAGGATCATTTTGGAATTTGATTCGCAATACCGTAAGGTCTTCTTTTTCATTTTCACTTTTGTATTTTAGGGAAATAAATTAATTGTTGAATTTTACAAAAATTGTTGCTTTTTCACTCTTTTCTGTTACTTATTTTAAGAATATATACTTGTAACATAATGTATTACTTTAAAGGCGGTATAGTTGTATGAGGTTTCGCATTTATGTATTCAAAAGAGAACCTTTTTCAAATAAAACTGTTGCATTGGATAAAAATTTTGATATCTATTAGCATGGGGAATAAATTCTGAAATAGTAAGTTACAATTAGTATATCATAAGAACATAACACTACAGTTGGTATGCCCCCAAAAAACAGTAAATTACTAAAGGTATGCCGAAAGAAAACCAATTTACAATTGGTATGTCAAAAGAACAGCAAATTACAAATGGTATGACAAAAGAACAGCAAGTTACAAGAGGTATGCCGGAAGATCATAAAACTACAAAAATATATGCCCAAAGAACAGCAAGTTAGAAATGGTTTGCCAAAAGAACAGCAAGTTACATATGGTATGCCAAAAGAACAAGTTACATATGGTATGTCAAAAGAACAAGTTACAAATGGCACGCCAAAAGAACAACAAGTTACAAATGGCATGCCAAAAGAACAGCAAGTTACATATGGTATGCCAAAAGAACAAGTTACATATGGTATGCCAAAAGAACAAGTTACATATGGTATGCCAAAAGAACAAGTTACATATGGTATGTCAAAAGAACAAGTTACAAATGGCATGCCAAAAGAACAGCAAGTTACATATGGTATGCCAAAGCAACATCAAACTACAAAAGATATGCCAAAAGAACAACAAGTTTCAGTCGATATGCCAATGAAAGAGTAAGAATATGTATGCAAAAAGAAGAGAGAAATACATTTTCCGACGTGTTGTTATGTATATTTGATTTGCTTTGTTTGTTAGTTAGGTTTTAATTTTTCTTTATTTCATTACATGTTATTGCGTTCATTTCTGCTTGAACTGAATGGACTTTATTCTGTAGACAACTAATACATAGCTAAATTATTCACTGTGTGCATGGGTTTAAAACCAGTATCGTTATCAATAGAAACAAATATATTTATTAAGGCCTAAGTCTAGGTTTGGGAATTTCCTTAGTGTATTTTACATAGTCCAAGTTATGGTTATTATTTTGTAAACACCAGGATCATACTTGAAGGTTATTTTCCATTAGGTAATAGTTTTGTTTAGAAAATGCTAATTGTGACCCGAGGTCAAGTAGAGAACTACACAATCTTGTACGTGAGAGGATTTTTCAGTCATGCTTTAAGATCTAGCACTTTCAGGTAGTATTAT
The DNA here is from genome assembly GCA_028554795.2 of Sinohyriopsis cumingii. Taxonomy (NCBI): domain Eukaryota; kingdom Metazoa; phylum Mollusca; class Bivalvia; order Unionida; family Unionidae; genus Sinohyriopsis; species Sinohyriopsis cumingii. The sequence continues at coordinate 129,020,117 of CM068827.1, forward strand.
ATGTTGTGTCCAGTTGGGCTATCTATGAAAGACACATAAATACCTCCATTCTCTGGGTTAATTTGGACTTCAACCAAATTTTATTCCGGACTTTAAATTATTAGGACTTGTGTCTGTAATTCTATGATTATTTTGGGATTTAAGTCGCTATACCGAAAGTTCCGTTTTCTCATGTTCATTTTGTATTCTAGGGCAATAAATTATTTTTTTAATTTTACAACGCTTGTTGCCTTTAACACTTTCATTTTACTTACTTTAAGAGCATAGACTTGTTGTTGTTGTAGGGTTTAACGCCATTTTTCAGCACGATGGGCTATACATGGCGGCCAGTATTAATGGTGGAGGAAGAACCCGGAAAACCCCGGAAAGAACCACCGACCCACGAGAAGCTACTGGCAAGCTTTCTCACATGCCCACATTGGCTGAATCTTAGACTCGAACCGCCGCAGACAAAGGTGAGATGGCAGTGATCCGTAACGAAGAGCGCTTTAGACCACTCGGCCACTCGGGGCCCCCCATAGACTTGTATCACGTATTGAGAATTTCAATAGTAGTAACTGAGCAAAATGCCAAAATTAACAAAGCATTAAATGTAACACGTATAGTTGGCAAAAACCGTTTCACGTCCATGTAGATTCAATAACTTTGAAATGTACATCGACAAAGTCAAAGGTGGAATTACCGCTAATAAACAAAAGATTGATATTAAGTATGCCTTCAAAACACAATTCAAAAGTTTGAAAACTAATTAGCAATAAATACACAATCTACACAAATAAATAAACCTCTACATTGCTAAGAATTCCATATGCACAGGTAAATGCAGTCATCGGAAATCTAAAACTATTATACATTTTAGAAGACCAGACCTATAACATTATAAATAGCTCTGTTAGCACTTACTCATATTTGTTAGAAACATTGTCATTAAAATAATTTATCACGGTGTTTTAATTTCATATTATAAAAATAATTCATGCATACAATTGGAAAGAACCATACAAATATTGAATATCAGTATTAATGACGAAGAAGAGAAAGTTATAAATGTTTATGGTATGACAATAACGTATGGATTTCACGTTAAACAAATATAATGACTAACAGGGTGGGATAAATATATGTAAGATTCCTAGTGACTTTGGTTTAAGTCTCCGGATAAAATATATACATTATGCACTAAGTCAATCAATAAACACTTATTGAAACTTAAATAACTCCAGAATTATAAATTTTGAAGTAAAATGCTGAAGCGGCTAGTAAAATGCATTTGGAAAAATAAATGACACATACATATGTAAACCTTTGAAGATAACAAGGAGAAAGAGAGACCTGGAACAGTACTTAAAACCCAATGAGTAAAGAATAAACAAAGACATAATGCTTCTTATGTTACGTGTTTAGGCTCGAATAAACAGTAACACAAGAAAGAGTGAAAACAACAAGCTTTGAAACATTTCACTAAATTATTTATTTCCTTGGAAAAATACTGGAAAAATGGAAAAATAAAAAAATGACAGGTTTTAAGAATCAAATCCAAAAATATTCCAAGAATAAAATGTTAGAATTCCTATTATTGAAATGTTCTAATGAATTCAAGTTCGAGTCCCGACGAAGAATGCAAGATGGAAGGCGATGACGTATGCAGTATCCTGTTTAGTGTGGTTGTCTACAGTTCTTGTAAAACACAATAAATAATCCTCCGGTTTTGGAAATCCCAATTATTTTTAAAGAAATGTCTTTGTTAAAGAATTCTGTATGAGCACACATATATTGCCAGGAAAAAAGAATCCTTTTGAGTCCAAATAATCTGAAGAAAAATAAACATATAACTCGAAAACTGGCTTCAACAGAAGGAAACGACTTGACATCAAGCATTTTAAGCCCAATATGAGTTTATTTCTCTAAAACAATGGTTATACAGTAATTCTGAGACGCAGAATGCGTACCCGTATGAAGGTCACGTGATCATGTTTACATCACGCACTCTCAGCATTACCCGAACAAAAATCAATCATTTTACACTAAGAATAAAAGTTGTTTACTGCACTAAAACTATTTACAAGCCTAGGGTCATGTATCCAATGCAGCCTCGATCTAACCGTTATTTCCAAAATAAAAATAAATTTTAAAAAAGAGCTTGTTGACGTGACTGTTACTAAATTTGAATTAAGATCGGGAACAATGTCATCTTTATGTGTTTATAGAAATGAACAGTCAAGGTCAAACTATTTTCTGGAAAAAGTACGAGTTCCTAGTAAACAGAACTACATAATTTTGACATATAATGAAATTAAAAAATATCACTAGGAGTCGTCCTGCAGCAGTTTAGGTGACTGAAGCCTTCCCCATTTTGTAGATCCGTGTCAGTGCGACGGCAATCTCGGTATCCTCTTTGCTGATTCAGGGCCCGGCCGCCTTTTAGGGTTGATGACGCTCACCACGTTAAAACACGCGTTTAGGACAATGCACAACAAAAGCTTTCTCTGAATCCCCCCGATAACGACTACCCGGATAGCCTTTAGTTCATGGATCAGGAATGAGTTTGCCAAGTGAGCAACGATCCTAAGGGTCAACCTTAGCACGACAGAAATACTAGGTCCATATAACGCAACAAGTTGTGTAACTTTATATATAAACATCATTGAAACCTCGGACCGTAATGACGTAATTTTTATCAGACTGGTACAAACCTTCGCAAGATCTTTTGCTTCTCGTAAATGACTTATCGAAGTTGTCACTTAGAAGATTTAAAACGTATACCCAATATCAAGTCATAATACAAGCCACTCTTCTGGTTGTAAGCCCCGAGTAGAACCCCCAAATAAGGATGGCTGTAATCATGGCCTTTGTCGCGGTAGCCATCAGCGAAAAATATGCTCCTGGTCTCATCAAATAATTAGGCGAGGGTGCAGGATAGGCTGTGTCATGTATTTTATGCTAGCCTAGCCGACCTCCACGAGATAATTCCGACTTATGAGCCCTAGTCGGTGTCCATCGGTTGTGGTACTACCAACAAGCCGCTGAGCATGGGCCACTGTCGAATGTGATGACGCTAGTAACCTATCCGGTTTTGTATGTAGCATCGAGTACGTCCACGTTTTCCATAAAATTATATTCTGGGATGCTAACGAAGAGTTGATCCAAAACGCACGTTGATGGTAGGGCGGTTGAATATTCCCATAGCGAGAGGTAAGGACCGTTAGCCCAGTCATATATGGTTAGATTTCTTTCGCATAAGTGAGTCAGATAGATGTTGACAGCGATTAGAATCAGAAGGACTCCTGATGACGGACTTAATCATTGGTCTCGTCGTCAGAGCCGTGGGTTACTTTACCCTCTATCATCGTCTGAGGACTCCTCTTCCAGGCCGCCTCTGGACCCCATTCGATACAGATTGATAGCACTCGTGGTTTATGATGATATTCCATAATTTCACCCCGTCTCTAATTGGATTGGTAGTGTTTGGCTATCTACTTCTCTCTATGACCGCCACCCTCTTGTACGTCCCCCCCCCCTTAAACACGGCTCTTACTACCCTTAATATGACCGCCATCCTCATCTACCCTACCAATACCTCTCTCAGGGTCTAGTAAAAGCTCCTTGACCTAGTTAAACGTGGCGCAAGATGGAGCCATGCTGATATTTTATAACTGCTTGAGGGTGGAGGGTTGTATCGTTTGGTGTAGGGTGTTATTTTTATAAATATTTTTCGGGTAGGGTATTGATTATCGACAATGAAAATAACGCTATTTGAGGCTGAACTATAAAAAATGCGGTCTAAGGTGAAAATTATCGTGGGTGGACTGGTGTTGGATTTTTAAAAAAAAATCCTCTCTGCATTGGGCTTGGGGTGAATTTTGAAATAAATTTATAATGTTCTTTGTGGCCTGATGTACGATGAATCATGCAAACACTATTATTAGATTAGTTAGGAAATGTCCAGATAAGTTTTTAAGGAAAAGAATGACAAATGAAACCAGTGTTATCGTACACAGTAATAGTAATAAAATGGGCGGATATACGGTGATAAAAAAAATAATGCAGTATAGGGTATATTCTAGAACAAGCCACTGCGGGATTTAGTGGAGGCAATCAATTACAGCTACAATATACAACACATTTTTTAGTTCCGTGATAAAGATGCATTAGGTTTTTGCCTGGAAAGGTTCGATCTGCTAGATAATATAGTTCATCTATTCAATAAATTTAAACGTTAAAGCATGACGTCATACCTTGTTCGGCGGGAAGTGCTATATTTCTCGTCGGGTGTCCTTTTCTATTTAGGATAAGAGCTCTAACGTGACATGATTAATTTTCATCAGCTGAGAACCAGTCGTTTAATCTCAAACCTACGATAGTTGTACTGGAGGCGTGGAAAGCACGTGACTCGTCCTCATTCGCTGCTGAAGAGATCCAATAACGACTCTATGTTGTAACGAGTCGTTTAATTGGAGGAATATATTTACCAGTCGGATAGCATCATTAAAAACCGATAGGCAACTGTCTGCAGATCTTTTCAAACGACTGCTGGATAAACTCTCAACACTCAATAGCTTCAGCACTTTGATCATAGACTATTAGCATTCCTCTGGCCTTATTAAATAAATTGATATGAATAGGCCATAATCATGACATGACTAAGGGAGTTTTCCATGTGATGTTTGATATTAGATTCTATCTTCTTATCAATCACGACGTCATAGTTTTAAATAAATAAATTTGACCTTGATTTAATATAGCTGATTCTCGACAGAATACATACATACATACATAGATACATAGATACATACATACATACATACATACATACATACGAGTCAAGTATTCTTCAGAGTGAGCACGATCGGGAAAATCTCTCCATGAGTTAAAATGATCTAGTTCCTCATCCTGGTACACACACACACACGTACGTACGTACGTATGTATGTATGTATGTATGTATGTATGTATGTATGTATGTATGTATGTGTGTGTGTGTGTGTGTGTGTGTGTGTGTGTAATTAGGATTATGTATATCTCATTTAGTTTTTTCTTATATCTGATGTATAGTTTTCGGTTAAATATATGTATCATGAAGTAAATATACTAAATATAATATCTTTGTATGAGAATGATAACTTACTTTGCATTAAAGTCTATTTGTCCCTGATGATCTGCATACAAATGTATACATGCTACATTGCCCTATCATTTTAAATCCATCTTAAAACTCACATTAAAATGATATGACTAGGAACGGTAGATGATGAGATAAAAGTATTTAAAACAATAAAAGAACAAAACACGCAAAATCCTAATATAAGCCCAGATATAAATAGCAATGAGCCAGAAAGTAATAATGATGCATATATTTTAAGTTTCAGTATGAAGTCTTTTATTTAAAATATTTATTAATAATATTGAGTGATCCATAATTTTGGAGCCTATACAGCAAGATATTTATGGAAATAGAAAGAGAAAACTCGTGGAATTAAAGATACATGTTTTGTAAAGGAACGAGGATCTTGATCATGTGATGGTAAAATATGATAAGTTTTCAGGTCAAATGTCATTTTCCGACTTTTACATCATGCAACCTTTCTGCAATGCACCACGCCCACAATATGGGAAGCATTTTATTTATAGAATACATTTCAGAAAAGATGGTGTGAATATATCAGCTTTTTGAATTATTCAAGCAACTCGTTTTTGCAACTTAGAAATCATATCAGTTTGAGTGATACTGCAGTTGCTCCAAATGGTAACTACATAATCTAAGATTGGTAAAATACATTTATTATAATAGGGTTGTACCTAAATATAGTTATTGATATAGATAGGGTTGTACCTAAATAATCCAAGATCGGTCAAATATAGTTATTGATATAGATAGGGTTGTAACTAAATAACCCAAGATTGGTCAAATATAGTTATTGATATAGATAGGGTTGTACCTAAATAATCCAAGATTGGTCAAATATAGTTATTGATAAAGATAGGGCTGTACCAACACTCTAAGAATGACAAAATATACTTACTGAAATAGGACTGTATCTACATAATCTAAGATTGGTAAATAATAATAATAATAATAATAATAATAATAATAATAATAATAATAATAATAATATAAACTGTATTTAGCGAAAATTAAACATTTGGTCATGAAAATTCCTACCTGGCATGTGGTCTTTAATTGTTTTTACCGGTTATGTTTGAAAACAAATAAAATATATTTAAAAATAGAAGAAAGAATTGTCACTTACACACACTCACGTACCCTCACACGCGTACTCACAAATATTTAAAAAAAATGAATGAATAGTTGTGACTATAATGGTCAACAGATACATATATATGAACAATATACTACACACAGGTATACACATTTCAGTTTAACCGAAGTCGTATGTACATACATCGAATAAAACATGTACATATTTTTTTCTGGACACAATGATAAAGTTCTCGATTGGGAGGCTTTAATATTTCATTTCAGTTGGTAATGAAAGAATTTATTTAATGAAAGTTTTAAACAAAGCAATTGACTTTGAATTACGTTTCCTCAAGGGTACGGAATTCCATTAGGCACGTGCTGATACAGTCGATGAGCTTTTTTAATGGTTGGTTTTCGACCGCCGAATCTGGAGATAGTTAATACTTGTTAATCGGAGATTACGCTCAGTATTTGATAATCTTAGTTCAATTAGGTAGATATAATCAGGAGAAAGAGTGATCAAAGATTTATATATCATGATTCCTTTAGAATAAAGAATACGTTTTTGTGTCTTTAGCCATTGTTGAAAAGAAAACACTTGAGGGAGTCGAAACAGGAAGTTTCAGAATTATTTGGGCGGACCTTTTTTTGTGGTTTTTCAGTTCTAAATATTGAATATGTTTCCCCATATGGTACAGCCGTAATCTATCAGTGGTATTATATATCCAGACAAATAAAATTCAAGCGACTGGGGAGGTAGAAATATCAATAGTAATTTTAAGAGAGTTAACCTTCTGACTATAAATGCACATACCTGATCGACAGTGTATTCGAGCTGAGATGTTGATCGATGTAGATACCAAGTGTTTGATTTTTGGCAGTAGACACATCTAAGCCATTTTGAGTTAGAAGTAAATCCGTGTTGGTCGATAGGCGATGCCTTGTTCAGATTATCATAATTTCGTTTTAGAGACATTAAATATGCATTCTGTTTCGTTGACACCATACTGATATATTGTTGAGGTTGATTTGAAGTTTACTTTCATATGATTCAAGCAATTTACCAGATGAATGGACTGTAGAGTCGTCCGCAAAGAGATCTGTGTTAGATTGCATAGGATACAAGGGTAAGTCATTGATAAACAGTAGAAAAAGGAGAGGCCCTAATATAGATCCTTGAGGAACACCGCTTAAAATATGACTTGATTGGACGTACGCGTGCAAACATCATGGTGTATTTTAATGAGATACGATATGAACCAGGCAACTGAGGTTGAAGAAAACATTCAGGCTGAAAAAATTCTGATGAACACCGAATGGTCACCCAAAATCGAATATTGTTTTTTAAATCAATGAAGATTGGGCCAGTAAATTTGCCTCATTAGATCGCTAGTAGCCACTGGTCTTTAAGTTTTGACATCGTAGTTTGACATGAATGTCTCTGTCGAAAACCTGATTGTGATTTATGGAGAAATTGGTACTTGTTTAGATGTCCCAAAAATATGCTTACTGGCATGTTTTTCAATAATGTTTGAAAGTACAGATAGAACTGCTGATGGTCGATAGTTGGATGGGTCATTCTTTTCATTTACTTTATGAATTGCGAATACATTTGACAATTTTAATGACTCCAGAAATTTACAGGAAGTGATACTACAGTTAGTTACTTCTTTCAACGACACTGAGATTAATAAAGTCAACATATTCAGAGTTTTTGAGTGAATATCATCTAGACTGGCTGATTTGTTATTGTCTCTTTTATTGATAATATCAATAGCGGCATTGTTATTAGAGATATTGAAACTAACATAATCGGGTACCCTTTCATTCAATAATTATTGTAATATGACTATACTTATATAATCTATGATTGGTCAAACACGGTTACTGCAGTAGGACTGTACCTATATAATCTAAGATAAATATAGTTATTTAAAGTTATTTCCAGGGCCGGCCTTAGGCCGATTGGACCGATTTGGCTCAATCGGGCCCCGCGCTCACAGGGGCCACGCACGTTACTAATTTTTTAAAATATATATATAGAGAACGAAAGTAATTTCAAAGCGCAAGAAGAAACTTTTTAATTCCGTGTCATACAAAACTTGTTTAAAAGTTTATTTCCAAATGCCGTGATCACGGGTGGGGTGGGGTGGGGTGGGGTGGGGCGTAAATCCAGGGGACCCCGCATTTGCTAACGCTCTTACTGAATATAACTGTATCTATAACATCTCAGACTGGTAAAATGTAGTTATTGTAAAATGGCTTAAGAATATTTTCAGGAACGTAAGCAAAAGGTATTGTCACAAATACAGTCCGTTTTTTCAGTAAATAACCAAACATACTAATTTGGGTGACTCGGTAAAACATTGACATTGTTATTAATGCAAATATCTAACAGTTTTTGAAACTACAGCGAGTTCAGTATCATCGATCATAAGTAACAGTACAGGATTTGTCAAACATTTCTGAGTCAAGTGAATTGTCACACAAGTATTTTTTGTAAAAAAAAAATATTTTTCTTTTTCTTTTTGGTATATAGACTTATGGTCATTGCTTATTTTGCTTACACCATTTTGAACAGACTGAATATCGGTCCCAAGAAAATAATCGACAATGGATATAGAGCTGGCTGATTATTGGATAGTTGTATCAACAGAGAACATATCAGAATTATTGTATTTAAGACACATAGATCATTCATAAAAATTAGGAAAAGAACAGGACCTAAAATGGCGTCATGTGGAACACCACGCTTTACTTGTTCTAATCTTATCAATCGGTTTCTAATACAAAAACTTTGCGTCAAGTTTATTAGGTACGACTTGTACAAAGGGTGTGAAAGAGCTAAAGCTTATTAGCTGCTAATTTCCTCCAACGAAGCTTGTCAGCAACAATATCGAAGGCCTTTTTGAAATATAACGACAACCACAGTGATTATACCTGCGTTAATAAAGGATAGCTGTTCGTCATTAGTTTAGTCAAGGCAATCTGACAAGAGTGATTTTGTCTGAGATATACTATGTGTATCGATATAGCTAAATAGGCGTCTAGCACCGTGTTTCTCAGCTATATTTAAAATGACGGGTTGGATAGAAATATGTTTATAATTGGATGGGTCATTATAGGGTCTGGCTTTATGAATACGAAAACTTTGTCTTGCTTCAAGGCAGCAGGGAACACATCAACTTCGAAACAATTGTCGAAGAGAACAATGACAGACGGAGCTTTAATTTACAGAAAAGCTTCAATATTTTTAAAACTAATCCCATCATGTGCGGAAGATTTATTCGTATCAAAAGTGCCAAGAATTATATAAAATTCAATGACAGAAAATCTAGGTATTACAATATCAGAAGGTAATTGTTTTCAGATCAGACAAAGTTGAAAATGAACTAGGGGTGGAATAACATTTTCATTCAGGCGTCTTTTGACAAATAGAAAAAATTAATTCATCAATTTGCATATTTGTCTTCATTTTATACAGTTTAATTATTACAGTAATCTCAAGACGGACGGAGTAAGAATTTTATGAGTTAATACCTTTGAAATGCGTACAGATGAGATTTGTGTCCATTCTACTGGAACTAAACAAGAAGAATATTTTCTTTTACATCCTCTGACGAGAGACGTTGTCGTGTTTCGGTCATTTCTATAATTCTTCCAATCTTAGTTTTGCTGGTAGAAGTTATGAAGTTTACTAACCAATTTTATATCAGTGTTGTACCAGTCTGGTTGTGTGATTCGTTTGCGTGTGCAAAGGCTTGGAAAAAATATCGTCGCCTTCTCTGAAACACAACGTGGTTGAAAATCCATATGTTGGTTTTCAGTACAAATTCATCAGGCTTACTTATCACCTCCTTTTCTGAAAATTAACCACAAAGTTACTATTAATTATTGCGTAATACAGTTAAAACAAATAGCGCAAGTATGTATTTATGTATGTATGTATGTATGTATGTATGTATGTATGTATGTATGTATGTATGTATGTTAGAGCTTTCACAACAAATATCTTTTTTATTGGGGGTGGGGTAGCTCCAATATTAAAGTTGGCATATTTTTGTTTAAGCAATAAGTCTGAGCGGAAAATGTGACAGAGTTTGTGCGATTCGAAAAGATTTGCCTAATCAAATGAGGCAGGCAGTGCTTAGAGCAAATACTGGTACCATTAATTGTAACCGTAATATCCTCTATGTTCCTTCCATTAAAATTAAACTTCACCATCGAGAGAGATACATTAATCCAGTTTAGTAATCCCATGTTTGTTTGCTTGAATGTTGCTTCTTTATTTATTTTAAACTTGGATTAAGACCTAAGACCTTAAAGCCTTTGTTTATAAAACAAAACGACTCCTATACATGACACTTAATGTTTTGCTACACTTCTTATCGTGCTGTCACGCGGCCCGCATGTTCGATTAATCGACGGGTCACGTGTAGTCTAGTTTCAACCAAGGGACATTGAGACGTTTGTTGAGCACAAAGCAGGCTTTTCACGGAGAAGTAGCTAATATCTTTATAACCATGGCAACGTGCAACACTCTACAGAGACTTTCCAATACAAATGAAACAAAATTGCAGAGGGCGTGGTTCATGCACTGAACCTGCACAAAAGACGTCTAGAACAAAGGACCGATTTGGTTTTGTGCTTTGCGACACAGCAACCGATGCAATTGGAGTTAAGCATCTTGTTAGTGCTAACGACTGCACCATCTCAGCCCTTGAAGGAACAAAGGCAATTTTCGTAGATAATATAAAATTGTTAGTTGGATGTCGGGTTAAGAACTTCCACATGCCATTTATGAATATATGCATATTTTCGGAAGCAATATATGCCCATTTGCTAGGAGGTCTGGTGGTGGCAGCAGAGGATTATTAGTATAGACGAATCCATGAGGCTCAAGCAAAGACTGACAATTTCTTTCGATTACAAAAATCGCTAAATTAATATGCATTATGATAGAAAGTACAAAATTATAATTCAACCTTTATGCATGTAGGAATTTTTTAAAAACTTTTTACACTTCAGTCTTAATTTCTAATTATTTTCCATTGGCGCTGAATACGAAAGTTGTCAGATACAATCGGCAGGCTTTATTTAGAAAGAAACAAATAGGCGAAAGCTTTATAGCTGAATGTTTTGTTGTTGCATGCTTGCAAATTATTTGAACCCGTACGGACATTAGTTCTTCTGACTGAAAATTACTTGCCATATATTCCATTCAATGTACTTCAAACTTTATTTCAAAAATTAATATATGAAATATTGATCGGGTTGCTGGCTTTAACGGCATCATCCCGATAAAATGGGAGCTAAGTGCTTTTTCCAATGACACACCGAGACAGCCGAGCCTTGCTGGCCTGTATGCGTACTGAACTCGTGACACCTAGATTACTAGTTTGGAGTTCTACTGGGATATCACGCCCCACCCCCCCACCCCACCCCACCCCCACCCCGTAGGAAAGAGAAATAAAGAAACTTATGGCATTATAAATAGATGAATGCCAAATAAATTGATTACATTTGAACTGTTTTCCTCATTCCATCATAATAAAATCAGGAGAAGATAATAAGGTGGACATTTCTAAAATGAAGCAAATTTTGAGAACAAGTTTTTTTTATTTTAAGGTAAAATTTAAAGTTTCTTGCATTCGGTTTCATTTTCCTCAAGAAAATAAATCGGAAATTTCAATTCAATGACGTAAGTTTCAGTGAACGATTAAGTGAACTCAGATGAAAACGAATATAAAATATATGAGTGGGATGAAAAAAGTGCGGAATAAAACCTCAAGTGGCTGTATTTCATTTTAAATCAATTGGGATTTTATAACATCGGTTATGTTACATCATGTGTCAACGAGCTTTTAGATCAAGTGATTGCAGAGTATTGATTTTGAAGAGCGATATGTAACATCACAAATGTAAACATTTGGAAATGATTGCCACGATTCGCAGTAAGTTGCTTTTATATACAGATGATTCCTTAATAATAAGACAGCTAACCTCTGAGCATCGTTTGCTTGATAAAAACGAAAAGCGGACATTGTATTGTTGTTTATTTTTGTACCATGTCGTGTTGTCACTACTGCAAAACGACAAATCGCAAACCCGGCAATGCACCCACAAAGCACAATAAACCGACAAGGCGAGAAAGCTACAACGTGCCAAATATTTCCAGAAAATTCAACATAATCTATGTGGGTCTTGTTTATATGTGTTTGGGTTAGTATACAGTAAGTACAGTAGTCTCCAGTTCTGTTGGGTTGTTAGGAATATACTAAATGTCTTGCTCTAAAGTCATCATGTTCTAAATTTTACCAATCTCAACAATTTGAATCGCATAACTATAATTGAACATCAAATTGAGTTATGATACTCTTATATATATATATATATATATATATATATATATATATATATATATATATATATATATATATATATATATATATATATATATATATATATATATATATATATATATATACATATATATATATATACATATATATATATATACATATATATATATACATATATATATATATATATATATATATATATATATATATATATATATATATATATATATATATATATATATATATATATATATATATATATATATATATATATATATATATATATATATATATATATATATATATATATATATATATATATATATGTATGTCAATATGATCTCAAAACACATCATATTTCATGTTAGGTGTACACAAGTGATATACTTTCTCCAGATCTATTTATTTAGAGATTAAATTACTACTTGGTGGAGAGTTTGTCCCACATCTGTTGAATTTTTTGGTCAGGTTCATCAAACGTTTATACTTAACTTTTTTCCATGATTGTAGATTGTACTTTAAAACAATTGTCATTTGTCAATATCTTGTTTGCAGAACTAACTTTTGTCCATGATTATAAGTTGTAAATAACATGTTGACATAACGTTTTGAGTTCAGAATATTCTAGAAGCAGACTTATTTTCAATTTGATTGGAACTTTTTCATAGGAATTTCTCACTTCAAGGTCAAGTGAAAATGTGTATAAATAACGACTTAATAAACAAATAATTCATTCCTATCTTAGATGAGTCTCCGGAATCCATTTGTTATCAGAGTTTATAGTTGTGTTCAGATATAATTCGAGATGAATTATTTATTTAAATTATTCATTGCAATTACTAAGTGTTCATTAACTTTGGATACATACTACCTTGGAATTAATGTGAACTCATTCAACGACATTCTAGGTTGCATCATTGTGGTACATCAGGACATTCAAGACTATTAAAATTCAATCGGAGCATTCTATATTTTGGACTTGTAACAGAACATTTATTATATTTGCAATATAATTCACAATACCGTGTCTCTTACATTTTCGCGCGGTAACTTAGAGAAATAAATTGTTGATTTTTATTTAAATTGTTGATTTCACTTCTTTCTGTTACTTAATTCAAGACGTAGAGTCGTAACAATGTTTTTTAAAAGTGACATATTTAGAAATATACTCACATTTAATAAAATTGTTCAGTTACAAATAGAATACTAATTTATTTGTAGAAATGTATTCTATCTCAGCGATATCAAGGAAACGTTGTTTGTACTGAGTATGGCAAGTGAGTCCTGGTATTTAGACCTTACATGTGCCATTTATACTGAGTATGGCAAGTGAGTCCTGGTATTTAGACCTTACATGTGCCATTTATACTGAGTATGGCAAGTGAGTCCTGGTATTTAGACCATACATGTGCCATTTATACTGAGTATGGCAAGTGAGTCCTGGTATTTAGACCTTACATGTGCCATTTATGCTGAGTATGGCAAGTGAGTCCTGGTATTTAGACCATACATGTGCCATTTATACTGAGTATGGCAAGTGAGTCTTGGTATTTAGACCTTACATGTGCCATTTATACTGAGTATGGCAAGTGAGTCCTGGTATTTAGACCATACATGTGCCATTTATACTGAGTATGGCAAGTGAGTCCTGGTATTTAGACCATACATGTGCCATTTATACTGAGTATGGCAAGTGAGTCTTGGTATTTAGACCTTACATGTGCCATTTATACTGAGTATGGCAAGTGAGTCCTGGTATTTAGACCATACATGTGCCATTCATACTGAGTATGGCAAGTGAGTCTTGGTATTTAGACCATACGTGTGCCATTCATACTGAGTATGGCAAGTGAGTCCTGGTATTTAGACCATACATGTGCCATTTATACTGAGTATGGCAAGTGAGTCTTGGTATTTAGACCTTACATGTGCCATTTATACTGAGTATGGCAAGTGAGTCTTGGTATTTAGACCATACATGTGCCATTTATACTGAGTATGGCAAGTGAGTCCTGGTATTTAGACCATACATGTGCCATTTATACTGAGTATGGCAAGTGAGTCCTGGTATTTAGACCATACATGTGCCATTTATACTGAGTATGGCAAGTGAGTCTTGGTATTTAGACCTTACATGTGCCATTTATACTGAGTATGGCAAGTGAGTCCTGGTATTTAGACCATACATGTGCCATTTATACTGAGTATGGCAAGTGAGTCCTGGTATTTAGACCTTACATGTGCCATTTATCACATGAAAGTACACACACACCGCTGGCTTGTATGATATATTGAACTTTGGGGCATCCCAGACTGAAGCAAGTGCAACCAAATTCAACTATACTTCAGATATAACTAATTAAACGGGCGTAAAATGTTGTCAAATCACTATACCATATGAGCCTGGTTTTGTGTTTTCATTCTGTTGTAGTCATTAAAAGTCATTTAAAAAATTTCTCTGATTTGTTCTTACCAGTAAAGAATGTTGGCTGTTTTCAATAGAAAGCAGAATTTAAAACCTAAACAGAAATTAAGTGTTTACTGAGTTCAGTCTCTTGGCTTTTTCGGAGGATCATTTGCAATAAAAAAAATAATCCAGCAATTTCATTCAAATGCAAATATTTCCAGAAACTGTAACCTTATTTATGATGGATTATTTATGGGTTCTATGACAGACTTGTGACTTTCTATCCGTTTACCTTTATTTATGTGGTGTGTCCTAGTTACTGCATGTCATAAGTAAGGCGGAACTTATAATAACGCACTGGATTTCATCACAACAAATGAAAATGAAAGAAAATTTAAGGAATGCAATTAGTACAGTGACGTCATAGAGGCTTTAGATGTAGCTAAAATGGAAAATAGTAATCTTAATCAGACAAACAATAAAAATGGACCAAATTTTTAGATGGTTTTACATCGGGGCGTTATCATTTTCTCTGTTTAGGAAATAATATCAGATACAGTCATAATCGATGATACCAAAGTATGTGTGTGTGTGTGTGTGTGAGAGAGAGAGAGAGAGAGAGAGAGAGAGAGAGAGAGAGAGAGAGAGGATTTAAAAGTATTAAAACAAGGTGCAAAGACTATAGTTTTATCAGTAAAGAATGTTGACGGATATCTTTCTCTAAGGCAAACAACATCAATGCACAAGTTTCATATAAACGGCAATGTAGAACTCATCTGAACAAGTTTGGAGAAAAACGAATTACAAAACAAACGCTACCGCATGCAAGCATATTTACGTTCGTGATTTTGTCGTCGTAGTATAAACAAATATACAAATGCTGGAGCACGTGCAAATACAAATTTGTGAATGAAAACAGAACACTTACAAACCTGGTCTAGATTTTGAATGCCTCTTTTCTTTCTATTCGACCACGCGATATGCCGTGTGAATAATAAAGGCAGTAGCAAAGATTTTCTGTAATCCTCATATGCCCTCATATAATATGCCCAATGTACCGTCGTGTAATCCTCATGTGCCCTCATATAATATGCCCAATGTACCGTCGTGCAATCCTCATGTGCCCTCATATAATATGCCCAATGTACCGTCGTGTAATCCTCATGTATATTAGGCCCAATGTGCCATCCTATGATCCTTGTATATAATAGGCCAATGTACCGTCGTGTAATCCTCATGTATGATAGGCCCAATGTGCCCTCCTATGATCCTTGTATATATTAGGCCAATGTACCGTCGTGTAATCCTCATGTATGATAGGTCCAATGTACCGTCGTGTGATCCTCATGTATCATACGCCCATGTATCGTCGCGTGATCCTCATGTGTGATAGGCCCGATGTTCCCTACTGTATATTAATAGACGCGACTAATGAAATCAAAACTTTTCCAGTGAGATGCGACCCGTAATGATGCTTTTTCTAAACTGGCAATCTAACATCAGAGAATCTCCAAGAGCTAGACAATATAGAAATTTACCATTAAATTCCGCCTTTAGGGAATATTTGGATATAGTAGCGGTGATAAATTGAGAAAAGCTCTTTCAAAGCTAAGTGTCTATCCCCATTAGATCAAAGGACTAAAGTTTTTTTGTTGTAACGTGCTGGATGATGAACATCACTTTTGTATTAGAATTCCAATTTTATCTGCCGCTAAGAAAGAAGTAAATAAAGCCACTAGGAAACAAATAAATAAATCCTTATTTTGGGAAAGGTCCTACTACGTTGAAATGTATTAAATTGCTAAAAGCCACGAAATCTGCCGAGATAAGAAATCTGGGGAATTGAATCCATTCGGCACTAATTGAATGTAATAATACGACGAATGCTAATTAAAGAAACATCTAATTGCATGATTTAACTAATTAGTTATTAATTATTATTTTACTTTTACAATCTGTTACTATAATATGAGGTCCATTTCATTGTTTAATACATGATTTACTATGAGGTCCATTTCATTGTTTGATACATGATTTACTATAACATGAGGTCCATTTCATTGTTTAATACATGATTTACTATAATGTGAGGTCCATTTCATTGTTTAACAGATGGTTTACTATGAGGTCCATTTCATTGTTTGATACATGATTTACTATAACATGAGGTCCATTTCATTGTTTAATACATGGTTTACTATAATATGAGGTCCATTTCATTGTTTAATACATGATTTACTATGAGGTCCATTTCATTGTTTAATACATGATTTACTATAATATGAGGTCCATTTCATTGTTTAATACATGATTTATTATGAGGTCCATTTCATTGTTTAATACATGGTTTACTATGAGGTCCATTTCATTGTTTAATACATGGTTTATTATAATATGAGGTCCATTTAATTGTTTAATACATGATTTACTATGAGGTCCATTTCATTGTTTAATACATGGTTTACTATAATATGAGGTCCATTTCATTGTTTAAATCATGGTTTATTACAATATGAGGTCCATTTCATTGTTTAATACATGGTTTATTATAATATGAGGTCCATTTCATTGTTTAATACATGGTTTACTATAATATGAGGTCCATTTCATTGTTTGATACATGATTTACTATGAGGTCCATTTCATTGTTTAATACATGGTTTACTATAATATGAGGTCCATTTCATTGTTTAATACATGATTTACTATGAGGTCCATTTCATTGTTTAATACATGATTTACTCTAATATGAGGTCCATTTCATTGTTTAATACATGGTTTACTATAATATGAGGTCCATTTCATTGTTTAATACATGGTTTATTATAATATGAGGTCCATATCATTGTTTAATACATGGTTTACTCTAATATGAGGTCCATTTCATTGTTTGATACATGATTTACTATGAGGTCCATTTCATTGTTTAATACATGATTTACTATAATATGAGGTCCATTTCATTGTTTAATACATGTTTACTATGAGGTCCATTTCATTGTTTAATACATGGATAACTATGAGGTCCATTTCATTGTCTAATACATGATTTACTATAATATGAGGTCCATTTCATTGTTTAATACATGGTTTATTATAATATGAGGTCCATTTAATTGTTTAATACATGGTTTATTATAATATGAGGTCCATTTCATGGTTTAATACATAGTTTATTATATTATGAGGTCCATTTCATTGTTTAATACATGGTTTACTATAATATGAGGTCCATTTCATTGTTTAATACATGATTTACTATGAGGTATATTTCATTGTTTAATACATGATTTACTATACGGTCCATTTCACTGTTTAATACATGATTTATTATAATATGAGGTCCATTTCATGGTTTAATACATGATTTACTATGAGGTCCATTTCATTGTTTAATACATGATTTACTATGAGGTCCATTTCATGGTTTAATACATGATTCACTATGAGGTCCATTTCATGGTTTAATACATGATTTACTATGAGGTCCATTTCATTGTTTAATACATGATTCACTATGAGGTCCATTTCATTGTTTAATACATGATTTACTATGAGGTCCATTTCATTGTTTAATACATGATTTACTATGAGGTCCATTTCATGGTTTAATACATGGTTTATTATATTATGAGGTCCATTTCATTGCTTAAGACATGGTTTATTATAATATGAGGTCCATTTCATTGTTTAATACATGATTTACTATGAGGTCCATTTCATTGCTTAATACATGGTTTATTATAATATGAGGTCCATTTCATTGTTTAATACATGGTTTACTATAATATGAGGTCCATTTCATTGTTTAATACATGGTTTACTATAATATGAGGTCCATTTCATTGTTTAATACATGGTTTATTATAATATGAGGTCCATTTCATTGTTTAATACATGGTTTACTATAATGTGAGGTCCATTTCATTGTTTAATACATGATTTACTATAATATGAGGTTCATTTCATTGTTTAATACATGGTTTATTATAATATGAGGTCCATTTCATTGTTTAATACATGATTTACTATACTATGAGGTCCATTTCATTGTTTAATACATGATTTACTATAATATGAGGTCCATTTCATTGTTTAATACATGGTTTGTTATAATATGAGGTCCATTTCATTGTTTAATACATGGTTTACTATGAGGTCCATTTCTTTGTTTAATACATGATTTACTATAATATGAGGTCCATTTCATTGTTTAATACATGATTTACTATAATATGAGGTCCATTTCATTGTTTAATACATGATTTACTATAATATGAGGTCCATTTCATTGTTTAATACATGATTTACTATGAGGTCCATTTCATTGCTTAATACATGGTTTATTATAATATGAGGTCCATTTCATTGTTTAATACATGGTTTACTATAATATGAGGTCCATTTCATTGTTTAATACATGATTTACTATAATATGAGGTCCATTTCATTGTTTAATACATGGTTTATTATAACATGAGGTCCATTTCATTGTTTAATACATGGTTTACTATAATGTGAGGTCCATTTCATTGTTTAATACATGATTTACTATAATATGTGGTTCATTTCATTGTTTAATACATGGTTTATTATAATATGAGGTCCATTTCATTATTTAATACATGATTTACTATAATATGAGGTCCATTTCATTGTTTAATACATGATTTACTATAATATGAGGTCCATTTCATTGTTTAATACATGATTTACTATAATATGAGGTCCATTTCATTGTTTAATACATGATTTACTATAATGTGAGGTCCATTTCATTGTTTAATACATGATTTACTATAATATGAGGTCCATTTCATTGTTTAATACATGGTTTATTATAATATGAGGTCCATTTCATTGTTTAATACATGATTTACTATCTTATTTCATGTATAATGTTCTTCTGATACTCCATACAAAATCATTTGGAATACGTTTTTGTATTTTGATGACACTTGATGTATCTTCGTGCGAATACGTTTTTGTATTTTGATGACACTTGATGTATCTTCGTGCGATAGTTCTTGTATGTAAGTGCACTTATGTGCGTGAATAAACATATTCTGGTTATTATTTAACGTGTTATATTCTTATGTTATGTCATACTCAATGTATGTATGAATGTATGTATGTATATATGTACGTACGTATGTAGGTCTATCTATCCATATATATATCAAATCCTGTAGCAAACTTGTATGTTGTATGTACGTGCTGATGGCTAATCGGCTATATGTAACTAAAGATCAGCACTTTAAGTTATTCCTCTCTCTCTCTCTCTCTCTCTCTCTCTCTATATATATATATATATATATATATATATATATATATATATATATATATATAATATCACCATTTAATATATATATATATATATATATATATATATATATATATATATATATATATATATATATATATACAAATTAGAAATTGAAAGAAGCTTACGGACCACTGGATTATATATATATATATATATATATATATATATATATATATATATATATATATATATATATATATATATATATATATATATATATATATATATATATATATATATATATATATATATATATTTATATATATATATATAATCCAGTGGTCCGTAAGCTTCTTTCAATTTCTAATTTGAACTGCCTCACTTTATACCTTATCCTGAATCATTTTGATGCAAAAACAAATCTTGACTACCTGCTGTTCTTTAACTTCGCCACCTGATTAGATCCAAAAGTTCACTGTAAGTCTTCAGCGCCAATCACCGAGTCATGTACTTTTAATTGCTGGAGTAAATTTATTTTATCGATATATACAATCTAACAAACAGACCTACTTCAACGGGGTTATACTTGAGTGTTTAAGGTGGCCACCATGGCGTGTTCATCATGGAACGTTTGTATAAATTGAAAGATCGTCTATTTCGTCACCCATTTAATTGATCGCGAGAGATTCCTCTGAACGTAGTAGGCGAGTGTTTATCCTGATTTTTGATGGAATAGATTAATTTTATGTTATTAATTATGTACTTGCCATGGCAAACTGGGTTTAATCGATACACTTTTCTATCAATTGCATATAATGAGGGGCGGTCTAAGGCCCCGGGTGTTCTAAGACACAGGCTGACTGAGTGTTTCATTTCCCAGGCTGGCTGAGTGGTCTAAGGCGCTCACCTTTACGGATTACTGACATTTCACCTCTGTCTGCGTGGATTCAAGTCTCGAGTTCGGGCAACGTGAGTACGTGAGTAAGCTTGCTAGCAGCTTCCCCTGTGTTGGTGGTTCTTCCCGGGGTTTTCCAGGGTTCTTCCTAGACCAAATATACTGACTACCATGCATAGCTTATCATGTGCTGAAAAAATGACGTTAAACCCATAAAGGTGTTGTTTGACATCAAAGTGTAGAACTTGTCACAATGCGACGCTGAAGTTCATAATGATACTTTGCTTTACTTTGGTGAAGGCTTAGCTGTGTTGTATTATTATTCATATTTGATAATGTTTTAACTGTTCAATCACTTACACAAACAGTATAGGGAAAGCTAACCTTAAGCTTTCATCCTCACGCTAAGGACATCATCAGCAGACTGTTTTAATCTCTAATGCAGTGATTCTCAAACTGTGTGCCGCGGCACACACTAGTGTGCCGCGAAAGATTTGCAGGTGTGCCGTTGGAGTTTTGAAAAATATTAAAATTGCTAGCGTTTTGAAACCTTGAACATATCGAATAATTAAATGGTAAATTAATGTCGCAAAAGTTAAAAACGTAACATATATAAAAACGCAATCTCTGTCAGTCTGTCATTCATTGGTTCCTTTCGTAACGCGAGACTTGTGCGAGATCTCGGGAGAACTCGATCGCTCTAATTATAATAATAGTCCAATAATAAATACATGCAGCCCATTATACAATGTTCTCGAATTTTCCACGCTAAAATAAAAAATACACGACGTAACAAATCAGACCGTTCCATTCCAACTTTGAACGAGGCGATTGTTCCCAGCAAATTGATAAGACACTTGGAAACAAAACATCCAGCTGTAAAGGAAAAACAAAAATCTCGTGGCTCAACAAAATAAACAAGCTAAGAAACTTACGAACTACATGAAGCTGCCCGAAAAGGGATTGATTGCAAGTTATAAGGTCGCTCAGTTGTTGGCAAAACGCAAGAAAGCGTATACAGAGGCCGAATCAGTCATTGCGCCAGCATTAGCAATTGTCTTTGAAATTATGCTTGGAACCGATGCCGCCGAAAAAGTAAAGAAAGTTCCTTTGTCAAATGACACGATTCCGCGCAGAATTGAAGACTTATCGTCAGATTTAAAGGATCAAATTGGCAAACACTTCGAAACGCCTGAAGATGAATTGTCTCTGCTATGGTCTCTTCAAGTTGATGAATCTACAGACGTTAGTGGCAAAGCTCAGCTGCTGGCCTTGATTCGATTCATAAAGGATGGAAAAGTTGTGAACGAGAACTTATTTTGCAAAGATTTGGAAACTACGACGAGAGACGAAGACATCTTCCATTTGGTGAATGAAAACATTTTGCTCTTCAGCCTACAGTAGAAAAACTGTGTTAGCGTTTGCACGGATGGATGTCCTTCAATGCAGGGAAGAAAGAAGGGATTCGTCACTCTCGTGCGCCAAAAAAAGTCCAAACGTGTTAGCTGTTCACTGCATGATCCACAGAAAAGCTCTCGCCTCCAAAATCTTTGCCGAAAGATTTGGAGTCTATTCTGAACCAAGTTATTCAAGTTGTAAATTTCATCAAATCTCGACCGCTTCAATCTCGACTTTTCTCTCAATTCTGTGAAGCGATGGATTCAGACTACAAATGCCTGCTGTACCATACCGACGTTGGTTGGCTTTCAAGGGGAAAAGTGTTAAAGCGTCTCGTCCATCTCAAGATTGAATTGATTTCGTTCTTGGAGGTTGACAAAACAGACTTTGGATTCTCTTTTCATGACGAAATATCGTGGATGAAGGTTAAATTTCTCTCCCATTTATTCGACAAATTAAACTCGCTGAATTTAAGTCTTCAAGGACCATCGGAAAACATCATCACTGCAACATCAAAACTGAAGTCATTTGATGAAAAGTTGTCGCTGTGGCAAAGTAAGGTCTCGAAAGGAGTCCTCGACTGCTTTCCTACTGTCAACGAATCTCATTCAAACAAGAAAATCATCCCAGAAATTCTGGACACACTGAGAGACTTACAATTGGCACGGCAGCATTACTTCCCATCGCATTCAAGATATTGAATATGGATGGGTGATCGATCCATTCGGAAACAACGAAACTACAAATCTTACAACCGAAGAAGAAGAACAGCTCATTGATTTGAAAAACGATACATTATTTTTAGTCAACATTTCCCGAAAAGAGCCTGGATGAGTTTTGGATCTCAATCAAGAAGTCATATCCTACAGTCAGTTCAAAAGCAATCAAAGTAATTCTGCCATTTGTGTCTTCGTGGTTTTGTGAGTTTGGATTTTCAGCATTGACTGAAATCAAATCGAGATCGATCAATCGATCGATCGATCGAGAGAGAGAGAGACTTCTTAAAATCGACGATGAAATGCGCGCTTGTTTGTCGACTTTGGAGCCTCGCTTCAATCTGATTTGCTCTCGAAAGTAGGCACATCCTTCACATTAAATTTAAAATTAAATATATATGTAAAAATAAATAAGTTCTTCCCCACAAAAATTGTTAAATCTTTTCAGGTGTGCCGTGAAATTTTTAGATCTTTTTGGTGCGCCACAAGACAAAAAGGTTTGAGAAACACTGCTCTAGTGACTGTCAACATCACTCGATGGAATGTTGAGCAATGTTAACAGATTGTCCAAGATGTGCTGCAGGTTGTAACGGCCCCCGTCCCTGTTCAGCGCTGGTTTGTAGATGTAGATCGCTTCTTTAACCCTACTATCAAACCAGGCTTGTTCTCGATCTAAGATTTTTACGGAGTTCCAAGTTACAGTATGGCCAGGGCAAACGTTGTGGATGTGCCGTGATACTTCAGACAAACTTGAACTTGGTCTTCTATGTTCATTAAATCTCGCTTTCAATGTCCTTTCCGTGATGGCACTGACTTTTACCTGTCCTTCACACTTAATAATGTGATAGATAGGTCCACACATATTTTTCTGATCATATTTATCCATTTGGGTGAACTAGCTTCTGCCTTAGGGTCCGGTACTGTTTAAAACACACATTAATTTTGTGACGTTAAAAAAAAACAACGTGCTTTAGGCATTTGGAAGTCGCTTTTATATATTGGTCCACGCATCCACAAAACGACAATCCCAAGGTAAAGCCTTACCTAAGTATTGCCATACCATAACGACAATCACAAGATTATAGAAATAATTTCATGGGATTTGCCTGAAAATAGAATCACAAGCTTGGGGGAAAAATATGCCGTATAAAACTAGATATTTCATTACAAGAATAACTTCAAACTGCATGCCTCATTTTGGATAATGCATGAAATGCAGGTGGAACTGAATCATAAACAATCCAGAAATT
Organism: Sinohyriopsis cumingii; assembly: GCA_028554795.2. Taxonomy (NCBI): domain Eukaryota; kingdom Metazoa; phylum Mollusca; class Bivalvia; order Unionida; family Unionidae; genus Sinohyriopsis; species Sinohyriopsis cumingii. Next base: position 129,044,610 of record CM068827.1, read on the forward strand.
CAATGAAACAATGTAAACCATGCATACTATTTAGATATGCTAGGAAAATGTCCAGTCAATAGATGGTACATGAAGTTTATAAGATTAGAACCGAGTTTGCTTATCTTTGTTACATAATTAGATGAAAACGATATACATGTAGTCTTCCTTACATCATTACATATTTGTTCTTGTACCGGGTATTCCATCCTTTCACAATTATGAGTACAAATGAACCAGTTAGTCAGGCAAAATACACGGAGGCAAGAAACGCAATTGTACTTTCTAAGTTCTTTTGTCTGGACAATTTAGCCAGCTTGTACGACCGGAGCCAGTCTACTATCATACTACGTCAACTATGCAGTTTTTGGGTTTTGATGCAGATCATCTGATAAGGAAAGTAAGTCACTGAACAAGTTAGGTTTTATGGACACTTCCAAGAGCAATAATTTTCCAACAGTAGAAAATAGATTAGCTATTTTCTCCATCATATGATGATTTTAAAAATAATAAAAGAAACATAATTTAAACCTTGCTATCAAAGTGCGAAAATGGCCACACAAATCGATCTCATGGAGATTGATACACAAATAAGGCGAGAAAAAGTCCACACGAATCGATCTCCCGAAGATTGATATAAAAATATATTGTGCGAAAAGTGTCACAAGAATCGATCTCCCACATGTCAAGTGCGAAAAGGGCCGTTTATGTATTGCTGTATACTCATAAATACGCTAAATTATTTGACCGATTTTCGTTTGACTGACAATTGAGTCAGTTTATGAATTGTCAGTAAAAATGCCGTCCATATTTACCTGTTTGTTTTACTTGCAATGCTAAAAGGTGGGAGTAGTGAATGGGGTCACCCTACGTACAATGGGAATTAGCATTACAGGGACCCCTGGGTCACTCTACGTACAATGGAAATTTAACATGGCGAAAAATCGTGGGTCACTCTACGTACAAGGGGAATTTAACATGGGAATAAATCGTGGGTCACTCTACGTACAAGGGGAATTTAACATGGGATTTTTTTTAAATTTTAAAAAAATTTTTTTTAAAAAAAGGGGTAGGCAATGGAAAGGCTATCTCTTTTCGAGAAATATGGCTGGCCCTGAAAAGGGCCTTTGGGTTTTATGTTAATGTATTCATTAACATAAATGGCACCGCATTGGTCTTCTTCTTGTCCTTAGGCTGCGTCTTACTGTTGGTCCGTACATCAGCACTCTTTTCAGGCATCCTTGTCTTTCGACGTAGATCCTACGTATCCACAGGCTGGTGTTTGTCCTGTGGACAACGGTCCACTTCGATCGGACATACATGAGCAAGTCTGTCCGAAACATCATGGAAGACACAAGGGTGGATGACTCAACTGTAGTCCACATCTTGAAGCGACGAGAACAGGTGAATCAATGCATTGAACGGCGCTTATTTATAGGCGGAGGAAGGATTGAAACGGATTGAGTTCATTTACCAATCCGAACACGCGTTACAGAATTCAGTCAGCTCGCATCCAATCCGAAGAGAGCAGTCTGTGACGTCACGTAGTCAATATAGATTCGCTAGCGCTTGTGTGCAGTCAATCTATGCGACAGTGATTCAACATGACGGAAACTCAGAAAACGATCCAGTGGGGTGCACCAGCAGGGGAGACTGCCCAAGGGAACCCGGACTTACTTTCAGAAGAGGTGAATTGGGATTTTGTGGATTTTCTCTCCTCGCAAGAATTTGTTCCGGAACCTTCGTTACTTTCTTCATTACCGCAAGTGGAGAATTTTAGACAGAGACAGAAAGAAGAATTGGAGAAATTTATACAACGACAAAAGGAAGCGGAACAGACTTTTCTCCTACAGCAACAGCAACAAGAAGAAGAGGTAAGAAAAAAACAACAGCAACAACAGCAAGAAGAAGTAGCAGCAAAGAAACAAGAGGGTGAAAATCAAACGGTCACGGTACTGTTGGACATTTTAGCGGAGTTAAGAAGTCTGAAACAAATGTATCAGACTTCTTTATCACGACCGAAGAGAATACGACCTTCCCGAGCCAAACATGTCAACCCTGTGACTAAGCCTACCGTACCACCCTTAGTGATTTCAACCCAATCATTATCATCATCAACATTACGCAGTCCAGAAGTAGGCCTTGGCCGTGGCAAAGGCTTAAGGCAGTTAAAACTGATTGCTTAAACTCACCCCTACACCATGAAGAAGAAAGGCCCTTTTCAGGGCCACCCACATTTCTCGAAAAGAAATACAATTTCAATTTGCCAATAACTCAAAAAAAACCTCACCCATGTTACCCTTTTAATACGTGTCTGTGTATGAGTGCGTGAGTGTAGCTTCTTATTTTAAAATCACAACTCAAAGACACTTACCTTATATCATTCATTTATTCTTTTCTCCATTTTTTTTACAATCCAATTCACAATTTATAACACAACACTTTAATAAAAAGTTCATTAATTTCTTCTTTTCTCCTTGTTTAGTCTTTGTTTTTTGAATTTCTTCACCGTCACACTCTTTTCCTCTTCTTCCTCCTCGCTTTCTTCCCTTCTTCTTTTTTTCTCCTGTTTCTTTTTCTTCACCTGTCTTCTTTCTTCCTCAGAAGAATCCCTCTCTTCCTCTGAAGAATCCCTCTCTTCTTCTGAAGAATTCCTCTCTTCTTCTGACTCCTCTTATTTCTTTTTTGGGCAATCTGGAGACCAATGTCCTTTTTCTTTACAATAATAACAGGTATCTTGACTTTTGTCTCTTTTATCCCCTGTTTTTTTTCTTTTTTGACGGTCTGGACACTCTGAAGACCAATGCCCTTTCTTCTGACAGATATAGCAAGTATCTTGACTTTTATCTCTAAAGGAAGGAGAGTAGTCCGTAGGCTGGTCTGAAGAGAATTTTCTAATGACCCCTCGCAAAGCTCTGACGAAACGTTCCATCTGGTCAGTCTCTTCCATCGTTGTGCTCGGCTCGAGAGTGAAATGAATAGTGAAAGGACAAGACACACACCCTTTTATATACGCTGGTCTGCTATGACTATAAAGTAGTTTATGGTGTTTGAACTTGAGTCATTTGACTTTTTGCTTTCAAGATGAAACGATCCCATTCATTCGAGAAGAAAGAAGAAGAAAGTAAGAGGCAGAAACGTGATCTATCGCCTCGTACCAGGGCTGAGATCTTGGCACAAATTCATGCCAGTGATTTTGAAGAGGACATGAGTGAACCAGAATCCGAACCCTCTAAACCAAGTTCATCACCCTTAGTTAACCCTGAAAATTACTATTCCATTCGAGAGACGGAAAAGCGCTCCTCTAGAAAATTTAGAACCACGGCTTACAAATACACGGTGAAGTTTAAAGATTTCAAGGCTGAAGTGCCGTTAGAGAAAGCAGAAGGGTTCATCACTGAGGTGTGGGATTCTTTGCTCACTGCACTCAAGCGACAATGTCAACCCAAAGAAGACGATCGCTTGAGACTTTCCATACAACACGACGGTTTGAAATCCCCTGTTTGGATCGAGTTTAGCACCCCTGCAGAATTAACTGCTTCCAAAGTCATGGACAAGATTCAACACGTACAACAATCTAATGATCAGTTTGACATCACCGATGGTAAAGCCACACTGGACATGACCCACGTCTCTCCTCCTCAAGGGACTGGACGCAAAAAGATGTTATTGGTGGACGACCTTCGCAACACCAAAACAAGTCTCGTCCGAATTAACAACCCTCATGACCAGATGTGTTTAGCCCGTGCCATCGTGGTGGGACGAACCTATGCCAACAAGAACGACACGGTAGAATGGAAAAGAACCTGGAACACTATTCAACGTTCCGACCGAGCCAAACAACGAAACGAAGCAGAACTCCTGTTACAACAAGCCGGACTGCCCAAAGACACACCCTGTGGCATTCCTGAGATGCAAAAATTGCAAGATGTCCTAGCTCCACGATACACCTTGAAAGTGCACCCTCAAGAAATGCGCGGGCCTCTGTTGTTTCGAGGCCAAGATTTTAAGGACGGAAAATACATTCACCTTTATCATCACGATGACCATTTCGATACGATTACCAGTATCACTGGATTCCTGAGATATGTTTATTATTGTGAGAAATGTGACTATGGTTATAATAATCGAGAGCAACACAAACATTGTGGATGGAAATGCTCAGGATGTTTGGCCTCTCCACCCTGTCTGAGCGAAGAACCAGTGCCTTGTTCCACTTGTCTGCGCACGTTTGTCAGCCCTACCTGTTACCAACAACATCTGAAGACGCAAGGTTCACAGAAGAAATGCGCTTGTCAACTGCTGAGATTGTGCCCTACGTGTGGACAAGGCATACGTACCAATAGTACCAAGGCACACGTATGTCGAGGAAAGAAAAAATGTCACATTTGTCACCACATCGTGGACTTGGAACACGAATGCTACGTGCAAAAATACCAACCCCCACCAGAGAAAGAGGACGGTCACAAGAAGAAAGGCAATTTCATCTTTTTCGATTTCGAATGCATGCAAGAGACTGGCATTCACATTCCTAATTTCTGCGTGGCTCATCGAGCGTGCGAGAAGTGCATTCAAGAACCTATCTTCAGTCATTGCCCTCACTGCAGCAAGATTCCTGGAGGACGTGAAAAAATCTTTCGGGGACCAAACACGTTAGCCGATTTTGCACAATGGGTCTTAGACCCCATCGACAAGACGTGGAGCCAAGAGGACATCGAACGTTACGGAGATTGTCATCGTCATGCCACGGTGATGGCTCACAATTTCTCCGGATACGATGGACAGTTTCTTTTGAGGTACTATACGGAACAAGGCACCGAGCGTCCTAAAGTGACTTTGAACGGAGCCAAAATCATTTTCATGCAAGTGGGACAAGTACACTTTAAAGATTCGATGAGTTACTTGGCCATGCCTTTGAGTCGAATGCCTAAAACGTTTGGAATGACAGAAATGGCTAAAGGGTACTTTCCACACTTTTTCAATACGGAAGCCAATCAACATGCCGTTCTACCCCATTTACCTGAGGCTCACTATTACGACCCCGACAACATGCGTACCGAACAACGAGAAGCTTTCTACGCTTGGTACCAGGCTCATGCCTCTGACCCCTTCGACTTTCAGGAAGAAATGTTAAAGTATTGTCGTTCCGACGTGGACATTTTACGACGTTGCTGTGGAAAATTTCGAGAACTGTTCATGGAACACGGAGGGGTCGATCCTTTGAAAGAAGCTTGCACCATTGCCAAAGCGTGTTCCTTAGTGTACCGCCAACGATTCATGCCTGAAAAGACCGTGGCTGTCATCAGTCCTCAAACGACCCACTATGTCAAGCGTCAATACTCGGTCAAAGCCCTACGTTGGTTACATTACTTGTGCGACAAGGAAGACAAGTGGATTCAGCATGCCCGCAACGGAGGGGGCGAAAAGACCATCGGAACGTATTCGGTAGATGGCTGGGACTTAGAAAACCCCAAGATCGTGTACGAGTTTAACGGTTGCTTATTTCACGGATGTCCCGTCTGTTACCCTGACCGTGGTACTAAAAATCAGTTTTTGCAACGAACCATGGAAGACTTGTACCAGGACACTTGTCAGCGACGCCTAAAGTTAGAACAGGAAGGATACCAAGTGGTGGAAATGTGGGAACACGAGTACGATCACCGTATGAAAACCGATCCCGAGTTTAAACGTCTCGTGGAAAGTTACCAGTTCATGGACCCGCTGAACCCGAGGGATAGTTTGTACGGAGGAAGGACCAATGCCACCTGTTTGCTGTACCAAGCCGACGAAGAGAAAGGAGAAGAAATCAAATACTTGGACGTGTGTTCGCTGTATCCCTACGTGTGCAAATATTGTCGCTTTCCTGTAGGGCACCCGCAATTGCTGACGGAACACATCGACCTGAAAAACATTCGACAATACGAAGGCTTGATCAAGTGCAAAGTTTTGCCTCCCACGAACCTCTACCATCCCGTCTTACCTCACCATTGTCAAGGCAAACTGATGTTTCCCTTGTGCCGTACTTGTGCCGAAACGTGCAACCAAGACCAACCTTGTCAGCACACCCAGGAAGAACGGGCCTTGACGGGAACCTGGGTCAGCGTAGAATTGTTCAAAGCTCTGGACATGGGATACCAACTGTTAGAAGTGTACGAAATTTGCCACTTTCCCAAGACACAACAATACCGCAAGGGTGACCCTACTCAGAAAGGCATTTTCGCCGACTACGTGGATGCCTTTTTGAAACTGAAGCAAGAAGCCAGCGGCTATCCTTCCTGGTGTCACACTCCCGAAGACCAAATACAATTCAAAGAGAAATACCGGGAACAAGAAGGCATCACTTTAGACCACATCGAGAAAAACGAAGGCAGGCGATCGTTTGCCAAAGTGATGTTAAATTGCTTGTGGGGTAAAATGGCACAACGACCGTGTTTACCCAAGACGGAATATTTGACAGAACCTTCCCGCTACTTCCAGATGATTCACGATAAAACCAAATACATGAAACACGTGGACGTCGTTCGAGAGAATTTGATCTTGGTCAATTACGAAGAAGATCTGGACTTTGTACAAGACGACCCTTTTGGAAATGTCATCATTGCGGCTTACGTGACAGCCCATGCTCGCTTAAAATTGTACGAAGCTTTAGAACTGTTAGAAGAACGCGTCCTGTACTTTGACACGGACAGTTGCATTTACATCCATCACCCGATTCAACATCACCCTGACATCGAAGGAGACCGTTTAGGAGCCTGGACAGACGAGCATCCCGACGACAAGATTCTAAGTTTTGTCAGTGGCGGTCCCAAAAATTACGGCTACCAATACCGTGACAAACAAGGAGAAGTGCACACGACGTGCAAAGTGAAAGGACTGACTCTGAATTATCGTACCAGTCGAGTGGTCAACTTTGGGGTATTGAAAGAAGCCTTGCAATCGGGAGAGGATGGAAACTTTAAAGTGACCACCTTTCAACCGAACAAGATTGTACGTTTACCCACTCACCACATCGTCAGTCGACCCTTGGAAAAAGTCTATCAAATCGTGTACCAGAAGCGAGTTCGACTTCCCAATCATTTCACCTTACCGTATGGACACGTTGGTATAAAACATTGGTTGTAAGATAGTTACCCACCAGAAAGATGACTTCGCCACAGCAAGAATCGAGTGAGAAACCCGATGAGAACTCCAAGTTCAAACCCTACCATTTTCCAGTCTTCTTACCTGACTATTGTGATTGTGCCCGTCGATTGGACACGTTTCAGAAATGGCCTACGGATAGGGAAGGATTACCTTCTTCGCATGTTTTAGCTAGAACAGGATTTGTCTACTTGGGACCTGAGTCAGGATTGGGATACAAGGTACAGTGTTTTGCTTGCGGACTGAAGTTACGAATGGATCTATGTATCTATAAAGATTCAGCTATTCTGGAACATACTCGATGGTCTCCGCACTGCCCTTACCTTTCTATGGCCTTTCCACCCATCACACTACGGTACAATGTTGACGGTACCTTAGAGACGGTACCTTCCGAAACAAGACATAAAAAACGTAAAAAAGGAAAGATGTACAAGCTGGAGACTGCATTGCGACTAGTATAAAAAGGGGGCTATGGTCAAGATCGATAGTTCATTGTGACTACCAAGACCGAGCGAACAAGATGAATACTTTGAAAAAGACATCGTTTCAGTTTGGGGATTGTAAAAAAGTTGTATCTTCCTCTAGTGTGACTAATATTGGATGGATAAGACCCATGCATTGCGACGGAAAATGTCCGGAAGGAAACTGCGATTGTCCATGTGGTTACCATTGTAATTGCGTAACGGAGTTTGCAGACGAGTGCGATTGTGAGCCTTGCGATGGGACCGATGCTGTACCTTGTGACCTGAGCGATGCCGTAAAGCATCATGGGAACTTTAGTGCCCCTACCCCTGTCATGGAAAGTGATGCTGTGCGTGTCAAACCTGTGGGATGCGAAAGCGATGCTGCTCGTCCTCTTGGACATTTTACTGGGTTTCGTTTTAAAAGGGAATGTTCACCTTCACGTCTACCCCCCTACGGATGTCATCCAGCCCTGAGCAAACTCCTACCCATGTCACTCAACCCTCATCGAAACGAACCTGTGAAAGACGAATATTCGTTTCCTGTGCGTTTGTCGGAATACTGCGACTTTGAAAATCGTCTTCAATCGTTCAAAGGAAAATGGCCAAAGTATCTGGGAGGACCGACCCCCGAAGAATTAGCCAGAGCCGGATTTTTCTACTTGGGCGAAGGAGATAAAGTCAAGTGCTTCAGTTGCGGTGTGTCACTTCACCACTGGGAACCGCAAGATTCGGCCTACGTAGAACATGCTCGATGGTCACCGAATTGTCATTACTTACCTTTAGTGGGACCGAGACATTGAAGTAACTTCTTACCATAATCATCTGTTCATGGATACTTTACAAGAGAACATTTGTGCTTTGCCTGTGGAGTTGAGAGAACGCATTTACCGAGAGCTGGTCAAAATACAAGTGAAACGTAAAGAACAATTGCATCCGATACGTCACCGGTGTTTGAACCACTGGTACCTGAAGGCTATACAAGGACTGATTCAATTGAAAGTGTTCCATTGGACAGACATTGATCAACGACCTCCTGGTTATAAAAAGGAATGGTTTGGTATTGACGATTCTATCTACTACATTGTAAACGTATTGCATCGAATTCCAGAGGAAGAGTTAACGAATTACCAACATCTTTCACACAATGTCAACTTGGTGAAAGAGGAAACTTCTGAACGAATTGTAATGTGTAGATTAGTGACTCAACGATTTAAATTCGACACTGAAGTGAAACCATGTTTGTGCAAAGAGTACATTTCTTGTGTCAGACCAAAGAGGATTTAGTATGACCTATTTATGGATACTTTACAAGAGAACATTCGTGCTTTGCCTGTGGAGTTGAGAGAACGCATTTACCGAGAGCTGGTGAAAATACAAGTGAAACGTAAAGAACAATTGCATCCGATACGTCACCAGATCTTTAACCACTGGTATTTGAATGGTATAAGAGAACTGATTCGTCAGAAATTCTTTCAATGGTCAGACATTGTTCAAAACTTTGAGGTCGCTAATGATCGACATGTTCATAATTATGGTTACTTCGAGATTCACCTACAGCAATACATTGAGGAAGACAAGTTAAAGGATTACCAACATATTTTACGTGGAATCTACTTAGAGGAAGAGGAAACACCTAAACGAACTCTGACGTTTCGGTTACAGTATGCAAGATTTAGATTCCCTACTGGAGAACGAAGATCTCTGGCTAGAAAGTACGTCTATTGCATCCGAAAAAAAGAGAATATAAAAACAGGCTGCCATGCCACGGTTTATGTCACATGTCATCCAACAGATTCCGTGGAAGGAACTCAATGACCATATTCAAACCGTGGATCATTACCATCAATTATTACAAGAACTGTATCCATTCAATTTTGGACGACAAGTGGTGTGTGTCTTAGTGACTTGTTTTCTGGGATTTCGTTTACCAGCCGATTCTTTGTGGACTCTTTACGATCAGTACTTACCACCTCCATGGCCTTAAATGGTCACGAAAAACTCCTTTTGCTCAAAGCCTTGCGTTTTCATCTGGATACTTCTCGACCTCAACAGGAAAAAAAGATTCGTCAACTTTTAGCGACCCAAGACGTGTATGACGATGTGTGTGTAGCTTGTGACTTACACCCTCATTGGACAGATGTTCGTGATTGGAAAAAGGGGGGTTTTGAGGCTTGGACCCAAGAAGTGGCCCAGTATGCACAAGAGTTGTTCAAGGAAAAAAGTTACTTTTCAACCTGTGTTAGTGACGGTGCCAGAAGAACCCGTCACCGAGAACAACCACTCGCTTCAGGACAGGACTGTCATGGACATGCCTGAAAGGTCATTCCGGGAGGACACTTGTGTGACAATACCTCATGTAGAGACTGTAAGAACATTACACACTGTCCCTAGGACATCTTGGTTAACCAAAACATGTTGTACAGACACTTGTTTATATTCCACTTTGATCGCTTTGCTGTGTTTTATATTCCTGTACATCACTATTTGGGTTGTATGTATTTTTGTCTTTCGTGTTCATATTTGAAACATTCAATAAACGTGTTCTGAAAAAGTATATAAACTCTTGTCTTGTTTGTTTTTTCGTGTCACAAGTGACATTTCTCATACCATGGCTACCTCTGCTGTCTCTGCTCCCTCTTCCTCTACTGTCAAAGTCATCGACGAACACTTAGATCGTGCCAGTTGGGAGGCTTTGTATCTTCGCCATCCCTTTAACATGCTCATTGCTGGACCTAGCGGTTCAGGCAAAACCGAATTCGTCAAACGTTTGATCGAACATAAACATCATTTGATCGATCGGCCCCCTCAACGGATCGTGTGGTGTTACAAAGAGTGGCAATCGGCGTACAGCCTCTTGCGAGAAAGTCAAGGCGATTCCATCGTGTTTGTGGAAGGCATTCCTAAAGAAGACGACGGCATCGTCTCTGACTCCCGTCTAACCCATTTGGTCATTTTCGACGACATGTTAGGAGAAGACGAAGAAGAAATTAAATTGTGGTTTACGCGCAAAGGGCATCACCGTAATGCCAGTGTCGTTTACATCACCCAAAATTTGTTTCAACAAAGTAAAGCCCATCGCACCATCAGTCTCAATGCGCATTACGTGGTCTTGTTTAAAAGCCCTCGAGATAAATCGCAAGTGCAAGTCTTAGCCAAACAGTTAGGAACGCCTTGGCTGACTCAGGCGTACGACGATGCCACTCAAACGCCACACGCCTATTTACTCGTCGATTTGAAACCTACGACCCCCGAGGATTTGCGATTTCGTACCCACTTGTTTCACCACTGGTGCCAAGACGGAGGGCCTGTCCTGTACACGTCTCCGTCCTCGACTTCATTTCACTCCCCATGAAAAAAATCTATAAAAACCTCAGACCCTTTTTCGTCTGTCTCACACAGTGTGAACATGACATCCCTTCAGTCGCATCTTCCCGTCAAATTGATTCGTGCCTTGTATGGCATCAGCCGAGAAAAAGATCCACAAACACGAGCCCGTGTCTTAGAAGCTAGTCTCAAAGAAGTCTTACGATGGTTCACGGTGACGGCACGTCAATTACTCCAAGGAATCATTCAGATTCCTCATCAAACCCAACGCTTTTTCGATCGAAACAAAGTCGCTTTGGTCCAACTGGCCGATCCCCGCATCGACACTCAAACCAAAAAACAAATCATTTTGAAACCTGGAGGGAGCGGTACTCTAGGAGGGGTCATCATTCGCTCACTCTTAAGATGGGATCCTAATGCCCCCAAAGTTATCCCCAAGACAAAAGTCCAACGAAGCCCCAAGAAGAAAAAGAAAAAGACCAGGTCCCCAAGAAGAATAACTTCTCCAGTGGCAGGACCCTCCTCTTACCAGACACCACCACCACCATCACCCCGGAAAAAGAAAAGAAGCCCCCAGAAAAAGAAACAGAGAAAAAGTCCCCAGAAAAAGAAAAGTCCACAGAAGAAGAAGAAAACTAGTCGCAAGAGAGGCACTTCGGCCAGGACGCAACCTTACACTCGCAAGCCACGACCTGCCACAGCGTCTCCGGCAGCCTCACGTTTGTCCACTTCTCCGTTGATGTCACCAGGAACTGAAGAGTACTTGGAGACGTTGATCACACCAAGAACTTCTCCGTTGATGACCCCCAAAAGAACTTCCCCAGTGGCAGGACCTTCCAATTTAGCGGCAGTGGCTGCTGCTCACAAAGTACCTTCTCCCAAAATCAAAGTCCATGAAAGATCGGGCATGTTACAAAGTTTACTGGATTTGTCCAAGCAAGAACTGGCTCGATTTAGTCCGTTACGTACCCCTGCACGACGTGTCATGCCTGTCCTCAAACTGATAAAACGTAAAGACAATCAGTGGCGACGAGTTCCAGTATAAAAAGACCTGTGACCAAGTCGGGGGTATCAGTGAACTTGTAAAAGATGTCACCTCCAAGAAGCCACAAAAGAAAGAGACAAAGGCAGACGCGTCATCCGACAAAGCGCTTAGCCAAGCATCGACGTTACCCTAAAAAAAGACACAGTCGTTCCAAGAAAAAGAGGCGTCAACAAAGGGGAGGATTCCTTGGCGATTTTCGGAAAAACATTGTCAGCTTTATGACAAAGCGATAGTCCCAGAAAAAAAAAGATAAAAGGGTGTGCGTTAAGTCATCGACGTTAGTGTCTGTTCGGTGAATGTCCCGGAACCCACAAGCAAAAATGTCATCCTCCAGAAAACCCCAAGGAAAAAAAAGGAAAGAACTGCCACCACGTTTAGCCAAACATGGGGACCTGTTATCTGTCCTGTCCAAAGCTTCTCCACCCCTACGAAAAAAACTCATTCAAACGGCCTCCAAAGAGGTCATCGATACCGTGTGCGAATGTTGTTTGAACGTTTTGAAAGGCACGATCCCTTTGTCCAAACACCAGAAACAATGCTTAGGCAAACATCGTCACGTTCTTCGGAAAATGGTTCAAAAGAAAATTCCCATTCGTCAAAAAAAGAAGATGTTGGTCCAACGTGGAGGCATTTTACCTCTCTTGTTAGGCCCCATACTAAAAGGAGTCTTGGGAACCATGTTGGGAGGACTGATGGGAGCAAGATAAAAAGGCCTTCGGAAGTCCCAAGATCTCAGAATTCATCCCTGACAACCCCATGGAAGGACGAAAACTAGCTTTAGTGCCTTACAAACGATGGATGGAATACCATCGGTGGCAAGAACAACGCACCCCGCATTTACCTCCCAATCCCAATTTGAGCGAAATGTCCCAGTTACAACACGAATTGCAGTCCTTGATGGATCGCCAAGATTTGTCCGAAACAGAAAAATCGCAAAAGTACGGTCAACTCTTGCAACGATTGCAACTCTTTCACCAGAAAGCTTTAGACGAAACAGCTCTACCCACTCTGAAAGATTTTAAGACCTTGATGAAAAGTCCAGCACCATCACCAGTACCAGTACCAGTACCAGTACCAGTGGTCAAGACAGAAAAAGGAGAAGAAGAAGAGGAAGGGTTTCTAACTCCACCAGAAAAAGTACGCAAGTTAACAACACCACCTACCTCCAGAATTGGATGGATTAAAAAGATGATGGCCACCCCTTCTTCATCACAAGAGAAAAAGAAAGTGAAGACAGAAGTGAAACAAGAACAGATATCCCCTGCACAAACATCCTCCTCCTCTTCGACACCTATTGCTGGTCGCACACGCAAAGCCTTGCAATCCAAGAAAATACCCCAAGAGAAAAAGAGTAGCCTCTTCCAAGAGTGGGTGCCTTATTAACACATCAACCAACAGAAAAAATGGAAAAAGTCTTAGCCAGCATTTACTACGATCCCTCCCATCCTGCAGGTTACGCAGGAGTTCAAAAATTGTATCGTGCTGCCAAAACTCGACTGAAAAGTCTCCGTTTACCTCAAGTGCAACGATGGTTACAAGAACAAGCTACCTACACTTTACACAAACCCATTCGACGCAAGTTTGCCAGAAGTCGCACCCGAGTGGAAGGCATCGATCATCAATGGCAAGCCGATTTAGCCGATGTCTCTCATTTGGCCAGCTACAATCGCGGCTACAAATATTTGTTTTGTGTCATCGACGTCTTTTCCAAATTTGCCTGGGTCGTGCCCTTGACTTCCAAATCGAGCAGCGAGTTAGTGCGAGCCCTGCAACGGGTGTTGAAACAAAGCGGTCGTCGCCCTCTTCGATGGCAAACGGACAAAGGCACCGAATTTCTGAACCAAGCTTTCCAAAAAGAATTAAAGAAACGTGACATTCATTTTTTTACCACCGAGAATCCCGAAACCAAAGCCAGTATCGTGGAACGTTTTCAACGTACTTTGAAAGAACGCATGTGGAAATATTTTACGCATCACCACACTCTGAAGTACATCGACATCTTACCGCACCTGGTGCAAGCGTACAACCAATCTTACCATCGAAGCATCGGACGTGCCCCGCAAGACGTGACTCCCGACAACGAAGTGCTGGTGTTCGAGCGCCTGTTCGGTACGTCCCCGACGAGGGCTGTCCCCAAGAAAAGTGGAGAGTTGACCGTGGGAGATTGGGTGAGCATTGGCAAAACCAAACGCACTTTCGACAAAGGTTACTTACCTAACTGGACGACCGAACTGTTTCGCGTCACTGGACGAGTACATGGCCGTCATCCTGCCGTCTATAAATTGGAAGACATGAACGGAGAAGTACTCAAAGGAACGTTTTATTTGCCCGAGTTACAACGTGTCACCAAAAAAGAAGACGACGTGTACGACATCGAAAGCATTCTCGAACGCAGAACCCGTAAAGTGGGCAAACGACGTGTCAAAGAAGTCAAAGTACGTTGGAAAGGATATCCACCCAGTTTCGATTCTTGGATCGACGCTTCGCAAGTCATCGACTATAAAAAGAAGAAGTGACCATCATGCCCTTTCACACAGCAGCAGACGCAGCTACGTCGACCAGTCCTTCTTCCCCTAGTTCTTCTGTGCAAGATTTACAAAAACAACCCTTGTGGGTGTGGTGTGGAGAACGTGTGCCTAAAACGCAAATCGTCTTTTTCTGCCAAATCTTCGTGGTGTATTGTGTCATCGGGGCAGCCATCGCCAATTTGAGTTTGCAACAAGGAGACAAACAATTGTGGACCATTTTATTGAGCAGTTGCATCGGTTACCTGCTTCCCAATCCCTCCCTGAAATTCTCCTCGAACGGGAACGTTGTGTCCAGTGCCAGTGCCAGTCACCACTCCAACAACCACAACCAGAACCCCATTTTGGGCGGAGACACACCTCTGACATCCACTAATATTCCCTCGGACAGCCACAGAACTCTGGAATTATGAGTCACCAAAACCAATTTTACTTAACCTTACCCAGTGACAGTTCCATGGAGGTGTTTCCCCACAACACGTTGTGCTGTTACACGGCCAAATTACCTCAGGCCATCCCCTTAGATCACGAAGCCCATTGGGAAGTGGCTTTAGTGGAAATCATTCACCCGACCCAAGTCCTCAATGTCATTCCCAATCAAAATTTTTTTAATGTGGAAGTTCATGACGAGTCATTGCAACAGGAGTTGAATAAGAAAGTCACGTATGACAATAAAATCTATAATGAGAAAACTCAAAAATGGACCTACCACTTTTTAATTCCCCCAGGTTATTATTTCAGTGGTCAACATTTGGTCAACGTCATAGCTGCCAAGTTTAATGGCGTGTTTGGGAAAGCTTTGGAGCATGCCAAAATAAGTGTCACCATGGAGTACCACAAAGTAGCTCGTCGCTTCTCGATGAGATTTGAGCGGAGTAAAATCATGTCCATTTTATTTTGTCCTGAATTGTTTGACATGTTGGGCGGAGACATGAACCTGAGAATGAGCATACTCAAGAACAACGAATTACCCATCGTTTACGACAACGAGTCTTTTAGCAAGTTATTTCGTACCCCAGTAGAACTGAACCAAGGACTGAATTTGATGTTCGTGTACTCCGATGTGGTGGAATACAACGTGGTGGGACACACCTCCGTGCCGTTACTGCGTGTCATTCCTTTCAAAGTGGATTCTGCCGCAAACGCTGACGAGGAAGGTGGAAACACTTACCACGTTCACCGCGAATTTGTCCATCCTCATTATTTGCCGGTCAGCAAGTCGTATTTGGACACGGTCAACATTACTATAAAAGGAGATTTGGGACAAAATATTCCATTCACCAAAGGAAAAGTCACGGTGAAACTCCATTTTCGAAAACGGTTCTCTCACGATTCGTAAGCAAGTCATGTATCCAGTGTACCAAGGGGTTGCACGACAGCGAGGACACGGTTTAGGAGATATGTTAAAATCGGCCTTTCGTTCGGTGGCCCCGGTGTTGAAACCGATGGTGACACGCGGATTGCACGCCTTGAAAGATGCGGCACTGACGCAAGGCAAAGAATTTCTCCAAAATGTCATCATCGACAAACAAAACCCTAAAGAAGCCTTCATGAGGGCAGGCAAAAATGTCCTGCTGCAAACGGGTAAAGACATTTTAGGCCGACGAGACACACCTATAAATGCCCTGCACGCTACCGAGTCAGGCATTCAGCAAGGACAAGGCAGAAAGAGACGACGAAGAAAACACCCTTTCACCAGACTTCAAGCTAGAAAAGCCAAGAAAAGAAGAACCGTTCGAGACTTAGACGTTTTCGATTATTGAGACACAGAAAAAATGATGCACCGAGAGTCATGTGCTTGTTCCAAGACGGAACTGGATATGTTTGCCATGCCCCCCACCATGATGACGATGCAAGAATCCCAGTGGGTGGAATTTCATCCCGTCTCCTCTTTGACGGATTCCGCTCCCATCGAGTTCGAAATCAAAGGACAACCCGAAGATTACATCGATCTGAATAGCAGTTACCTGTATTTGAAAGTCAAAGTGATCAAAACTGACAACACCAATCCTGGAGCCAATGATAGGGTAGCGCCCGTCAACAATTTCATGCATTCCTTGTTCAGCGAAGTGGACTTGTACTTGAATAACAAACTGGTCAGCAGCAGCATGGATACTTACCCATATCGTGCCTACTTGGAAAATCTCTTGACGTACGGAAAAGAAGCCAAGAATACTCATCTGGATGCTTGCGTGGTATGGAAACCTGACACGGCAGGTGCAGGCACGTTTAGCGACACAGCCCTGACAGAAGATGACAATCCTCACAATGTGGGGTTTAACACACGTAGAACTAAAATTTTGCAAGGACGTAGTTTAGAACTGATGGATCGTTTGCATTTGGACATGTGGTTACAAGAAAAGTATTTACTGAACGGAGTTGATATTCGCCTGAGACTGAATCGTAGCACTGCCGCTTTCCATTTGATGGCCCATGCCAACGAATACAAAACTGTTATCCAAGAAGCCAGACTTTACGTACGCCGTGTGGAAGTGTTACCTAAAGTGGGAAACGACATCAGTCAGACGTTGAGCAGAACGACCGCCAAGTATCCCATACGACGTGTGGAAGTGAAAACGTTCACCATTCCTGTTGGACAGCGATCCATGATCGAAGATCATCTGTTCCAAGGACAGTTACCCAAGCGTTTGATCGTTGGTATCGTCAGGAATTCAGCTTTCAATGGACTTCATAACGAAAATCCTTTTGAGTTTCGACACTCTAGCGTGTCCAAAATCGAAGTCAGTCGTGACGGCAAGACCTTGTGTACACGACCCTTTGAGCCTAACTTTGCCCAGAACAATTACTTGAGATCGTACTTGTCCCTGTACGAAGCCACCGGACAGTTAGGAACCAATACCAGTCACGGTATTACGTACGAAGATTATGCAGGAGGCTACGCTTTGTGGGCTTTCGATTTCACTCCAGACCAAGGCAGCGACGAGGGACATTTCCACCCTATAAAATCTGGCCAGATTCGTGTGGAAATTCAGTTTGCAAATCGAGACCCTGCTGATCCAACGTTGAACGTGATCCTGTATGCAGAATTTGACAATACAATAGAAATCAACAGTTTGAGAGAAGTCATTCTAGATTACTAGAAGCCATGGAAGACTGTTATCCCTCTTTACCTAGTGAAGAAACTTTGGACATGAAATGTGAGGAGACCGTGGAAGGAGAATCCCAAGACAAAGACGAAGAAATTGTCATGATGAAGTCGAGATGGCCAGAACAAGAAGCTCATTTAGTCTCCTGTTTTGCCAAACACTTGGTCGACAAAATGACGGAATTGATCAAGAAAAATTGTTATGGATGTCAAAACGATCATCCCAGTCAAATTCAACACGATAAATGCCTGATGTTGAGTCAAGAAGAAAAATTGGACGAGTATCTGGACGAAGCTTGGAGTCTCATCTCGGAGAAAGACGTGTTGCACCAGTGGTATAAAGACTTGCGTGAACATTCTTGTCCACCATTAACCACTCAAGAGATCCATCGTATCGAAGCTCTCCTGAATCAGAGTGAGGAAACAGAACGAATAACCGTTTATTCGTCAGACATTTTCAAGCAAAAAGTCAGGATCGAATTGACGACTTATTATTACCTGTGAAGAAGAAAAAAAACACAAATCAATGGATACCTGGGAACTTTATTACCTTTTGAACCATAGTTCGTATACGGCTTCTTGGAATCCTGTCGTCTGTGCTAAAGATGAACTCCCTCATCGCAAACCTAAAGACCATCAAGCTTACGTGATCAACACGGACGAAAGTCATCTCCCAGGAACCCACTGGGTAGCCGTCTACTTTCCTCAAGAAGGATGTGTGGAATATTTCGATTCGTACGGATTGCCCCCTTTGGAAGACGATATCATCGACTTTATGAGAAGAAATGCTCAAACCACCCGATTCAATAACGTGAAATTACAAGGCACAGATTCCTTGGTGTGTGGACAGTACTGTGTGTATTTTCTGCATCATCGCAGCCTGGGCTATTCCTTAGAACATTTAGTGACTCATTTTGATCCTCGTTCTTCTGCTAGAAACGATGTGAAAGTAGATCGATGGTTTTGTGACCATTATGCTTATCTTTTGTCTCAAGCTAGGAAACGTAGTGTCCATCAATGGCCTAATGATTTCCAACAGTGGAAATCACAATTTCATTCACAACGTTGTCAGCCCTGTTTAAAGTAGATTGTCCATTGAGAAAAAAGTTTGTGATTTGAAAAAAATGTTTGATGTTATAGTGTTGGATTATTGTTAAAAATGTTAGAGTTGTTGTTTAGTGTTAAGTGATTTTTGAATAAAAAAATGTTGTGTTTTGAAAAAATGCCTTTGTCTTTTGTTTAGCTATAAGAATGTTGAATTGATGCTCTTTCATTTCTTACTATCCCTCTCATGACAATCACTGAACGTTGCGAATCGAAAATCGTGTGGGGATGTTTTCCTTCACGTCCGCGCTTTCACTATAATAACCGGGGTTGTTTCCAGTCTAGCCATCCATTGTCGACTCATCCTCCTAAGAAGATGTGCTCCAAACTAGCTAAGCTCAACGAAGCCTACGTGAATTTGCATAGGGTCAGACACAGTCTGATACCGAAGCCAGAAGAAATAGAGAATGTGAGAATGTTAAAAATCACTGAAGACCTGATAGAAGAGCTCTTCAGAGAAGAAGTGAACAGGGAAAAAGAAGAATGGACGGAGAAGTACAGACTTCAGAGACAGCAGCAACAGCAGCAACAACAGCAACAGCAGCAACAACCTGAAGCTGACAGAGGCTTTGTCGATTGTCGTATCGACACCAAAGAGTTCTTCTTCTCTTTCCGAAGAAGCAGACCTATCGCCAGAAAGTCTATCCTCAGAGGACATCGCATTCTTAGAAACTAAAAAAGAATGCCATAGCAAAAAAAAAAAAAACAGCCCTTTTCAGGGCTACCCCAATACTCTAGAAAAGAAGTAATGATCCATTTGCCAATGTGTGTAGGTAGAGTAGTGTGAAAATAAACACTAACTCTTTCTTAAAAATTTTGAGGGTATGTGTTGGTGTGTTTGTGTTTGTAAGTGATAAAGTAGGTTGGTGTGGATAGTAGATTAAAATGATGTTAGTTTGTTTTTTTGGGCTGATTGAGGTGTATATTTGGGGTTAGATTGGATTGCTTTGAGTATGTGGATAGTCTATTGAAGTGATGGGGAGCATAAAAAAGTGAGCGAGTGTTTCTTTTAGGTCCGCGCGTTGTTGTTGCTTTTTTTTTTGGTCATGATCTAGGTAAGATGAATTTTATGTTTTTAGGGGGATGTTTTCCTTCACGTACGCGCTTTCAGTATAAATTGAAACTCGTTCGGCAGTCCAGCTACCCTTGTTGATTGATCAACACAGCCAGAAGAATGACTAGCAGAATAGTGAAACTGTTAGAACTCCAGATGCACCTGGAATATGCCAGGCGGATAGTAAACGAACTATCAGCGGAGGCTATAGTAGAAGAAGCAAGAATAAAGAAGGAAGAAGAGGAGAGAAGACAGAGGGAAGAGGAGGAAAAGAAAAGAGAAGAGATGATGTCGTTTAATATTCCTGAAACAGAGGATTGGGGTGCTGAAGCGAATCATCCTCCCTCTGCGCTCCCCAGAAGAAAGGTGAAAGAAGACTGGGGAAGAAGATGCGTGTGCGGCGCCAGGCCAGGAAGGTGCAACCATTAGATAGGTGCATCTGGAGTTTAAAAAACAGCCCTTTTCAGGGCTACCCAATAGTCTAGAAAAGAAATAACTATTAATTTGCCAATGTGAGTAGGTAGAGTAGTGTGAAAATAAACACTAACTCTTTTTTAAGATAGTGTGAGGGTATGAGTTTGTGTGTTCGTGTGTTTGTGTTTGTAAGAGCTCAGGTATGACTGTGTGAATAGTAGATTATGGGTTTCTTTATTGTTTCTTAGAGTATGTGGAGAGTATAGTTTGGGCTTGATTATATGAAATGAGAAAAGTGGGGATGTTTTCCTTCACGTACGCACGTTGTTGGTCATGATCTAGGTAAGATCAATTTTATGTTTTTAGGGGATGTTTTCCATCACGTCCGCGCTTTTTGTATAAGAACCCACAGTATTCGTGGTTCAAACCATTCTGCAAAGAATAAAAAAAGAAGATGGCTTCAAACCACCTTAACAAAATGGAAAAATTGCAAAACGTCATGGACAATTTAGGAATGTTTGAGCAAATGTTGGTTAACCTAAACGAGGATCACTACTCATATAGTCCCCATAGAGTGAAAATGGAGATAAACAATTTACGAAAAATGAAGGTAATCATTAGTGATCTGTTGAAAGAAATAAAGGAGGAAAAGGAGGATGAAGAGGAAAGGATAAGGATGAGAGAATGGAATGAAAAAATTGAAAAAGAAGAAGAAAATGAAAAGAGGAAGAAAGAAGAGGAGGAAGAGAAGAAGAAAGAAGAGGAGAAGAAAAAAAAGAAAGAGAAGAAGAGTGTAGGAGATAAAATAAGAACTTGGTGGAGGAAAAGAAGAAATTAGAAGAAGAAGAAGAAAACCCAAAGGCCCTTTTCAGGGCCAGCCATATTTCTCGAAAAGAGATAGCCTTTCCATTGCCTACCCCTTTTTTTAAAAAAAATTTTTTTAAAATTTAAAAAAAATCCCATGTTAAATTCCCCTTGTACGTAGAGTGACCCACGATTTATTCCCATGTTAAATTCCCCTTGTACGTAGAGTGACCCACGATTTTTCGCCATGTTAAATTTCCATTGTACGTAGAGTGACCCAGGGGTCCCTGTAATGCTAATTCCCATTGTACGTAGGGTGACCCCATTCACTACTGGTGGGTGGTGTCGTTTCAGTATTCCGTGATGAATATTTCAGACATGTTTGCTGACTGGTTCACAGTACGTTTACATACGGCCAAAGCCATCAACCACACTTCTTTGTCCTTTTTTGTTTCCTGCATGCTTGAAAGTTGATGTATAATAGGTTTTCTGCATGATAACACACCTTTACAACCGACGTAAATGTTCTTTGTAATTGTCCATGTTACTGATAGTATTTGTTCAGTAATAATAATAATAATAATAATAATAATAATAATAATAATAATGATAATAATAATAATAATAATAATAATAATAACCCTTCCCAAAAAATGACAGTAAATTGAACAACAACTGTTGGGATTGCACACAGATTAGGCTGATAACAGTAATGCCGAATATTTTGGCACCTTGGACAGATTATGCTAATGCAGCACATGATGTGATTACTAGAGTTATCTTCATCGTGACATTGCACACTTTGCACAGATGATCAACTGTTAATTATGTAGTTAGAAACAAAGTATGTTTCTTATTGGTGTGAATTATAACTTTATACAATGTTTCACATTACGTCTGCATTTCAACGGAAGCATGTTAAGTTCCGGGTGTGCCGAGTTTATCTGAAATGTTTATTATAGTTCTAACTAAATGTATTGTTTACAAAGGAGAAGCTCCTTCAATATTCATATCGATGCCTTCCTTTTTCCATTTCAACGTAACTGAATGGTATATAGTATACAATAATATGTACTCGGTCTGTGCACACTTCGCTGAATATATAATAACAATAATAATAATAATAATAATAATAATAATAATAATAATAAACTATCTTTAATTAGGATAACACATTTGGTCTTGGCTGACCCATCTGCCATGTGGTCCTCAGTTTTTGTAATTGGCTATGTTAAAAAAATATATACATATATTTAATACAAAATAAGAAAATAAATACACAAAATAAAAATAGAAGACCATGCACATAACCAGGTATCGTCGCACAATCATTCGTACATATTTAACATAAATTACTATGTGTGACTATACTGGGAAACATACAAATATGAACAATATTCAATACACAGGTACATACATTTCAGCATAAGTCTTACAATAAATATATATATATAAGATCTGGATATATCAATTATGGATATGATTATAAAGTTTTCTATTCAGAGCTTTTAATATGTCATTCCAGCTGGTCTAGAAGGAATTTCTTTAATGATATTTTAAAAGAAGCAAGGGAAGTTGAATTACGTATCCTCGTTGGTAAGGAATTCCATACAGTAGGTGCTGATACAGAAAATGAGCTTTTGTAATGATTGGTTTTCGACCAAGGAATCTGGAGATCGTTGTTAGTCGTCGATCGGAGATTACGCTCAGTATTTGATGATCTTAGTTTAATTATGTTAGAGATATAATCTGGAGAAAGACCGTTTAAAGACTTGTATATCAGGATTCCTTTAAAATAAAGAATACGTTTTTGTATAGGTAGACATTGTAGACGTGAAAACAAAACTTTTGAGGGAGTCATAGCAGGAAGTTTCAGTATTATTCGGGCTGCCCTTTTCTGGAGGCTATCAATTCTGGACAGATTATAATTTGATGTGTTTCCCCATATGGTACAGCCGTAATCTGTCAGTGGTAGTATATAACCCGAAAACTAAATTTCAAGTGATTGTGGAGTTAGAAATTTCGAAAGCAATTTTAACAGAGTTATTCTTTTGACTACCATTGCACATAGGTGATCGATATGCGCATTCCAGCTAAGGTGTTGATCAATGTAGATACCAAGATGTTTTTGATTTTTGACAATAGATACGTCTAAACCATTTTGAGTTAGAAGTAAATCCATGTTAGTAGATAGACGCTGCCTTGTTCCAATTGTCATACATTTCGTTTTAGAGATGTTAGTAGTGAAGGGGGGCACTTTACGGACAATGGGAATTACCATTAAAAACACCCCTGGGTCACTTTACGGACAATGGAAATTTAACATGGCGAAAAATCGTGGGTCACTTTACGGACAAGGGGAATTTAACATGGGAATAAATCGTGGGTCACTCTACGGACAAGGGGAATTTAACATGGGAATAAATCGTGGGACAATCTACGGACAAGGGGAATTAACATGGGAATAAATCGTGGGACAATCTACGTACAAGGGGAATTTAACATAGGAATAAATCGTGGGTCACTTTACGTACAAGGGAAATTTAACATGGGGAATAGATCGTGGGACTGTCTAGGGACAATGGGAAATTTAACATTACGGAAACCCCTGGGGGATATAGCCTCAAGGGAATTTAACATATGGAAATTGAACATGGTGGATCTGTATAGCGTCAAGGGGAATTGAACATGGTGGGACTATCTAGGGACAATGATGGTAGAGGGTCAAACACAACAGAGACAGAAACATACATACACTAGTACAAGCGTGGGATTTATATATAAAGCATTACCAAGACCTGAAATCTTGCTGGGGTGTTCAAAAATTTGCATAATTGTAATGATGCTATAAATAGCTATAATCAAGGAAATGCTCAACGACAAAATGGATGTGACTAAAAGTAACGTTAAAATGACGAAATTGTCCCAGAATTTAAAGGAAAATAAACATATCCCCGAAAATTAAGTTACAATGGTTTAGACTAAAATGGATGAAATTAGTAACTACTTACAATATCAACTTCTGTGACGATCGTGGATAAATACCTATGTATCTATAATCAGCTGAAATTCCTATGAAATCCCACTATCTATTTATAGCTCCAACTTGTGGGTTTTTCCTTTGGAAAATCCCACTATCTTTTTATAGCCTCAGCTTGAGTGACGTTCCTGTTTATGAATTCTAGTATATATGTATAGCTACAAAATGTGGAAATCCCCAAGTCGATATTTATAGTCTCAAAATTTCCAAAAAATGTGGAAATCCCCAAGTCGATATTTATAGTCTCAAAATTTCCAGCCTCAGTGACGTCACTGTACTGAACACTAGGGGCTAAATGGCAACAGTGTTGCAAGTGGCTGACCTGAATACGCGCTACTGTAGGTAGGTAGGTAGAGTGTATCTGATAGGGATAAAGTGAGTTTTATAGGGACAAACAGAGACCAATACACACACACACACACACACACAACATACGCGCAGACACACTCACACACACACACACACGCGCGGGCGCGCACACACACACACACACACACAACATACGCGCAGACACACTCACACACACACACACACACACACACACACACACACACACAGAGGGAAGAGGAAAAAACAAACCCCAAATATACTATCCACGCTCGGGAGGAAAAAAAAACAACCAAATATACGATCTACACAACGTACGCGAACACACACACACACACTATAAAATGGATAAAATTAGTAACTACTTACAATATCAACTTCTGTGACGATCGTGGATAAATACCTATGTATCTATAATCAGCTGAAATTCCTATGAAATCCCACTATCTATTTATAGCTCCAACTTGTGGGTTTTTCCTTTGGAAAATCCCACTATCTTTTTATAGCCTCAGCTTGAGTGACGTTCCTGTTTATGAATTCTAGTATATATGTATAGCTACAAAATGTGGAAATCCCCAAGTCGATATTTATAGTCTCAAAATTTCCAAAAAATGTGGAAATCCCCAAGTCGATATTTATAGTCTCAAAATTTCCAGCCTCAGTGACGTCACTGTACTGAACACTAGGGGCTAAATGGCAACAGTGTTGCAAGTGGCTGACCTAAATACGCGCTACTGTAGGTAGGTAGGTAGAGTGTATCTGATAGGGATAAAGTGAGTTTTATAGGGACAAACAGAGACCAATACACACACACACACACACACAACATACGCGCAGACACACTCACACACACACACACACACACACACACACACACACACACACACACACACACACACACACACACAGAGGGAAGAGGAAAAAACAAACCCCAAATATACTATCCACACTCGGGAGGAAGAAAAAAAAACAACCAAATATACGATCTACACAACGTACGCTAACACACACACACACACACACACACACACGCGCGCGCGCGCGCGCGCACACCACAGAGGGAAGAAGAAAACCATTATACACTATCCACACGGAGTGAAGAAATAACCCTTTATATATACTATCAACAGAGAGTGAAGAAAATAACCCATTATATTCCATCAACACAGAGTGAAGAAGAAAAAGTTTTTTGAAAGCACCTAAGCCCTCACCTGCAATGACCAACTCTGCCAAACACCTACACCCCACCCCACCCCCACTCCCAACACTACAAAACCCATTTAACCCGTTATTTTATGGCATCAGTGTGTGCTTTAGGAAACATCAAGACACAAAAATGATGGATGAATAGACTGACTATTGTTTACGAACTTGCATGCCTAAAGAGCGTGCGTGAAGGAAAACATCCTTCCATTTCAATTCTAACTAAAACATGATCCAGAGGGATAGAGAGAGGTGAAAGAGCACAATTTCATAAAGTGTGAGTAAAAACAAAACACGCCATCCTTATTATACAATGTCAAGACCAAGAGACACTTACGTTTTCTTTCTAGTCTATTCTCTTTTAGAAGGTAGTATGAAATTTCACATCAGGGCCAACGCATCGGCTCACATTGTCAATTTTTCCATTTCCATGTCTTTACTGGTACAAGTTCTTCATCATCTTCAATTTCTTCTTCTTCTTCTGAATCCCTCTTCTCTGTTTCGTCTTGTATTTTGTTTATTCTCTTTTCTCGTAGGGCACTCTGAATTCCAGTGTCCTTTCTCCTGACAACGATATTAGGTATCTTGACTTTTGTCTCTCTTTCTTAGACGAAGCAGGTATTTTGGAGACAAATACCCATTTACCTTTGCAGATATAGCAAACTTCATTAGCACTTACACACTTTCGTATGACTCTCATCAAATCAACGACCAAAAGAGTAAGTTTTGTTGCCACTTTCGCATGTGAATTATGCTTTCGTATGACTTTTAGCAAATATTTGACCAGCAGGTCGATCTATGCTGACTCTTCCATCTTTGATCGTTTGAGAGCGGAATGAATACTCTGACGCTAAGACACTCTCCTTATATACAGAGACCTGCTGCGTATGAAACCTAGTCAAATGTAATTTTGCAATAAGATGAAACGATTTCATTGAGGAAGTAAAAGGCAATGATGTACCGTATCGCCTCACACAAAACCTGAAGTGTTAGTTCAAATCCGTGTCAGCGATTTCGAAGACGACATAACTGGGCTTTAATCAATGCTCTCCATTACTGCCACAAAACCACGAGTCCTGATTCATGCCAAAAGAAATTTCGTTCGGTCCATACAAAATAGTATCACATCTGATAAACGCAAAAACGAACTTCCAGAAAACTGAGAACGACGGCTTACACCTACAACGTAAATGTATGAGTTCAAGTAGTGCGTAAAACTTAGTCAAATTAAATTTTTATAGTCAAGACGAAACGATCTCTTTTCGAAGAAGAAAGTAGACACCAAACGACAATGGCGATCCGTGTCACACAACACTTCTCAAAATGTGTATTATCAGAGGTTTGTTTAGCGATCTGCACGGTTAAATTAAATGTTGATGTATTTTGCAATAAGACGGACACAATTTCCATGGGATCGCCCATGGTACGATTGTCCGTGCATTAGTTTAATTTTTAAAAATATTTTTTTATATAAATCGCCTATAGGATAGACCCAGTAAAGCATGGCCATTCTCGTCACTGTGTGAATAGCTACTCAAGTCAATTCGAAGCGAACGCGGTAAGAAAATAAGTATAGCCAATGAAATGGCTTACAACGGGTGATGCATTGTTTTGTTCTAGGACTGTGTGGCATAATAATCCCTATGTTCTTGCGTTGTTACCATTACAGTGCAGACACTGAAATGTGAACTTACAAGCCCTCTTTGTGTGTGTGTGTGTTGTACCATTTCCTCTTACCACATCAAAATACTGAGCGTCACAGTATTGGTTCGCGTTTTCAAGCTGACCATTTTTTTATATCTCACTTAAACATTTCGACATAAACACTCACACTCACATCGGTAGAATCAGAACAAACGTGTTACAGTATTGAGGGGCATGTTATCTTTTTTTTTCAAACTAATAAATTTGGGGTTTGTATGAAGTAAAGAACCGAAAGTACAGTGAAACTCAAGGATGATGACCCAATCTGTCTGTCTATTGATGCGTGTATTTACTTAAGAAGAAATATGACCTCTAAAACACAAAGAGATACGGCAAGCATGATTAGATTAAACACAACGATGTTTTTCCTTCACGCCTGTGTAATTTAGAGTTTCAATCGTCTTTGAAGACAAACTTGGTCTCCTTTTGTAGGGCTTGAAATAATAAAAAAAAGCTGAAAAATCTTAAGCACTTTGCTATAGATAATTTCATCAACAGACTAAACAACATAAATACCGTTACAACAATAGAAAGCCTTAAATTTTCTATCAAAAAGAAATGCATGAAAAAAATTAAAGATTAACGATAACTAACCAATGAAACCGAATTTAACAAAGGCAATGACATGTGAAGAAATGCCTCTCACTTTGGAAAGGTAGGCGAATGTACTCTGTCTTGCACCATCAACTTGAAAAAAATTATAAACAGAGAGAAACCTGAATTCAAAATTCAGTTGTTTTTTCTTTTTTTCAAAATTATTTCGTTTCTTTTTTCTTTTTGTTTTGGAACAAATCTAAGCACTAATATAGAGTGGAAAAGGGAAAATGCACATACAAGCTTTGATATTTCTGAAAAAATGAGGGGATATTCCTAATGTTCATAACCACCTATATATGCTTGGACTTGTCTGTGACTTATCCACAAAACAAGATGTACATATTTCTGGTCAAGCTGCAAGTGTGTGCGTGTTTTTGAAAATGGTAAAAACTTGGATATACAATTTTCTCGTGACACTTATAAAGTGAAGAGTCTGTGCAAGTGTCAAAAGCCAAAGTCATATAAGTTTTGTATTTTGTACGGCTTGTAAAGATTTCCACTTTAGGAAATGTGAAGTATCACAAGTTATTATCACAAACAGAAGTGGAACATAGGGGCTTGCAAGAAAGAAAATAACCCAGACAGTTGGTGTCATCAAGAGTGCTAGAGACGGTACCCGAACTTGCTTGCTTGCTTACTTGAATTAAAGTGATTTTCGCTCTAATGGAGCATGTATCACTGGTTCAATAACGCACCGCGTGATTTTTAATTACTCCTGGGGAAGGAAAGAGATCCTCATCCCCCAGGCTTTTATGTACTCACAGACTATTTTTAAATTTAGCCACTCAGGTGTAGGACTAACTAGTCCTTAACAACCTGACTGAAAGGCTTTACACATGAGTGGGAATTGTCTCACCACACACTCATTTTTCTGTCCGAGCGTGGTAAAGGAGGAAAAAGGTGCTCAGCAAGACAGCCATGGATGTTAAGTACTCACCAAAACGCTAGCCCGTACTTATTTCAAATCAAGTCGTGTCACCAAAAAAAGACAACGTGTACGACATCAAAGGCATTGTCAAACGCAGAATGCCTCATTGCTAACTGGCTAGGTCTGCATTTCTTGCTCCCGCTGCTGTTGCGTATGTTTCTTCCCTCCACACCGAGTTCTGGGCCTAATTCTTTTAATTTCGTTGTACCCGAACTTACATTATCCATATTATCACCAACAAAAAAAACAAAAACAAAAACGCACAGACCTAAAAGAAACACTCACTCACTTTTTTACAGAACATTACTATTTTTAAAATTTTGATAAGCGACGGAAACGAACAACTTAGAGTCACACTTTCTAACCAAGATAAAGAAATCATGTGCTGATAGACTCACTTCTGTATTTTTTCTTCTAACTGACTAACATATCATAGGCAATGCAATGTTATTTCTTTTCGAGAGTATGGGGTAGCCCTGAAATGTTTTTGGGAACTTGAAGCTATGGCGATCGCTTAGGTTATAAGATGGCGGCCTCCTCTGACGACAGGCTTTCTCACAGGATAAGATCTGCTTCTTCGGAAAAGAGAAGAACTCTTTGGTGTCGATACGACAATCGACAAAGCCTTTGTCAGGTTCATGCTGCTGCTGTTGCTGCTCTCTCTCTCTCTGCCGTTTATGAAGTCTGTACTTCTCCATCCATTCTTCTTTCTCCTTCTTGAATTCCTCCTTGAAGAGCTCTTCTTTCAGGTCTTCAGTGACTTTCAACATTATGATATTGTCTATCTCTTCAGGTCTCGGTATCAGACTTGTCATGACCCTATGCAAATTCACATAGGCTTCGTTCAACTTGGCTAATCTTGAGCACATCTACGTAGGAAGATAAGTTAACAATGGATGGGCAGACTGGAGACTTCCCCGTTTTTATTGTCAAAGCGCGGACGTGAAGGAAAATATTGCTACACGGTTTTCGAGCCGGAACGTTCAAATAGTGTTATGGGAGGGATAGAAAGAAGTCAAAGAGCATGAATCAAGATTCCTATAGCCAAACAAACCACAAAGGCATTTTTGTCTTCAAAACACAACATTTTTTTATTCATACTAACAAACAACTATAACATTTTTTTAACAATAATCTAACACTATAACATCAAACATTTTTTTCAAATACCAAACATTTTTTTTCAATTCACACTCTACTTTAAACAGGGCTGACAACGTTGTGAATGAAATTGTGATTTCCACTGTTGGAAGTCATCAGGCCATTGATTGACACTAGGTTTCCTAGCTTGAGACAAAAGATAAGCATAATGGTCACAAAACCATTGATCTACTTTCACATCATTTCTAGAAGAAGAACGAGGATCAAAATGAGTCACTAAATGTTCTAAGGAATAGCCCAGGCTGCGATGATGCAGAAAATACACACAATATTGTCCACACACCAAGGAATCTGTGCCTTGTAATTTCACATTATTGAATCGGGTGGTTTGAGCATTTCTTCTCATAAAGTCGATGATATCGTCTTCCAAAGGGGGCAATCCGTACGAATCGAAATATTCCACACATCCTTCTTGAGGAAAGTAAACAGCTACCCAGTGGGTTCCTGGGAGATGACTGTCGTCCGTGTTGATCACGTAAGCTAGATGGTCTTGAGGTTTGCGATGAGGGAGTTCATCTTTAGCACAGACGACAGGATTCCAAGAAGACGTATACGAACTGTGGTTCAAAAGGTAACAAAGTTCCCAGGTATCTATGTTTTGTGCGCTTTTTTCTTCTTCTTCACAGGTAATAATAAGTCATCAATTCGATCCTGACTTTTTGCTTGAAAATGTCTGACAAATAACAGTTTCTTCGTTTCGTTTCCTCACTCTGATTCAGGAGAGCTTCGATACGATCGATCTCTTGAGTGTTTAATGGTGGACAAGAATGTTCACGCAAGTCTTTATACCACTGATGCAACACGACTTCGTCCGAGATGAGACTCCAAGCTTCGTCCAGATATTCGTCCAATTTTTCTTCTTGACTCAGCATTAGGCATTTATCGTGTTGAATTTGACTGGGATGATCGTTATGACATCCATAGCAATCTTTCTTGATCAATTCCTTAATTTTTTTTCTGTCAAGACTATAGCATAACAGGAAACTATATGTGATTCTTGTTCTGGCCATCTAGACTTCATCATGATGACTTCTTCGTCTTTGTCTTGGGGTTCTCCTTCCTCAGGATCTTCACATTCCATGTCCAAAGAATCCCTACTATACAAACATTGATAAAAGTCTTCCATGACTTCTAATAGTGTAGAATGACTTCTCTCAAACTGTTGGTTTATATCGTATTGTCCAATTCAGCATACAGGAGGACGTTCACCGTATTATCTGCGCGTAGATTTTCTGCAAACTGAAATTCCACACGCATCTGGCCGGATTTTATAGGGTGAAAATGTCCCTCTTCGCTGTCTTGACTTACAATTCGTTAGAGAACCGTTTTCGAAAATGGAGTTTCACTGTAACTTTCCCTTTGGAGAAGGGAATATTTTGTCCCAGATCTCCTTTTATAGCAATGTTGACAGTGTCTAAATACGACTTACTGACGGGTAAATAGTGAGGATGTACAAATTCACGGTGTACGTGATAGGTGTTTGCACCTTCCTGGTCATTGTTTGTGGTACTATCCACTTTGAAAGGAATGACACGCAGTAACGGAACAGAGGTGTGTCCCACCACGTTGTACTCCACCACATCGGAATACACAAAGATCAAATTAAGCCCTTGGTTCAGTTCTACCGGGTTTCCAAAAGCTCTGTAAAAATCCATATTACTTTTGATCTTGGGGCTCATATTGTTTGCGACCATTTCTGCATGTCCACCCAAAATTTCAAACAAACTACCATTGAACCTGAGGGACAATGTGTCCGTATCTTGAAATTTGATCACGAGACGATGAGCCACTTTATGGTACTCAATCTTCACACTTTTTTTGGCTCTGTTCAGTGCTTTGCCAAAGGCTAAGTTGAACCTGTCCGCAATAGTGTCCACCAAATGTTCACCACTAAAATAATAACCTGAAGGAATTTTCAAGGTGTAGATAATGAAGGCTGGATTGCTGGCTGGTCTTGTGTCCCCTAAAAACCCGATTTTGTTGATTTCTTCCTCCAATTGGGCATTCAGGATTTCCACCTCGAAAGTGTTTTGCTTTTTGGTGATGTTTTTGATTTGTGTTGGGTGAATGATTTCCACTAAAGCCACTTCCCAATGGGCTTCGTGATCTAACTGGATGGTCTGAGGTAATTTGACCGTGTAACAGCACAACGTGTTGTTGGGAAACACCTCCATGGAACTGTCACTGGGTAAGGTTAAGTAAAATTGGCTGTTATTGCTCATAATTCCAGAGTTTTGTGGCTCTCCGAGGCGATACTGGAAGTCAAAGGAGTGTCTCCGCCCAAAATGGAGTTGTTGTTGGAGTGGTGGCTGGCACTGACACTGGAATCAAGGTTCCCGTGGTTCCCGTTCGAGGAGAATTTCAGGGAGGGATTGGGAAGCACGTAACCGATGTAACTGCTCAATACAATGGTCCAGAATTGTTTGTCTCCTTGTTGCAAACTCAAATTGGCGATGGCTGCCCCGATGACACAATACAACACGAAGATTTGGCAGAAAAAGACGATTTGCGTTTTAGGCACACGTTCTCTATACCTCACCCACAAGGGCTGTTTTGTAAATCTTGCAGAGAAGAATTGGGTGAAGGAGTGATCGCAGTAGCTGAATCTGTGTGAAAGGGCATGATGGTCACTTCTTTTTATAGTCGATGACGTGCGAAGCGTCGATCCAAGAATGATAACTGGTCGGATATCCTTTCCAACGTACTTTAACTTCTTTGACGTCGTTTGCCCACTTTACGGTTTCTGCTAGTTAGCACTCCACCCACCTCGAGAACACAAATAACATCTAGTCAACAGCCGACTATACCTAACAAACAACCCGTCCCGGAAAGAGTGGTGGCAAAACAAAGGTCCAATTATGTTAGACAAACGGTATGGCAAACTCAAATGTAATTATCGGTGGCACTACGTTCTTTTCTCACTCCGATACTACAGGCAATCTCAGCTGAAATAACAACCACAACAACAATAACAGCGACAGAGACCATAGCGTCGGATTTGAAACTATCTACATCAACTGAAGAATTAGTATCAGAACCAGAAAAAGAAATTGAGGCGGTTGAGGAGGAGGAGGGGGACGCTGACCCTCGTTGAAAAGTACACCGAAATGGGGCTAGATCAAGCATTGTATGACGTCAACATAGCAGGGCAGTTTATTAGAGCCATACAATACGTTGCCTACAGATCTCTAGACACCTTTAAACCAAGACCTTCTCAATGGGGATTAGGGGTCAGAGTTCTTCCCCAATTCTACAGACAAACCTACACTGGATACCCCCTCAGTCAACTGGTAGAAGCCGCTGCTTACATTATCGCCCATCATGGCTACGCATTTCCTGATATCAAGACTCATGAGACTAGGAGTGCGGGAAAGAACGTGAAAGCAAAAGAGAGACGTGTTACCTTCGAACAGAAAAAACAGACTTTTTTTAGGGCTCCAAAAGATTTCTTTTTATTAAATAGGGAACCATATTTGGCTTGGTATCCCGCCTTGACTAAACTATTCTCGAAACAAACTTGACCCATTGGAACACTGCAACAAACTTAACTTTTTAAACCTAACAGTGACCAAACTGGTATATGTCGCTTAGACATAATAATTTAAATAAGATCAGTATGGCTATTTTTATGTACACTAAGTACTAACATTAGATAGATATGTTAGGAAATTTAACAGACTCGTTAGATTTGAACTAATTGCACAGGTGGTTAACACATTATTGGTACTTATTATTGTCGATTAGCAAAAAACGGGACTTGATTTGAAATAAGTACGGGCTAGCGTTTTGGTGAGTACTTAACATCCATGGCTGTCTTGCTGAGCACCTTTTTCCTCCTTTACCACGCTCGGACAGAAAAATGAGTGTGTGGTGAGACAATTCCCACTCATGTGTAAAGCCTTTCAGTCAGGTTGTTAAGGACTAGTTAGTCCTACACCTGAGTGGCTAAATTTAAAAATAGTCTGTGAGTACATAAAAGCCTGGGGGATGAGGCTCTCTTTCCTTCCCCAGGAGTAATTAAAAATCACGCGGTGCGTTATTGAACCAGTGATACATGCTCCATTAGAGCGAAAATCACTTTAATTCAAGTAAGCAAGCAAGCAAGTTCGGGTACCGTCTCTAGCACTCTTGATGACACCAACTGTCTGGGTTATTTTCTTTCTTGCAAGCCCCTATGTTCCACTTCTGTTTGTGATAATAACTTGTGATACTTCACATTTCCTAAAGTGGAAATCTTTACAAGCCGTACAAAATACAAAACTTATATGACTTTGGCTTTTGACACTTGCACAGACTCTTCACTTTATAAGTGTCACGAGAAAATTGTATATCCAAGTTTTTACCATTTTCAAAAACACGCACACACTTGCAGCTTGACCAGAAATATGTACATCTTGTTTTGTGGATAAGTCACAGACAAGTCCAAGCATATATAGGTGGTTATGAACATTAGGAATATCCCCTCATTTTTTCAGAAATATCAAAGCTTGTATGTGCATTTTCCCTTTTCCACTCTATATTAGTGCTTAGATTTGTTCCAAAACAAAAAGAAAAAAGAAACGAAATAATTTTGAAAAAAAGAAAAAACAACTGAATTTTGAATTCAGGTTTCTCTCTGTTTATAATTTTTTTCAAGTTGATGGTGCAAGACAGAGTACATTCGCCTACCTTTCCAAAGTGAGAGGCATTTCTTCACATGTCATTGCCTTTGTTAAATTCGGTTTCATTGGTTAGTTATCGTTAATCTTTAATTTTTTTCATGCATTTCTTTTTGATAGAAAATTTAAGGCTTTCTATTGTTGTAACGGTATTTATGTTGTTTAGTCTGTTGATGAAATTATCTATAGCAAAGTGCTTAAGATTTTTCAGCTTTTTTTTATTATTTCAAGCCCTACAAAAGGAGACCAAGTTTGTCTTCAAAGACGATTGAAACTCTAAATTACACAGGCGTGAAGGAAAAACATCGTTGTGTTTAATCTAATCATGCTTGCCGTATCTCTTTGTGTTTTAGAGGTCATATTTCTTCTTAAGTAAATACACGCATCAATAGACAGACAGATTGGGTCATCATCCTTGAGTTTCACTGTACTTTCGGTTCTTTACTTCATACAAACCCCAAATTTATTAGTTTGAAAAAAAAAGATAACATGCCCCTCAATACTGTAACACGTTTGTTCTGATTCTACCGATGTGAGTGTGAGTGTTTATGTCGAAATGTTTAAGTGAGATATAAAAAAATGGTCAGCTTGAAAACGCGAACCAATACTGTGACGCTCAGTATTTTGATGTGGTAAGAGGAAATGGTACAACACACACACACACAAAGAGGGCTTGTAAGTTCACATTTCAGTGTCTGCACTGTAATGGTAACAACGCAAGAACATAGGGATTATTATGCCACACAGTCCTAGAACAAAACAATGCATCACCCGTTGTAAGCCATTTCATTGGCTATACTTATTTTCTTACCGCGTTCGCTTCGAATTGACTTGAGTAGCTATTCACACAGTGACGAGAATGGCCATGCTTTACTGGGTCTATCCTATAGGCGATTTATATAAAAAAATATTTTTAAAAATTAAACTAATGCACGGACAATCGTACCATGGGCGATCCCATGGAAATTGTGTCCGTCTTATTGCAAAATACATCAACATTTAATTTAACCGTGCAGATCGCTAAACAAACCTCTGATAATACACATTTTGAGAAGTGTTGTGTGACACGGATCGCCATTGTCGTTTGGTGTCTACTTTCTTCTTCGAAAAGAGATCGTTTCGTCTTGACTATAAAAATTTAATTTGACTAAGTTTTACGCACTACTTGAACTCATACATTTACGTTGTAGGTGTAAGCCGTCGTTCTCAGTTTTCTGGAAGTTCGTTTTTGCGTTTATCAGATGTGATACTATTTTGTATGGACCGAACGAAATTTCTTTTGGCATGAATCAGGACTCGTGGTTTTGTGGCAGTAATGGAGAGCATTGATTAAAGCCCAGTTATGTCGTCTTCGAAATCGCTGACACGGATTTGAACTAACACTTCAGGTTTTGTGTGAGGCGATACGGTACATCATTGCCTTTTACTTCCTCAATGAAATCGTTTCATCTTATTGCAAAATTACATTTGACTAGGTTTCATACGCAGCAGGTCTCTGTATATAAGGAGAGTGTCTTAGCGTCAGAGTATTCATTCCGCTCTCAAACGATCAAAGATGGAAGAGTCAGCATAGATCGACCTGCTGGTCAAATATTTGCTAAAAGTCATACGAAAGCATAATTCACATGCGAAAGTGGCAACAAAACTTACTCTTTTGGTCGTTGATTTGATGAGAGTCATACGAAAGTGTGTAAGTGCTAATGAAGTTTGCTATATCTGCAAAGGTAAATGGGTATTTGTCTCCAAAATACCTGCTTCGTCTAAGAAAGAGAGACAAAAGTCAAGATACCTAATATCGTTGTCAGGAGAAAGGACACTGGAATTCAGAGTGCCCTACGAGAAAAGAGAATAAACAAAATACAAGACGAAACAGAGAAGAGGGATTCAGAAGAAGAAGAAGAAATTGAAGATGATGAAGAACTTGTACCAGTAAAGACATGGAAATGGAAAAATTGACAATGTGAGCCGATGCGTTGGCCCTGATGTGAAATTTCATACTACCTTCTAAAAGAGAATAGACTAGAAAGAAAACGTAAGTGTCTCTTGGTCTTGACATTGTATAATAAGGATGGCGTGTTTTGTTTTTACTCACACTTTATGAAATTGTGCTCTTTCACCTCTCTCTATCCCTCTGGATCATGTTTTAGTTAGAATTGAAATGGAAGGATGTTTTCCTTCACGCACGCTCTTTAGGCATGCAAGTTCGTAAACAATAGTCAGTCTATTCATCCATCATTTTTGTGTCTTGATGTTTCCTAAAGCACACACTGATGCCATAAAATAACGGGTTAAATGGGTTTTGTAGTGTTGGGAGTGGGGGTGGGGTGGGGTGTAGGTGTTTGGCAGAGTTGGTCATTGCAGGTGAGGGCTTAGGTGCTTTCAAAAAACTTTTTCTTCTTCACTCTGTGTTGATGGAATATAATGGGTTATTTTCTTCACTCTCTGTTGATAGTATATATAAAGGGTTATTTCTTCACTCCGTGTGGATAGTGTATAATGGTTTTCTTCTTCCCTCTGTGGTGTGCGCGCGCGCGCGCGCGCGTGTGTGTGTGTGTGTGTGTGTGTGTGTTAGCGTACGTTGTGTAGATCGTATATTTGGTTGTTTTTTTTTCTTCCTCCCGAGTGTGGATAGTATATTTGGGGTTTGTTTTTTCCTCTTCCCTCTGTGTGTGTGTGTGTGTGTGTGTGTGTGTGTGTGTGTGTGTGTGTGTGTGTGTGTGTGTGTGTGTGTGTGTGTGTGTGTGTGTGAGTGTGTCTGCGCGTATGTTGTGTGTGTGTGTGTGTGTATTGGTCTCTGTTTGTCCCTATAAAACTCACTTTATCCCTATCAGATACACTCTACCTACCTACCTACAGTAGCGCGTATTTAGGTCAGCCACTTGCAACACTGTTGCCATTTAGCCCCTAGTGTTCAGTACAGTGACGTCACTGAGGCTGGAAATTTTGAGACTATAAATATCGACTTGGGGATTTCCACATTTTTTGGAAATTTTGAGACTATAAATATCGACTTGGGGATTTCCACATTTTGTAGCTATACATATATACTAGAATTCATAAACAGGAACGTCACTCAAGCTGAGGCTATAAAAAGATAGTGGGATTTTCCAAAGGAAAAACCCACAAGTTGGAGCTATAAATAGATAGTGGGATTTCATAGGAATTTCAGCTGATTATAGATACATAGGTATTTATCCACGATCGTCACAGAAGTTGATATTGTAAGTAGTTACTAATTTTATCCATTTTATAGTGTGTGTGTGTGTGTTCGCGTACGTTGTGTAGATCGTATATTTGGTTGTTTTTTTTTCCTCCCGAGCGTGGATAGTATATTTGGGGTTTGTTTTTTCCTCTTCCCTCTGTGTGTGTGTGTGTGTGTGTGTGTGTGTGTGTGTGTGTGAGTGTGTCTGCGCGTATGTTGTGTGTGTGTGTGTGTGTGTGCGCGCCCGCGCGTGTGTGTGTGTGTGTGAGTGTGTCTGCGCGTATGTTGTGTGTGTGTGTGTGTGTGTGTATTGGTCTCTGTTTGTCCCTATAAAACTCACTTTATCCCTATCAGATACACTCTACCTACCTACCTACAGTAGCGCGTATTCAGGTCAGCCACTTGCAACACTGTTGCCATTTAGCCCCTAGTGTTCAGTACAGTGACGTCACTGAGGCTGGAAATTTTGAGACTATAAATATCGACTTGGGGATTTCCACATTTTTTGGAAATTTTGAGACTATAAATATCGACTTGGGGATTTCCACATTTTGTAGCTATACATATATACTAGAATTCATAAACAGGAACGTCACTCAAGCTGAGGCTATAAAAAGATAGTGGGATTTTCCAAAGGAAAAACCCACAAGTTGGAGCTATAAATAGATAGTGGGATTTCATAGGAATTTCAGCTGATTATAGATACATAGGTATTTATCCACGATCGTCACAGAAGTTGATATTGTAAGTAGTTACTAATTTCATCCATTTTAGTCTAAACCATTGTAACTTAATTTTCGGGGATATGTTTATTTTCCTTTAAATTCTGGGACAATTTCGTCATTTTAACGTTACTTTTAGTCACATCCATTTTGTCGTTGAGCATTTCCTTGATTATAGCTATTTATAGCATCATTACAATTATGCAAATTTTTGAACACCCCAGCAAGATTTCAGGTCTTGGTAATGCTTTATATATAAATCCCACGCTTGTACTAGTGTATGTATGTTTCTGTCTCTGTTGTGTTTGACCCTCTACCATCATTGTCCCTAGATAGTCCCACCATGTTCAATTCCCCTTGACGCTATACAGATCCACCATGTTCAATTTCCATATGTTAAATTCCCTTGAGGCTATATCCCCCAGGGGTTTCCGTAATGTTAAATTTCCCATTGTCCCTAGACAGTCCCACGATCTATTCCCCATGTTAAATTTCCCTTGTACGTAAAGTGACCCACGATTTATTCCCATGTTAAATTCCCCTTGTACGTAGATTGTCCCACGATTTATTCCCATGTTAATTCCCCTTGTCCGTAGATTGTCCCACGATTTATTCCCATGTTAAATTCCCCTTGTCCGTAGAGTGACCCACGATTTATTCCCATGTTAAATTCCCCTTGTCCGTAAAGTGACCCACGATTTTTCGCCATGTTAAATTTCCATTGTCCGTAAAGTGACCCAGGGGTGTTTTTAATGGTAATTCCCATTGTCCGTAAAGTGCCCCCCTTCACTACTGATGTTAATATGCATCTCGTTTTGATGACACCAAACTGATATATTGTTGAGGTCGATTTGAAGTTTATTTATAATGGAGTCTAGAGATTTACTAGATAAATGCAATATAGAATCGTCAGTGAAAAGATCTGTGTTAGCGTGCGCTGGATACAAGGCTAAGTCATTGACAAATAGTAGAAAAAGAAGAGGCCCTAATATAGATCCTTGAGCAACACCACTTAAGATATTACTTGGTTCGGATATATATTTACCCGTGTAAACAACATGGTGTCTGTTTGTGAGATACGACGTGAACCAGGCAAATGAGTTTGGAGAAAACTTGTAGGCTGAAAGTATTTTAATGAGCACCGAATGGTTAACCAAATCGAATGCTTTTTTAAAATCAATGAAGATTGCACCAGTAAGTTCGCCTGATTCTACTGCTAGTAGCCATTGGTCTTTAAGTTTTGTCATTGCAGTTTGACATGAATGATTCTTTCGAAAACCTGATTGTGATCTATGGAGGAGTTGGTACTCTTCAAGATATCTGAAAATATGCTTGCTGACATGTTTATCAATAACTTTTGAAAGTACGGATATAACAGATATATATTTATATATACTGTATAGACGAATGCGGTTATTGGTGTTAGTGTGCTGAGAAAAATTCTTCGATTATCAGCACAAGCTACAAAATTTTGCACGAGTAATGTCGATTTTCTTTGTTGTAAAATAGGTCAGACACCAGCTGAGTTGTGCATATCGTTGTAATTCCTGCAGGAGATTTTGTTTCACACACTTGGCGATGGTACATGGTAGTTATTGGTGCTTTGTTGGTCCGTCTTATAGTATTGCAAAGATGTAAATACAATTTTGCATTTTTGTTTGAAACTCTTCTCCCTATCACAGTCCGGAAAAGCGAGCGAAACATTGTGCACCTAGCATGATTTAGTGCCGGGCTTTTAGCATCACATTCGTTACCTAGTTTTGATTTTGACCTGTCTGGAAATCATGT
Organism: Sinohyriopsis cumingii; assembly: GCA_028554795.2. NCBI lineage: Eukaryota > Metazoa > Mollusca > Bivalvia > Unionida > Unionidae > Sinohyriopsis > Sinohyriopsis cumingii. The sequence goes on from CM068827.1 coordinate 129,084,899, forward strand.
CCAACCCTGTGCATTGCTAAACGAAAACCGAGGAGGTATTGCAAGTGTTTGATTGCTTATTACTCTAGCGCCGTTTGACGTTATATTCATTATCAGCGTGACATGCTTATTTGACTTATCTTGATAAGAGCGTTTATAGCAGAAAAGGAGTAAGTGATAGTGGGCTGAGAGCACTTGACTGCTTTGCTTAGAAGGTAAGTGGCATATTAAGAATTTTTAAGAGGCTTGAATACATAAACTAGAGTAGGGCTGATATCAAACCTAACAAACGAAGGAACAACTGTCATTTGGACGACCCTCTGATAATCTACTTGAGTCTGGGACGAGGTATGTTTAGTATGTAAACCAGACTACTAATAGTTGTAAACACCACCTTTTATCGCCATGACTCATGTTGCTGATGAAATCACGTGCATGATGATTTCATTTCTATATAAAACATTGAAGTGCTAGAAACAGTGTCTGAATTGGCTGACTATTCAAATATAGGAAGACTAATTCTCGAGTCATATATAAACGATCGAAGGGATTAAAGGAATGTTCGGAAGAAATATTTATATCTATATCTATCTATCTATCTATCTATATATATATATATATATATATATATATATATATATATATATATATATATATATATATATATATATATATATATATATATATATAAGGGGGGAGAGAAGTTGAACAAGTAAATTAGGTTACAATTTAATGAGGAATGCATTACATCTTTGAGAGCGTTAGAGTCAGATAATTTTGTCTCTAATACGCATGTTGCCAATTACGATACGGTTTTTTCTGTACAATATCTTCTCTGCGTAATGCAGTCGTATCTGATACGAAACGTTTTGGGTTGTAGCTGACTAAAATATTGAAATCTGTTTTAAAGAATGAATGAGAGTGCTTATAATAAGCTGTCGAATTGTTCAGTAGAGATTTTAGGATTATGATATGGCTTTCAATACACAAACAGACTGTATACAATATATGACTGCGATACGGTTTGCAGTAAAAAAAACACCAAAAATCACATGAAACATTTTACGAGTGTGATAAGACATTTTGTTTGTACTATGATATGGTTTTCGATAACAAGACTGCACATTTTATGATTGTCATATTGTTTTCGATAACAAGACTGAACATTTTATGATTGTCATATTGTTTTCGATAACAAGACTGAACATTTTATGATTGTCATATTGTTTTCGATAACAAGACTGCACATTTTATGATTGTCATATTGTTTTCGATAACCAGACTGCACATTTTATGATTGTCATATTGTTTTCGATAACCAGACTGCACATTTTATGATCGTCATATTGTTTTCGATAACAAGACTGAACATTTTATAATTGTCATATTGTTTTCGATAACCAGACTGAACACATTCAGTAATGTGATATGGTTTTCGATAAAAAGATTGTGCTCATTTAACGACATTTACTCATGCAATCCCTGAAGCAATTAAATAGACGGTTTCCTAAATTCAATTTATTGAATAACTAAATATAACAATATATATTAGTATCATATGCATGTAAAACCTTTTCAGACCAAAATGTATGCATCGGCATTAGAAAATCTCTGATTCTGTCAACATATTGCAAAATCAGACAATATGTGTGGACTCGTTTGTCCTCTCTGGGTATATTTCACACGCGTGCACACACTTTTGATACCAAACACATTATACGAAAAACAAAGGAGTGCGGTCAAACAATCATGCAGCTTCATGTTTGAGTTCCAGATTGAGTTTCCACTCCAAGCCACTTCAGAGCGACCACTCAGATCTGAATCTCATAATCAAGCTCAAAAGGAACATGATCTACAAGCCTGAATCTTTTCCTTTCTAAATGTTACTATTATTTGAGACGCCTTGAACACTATGCCAAATATTGATTTTGAAACATGTTGAAATATGATTTTGTACACGAGAAGTCTGCTTCTCTCTTTGGTAGAAACTAAATTAGATTTGTGCCATCCATCTTTTTAAACAGTGTTTGCCCGAATTTAAATTAAAATAATGATTGCTGTCAAAATGCATTTGTAGAACTCTAACTCATTCAGTCACAACTCCTACAAATCTGGGACAATATTAGCTATTGGTACAAAGCAAACATTTTGTTTGTAGACGAAGATATTGTTTTCACGTATCACTCAGGAGGTTCAATGAAATTCTAGAGAGGAGAACAAAAAATATATCCCATGTTTGTTTACACGGGTGTATTGTTTTAATCCACCATGGAATTGGCATTGCGTTCAGGTTATGACATCTCATCTGCCATTGTTTTAACCGAAGATAACAATTTGAAGAACTGCTGATGCACATCATTGGCTTTTTGACGAAGCACGTATCTAAACGTTTAATCGTCTCAGAAGCTAAATCAGAAGACCGGAACTCGATACGTCAGCAATATCTCAGGACCGGAACTCGATACGTCAGCAATATCTCACATGATCCAGTTTTAAATATTTTAAATATTTACCTTGTAAATCTTGTACAGAAACATTTGTATGACACGTTCAAAACGGATACAATAACCAATGTAAGGCAAATTGTTTCGCTCATAAGAAAACAATTTATGAATGTTTGTGGAAGGTATGCTAGTTGTTGACAGGTGATGCAGATGGTCAAGGTACCGTAACATCTTTGAACATATGGGAGACCAGACATCCAACAAAGCATCATTGCGTTATGAACAGACAGAAAAATCGCAACATCGCAGAATTACAAGAACATCGAAAGATTAGAATAAGCGGGGGATTTTTGTTCCCCTAAGGAAGATACATATTGTACACTAGAACAATATATATACCAATTTGCAAGATTTCCCTCTCCATCGCAAATTCATAGACTTTGATTCCCATGCGTTGAATAGTGAGAAAACCTGGAAACTGTGATTTTGGATAATAGTCATTCCAGCATCAACCTGATTATGTTATTCCAAGTTGACTGAAGATGTAGGTGTCGTCTTTAGAAACACATCAGCTATATTAAAGGTGGCCAGTTTCTTGATTTGCAAGTGTTGCCTCTCAACCGGTACATATTTTCTAAATTAGCAATGAGGTTAACTATACCCTTTGTCTGTTGCAGATTAATACAAGGAAGAAACGGTGCGGTTTCAGTGTAAGCAGCATTTCATTTTTAAACAAACTAATATATTTCACACCTTTACATTCTCACCGAATCCAGTCCAGTCGTAAACTACCATTTCTGATTGGCCGTCTCCCCGCAACATCAACAAAAGGCTGTACTTGGATACTGTTGTTAGATACTGCAAGGTTGCTAAGGCGAATTGTAATAAGTTCTATCTCCCTCTGACACCTAAATTAGGCAGGATCTGTGAGTCATCATAACTTAATCTCAGCTGAAGACAAAATTACTTGATATATGAGTTACTGAAGACAAAATTACTTGATAAGTGAGTCATTCTCATGTGGGAACCTAGATTTGTTCAGGTTGCATTTTAGACTTCTCCGGTAAACAGGGAAATTGCTTCCAAACCCCCCTTTCGAGACACCATAGAGCAGCATTGAATGTTCTTGTCGTGCATTGAAAGCACATTCTTTTATAAAATCTTCAGAATGTTTTTTTCTTCTTTTTTCTGTTCTTTGAAGTTTTCTCACAAGCCATGCTTGATTTGGTTGCGTTATCTGTTTGGACAATTTGAAAAAGACTGTTCTGATCGTATTGTTGAAAATGAACGACCATCCCAAACTATGTGATATGAAACATGTGCAAGTATCATCACGATAACTATTCATTCTGGCTTTGTTTTGGTTTGTTTCCTATCTTTCTTTATTAATTTGGCTGGGGACCATTCTTTATATCCTTGTATCGTAACGTGAAAAACCTTTCTATCTCATAACTTGTGTGTTGAGAATGTGTTATGTATTCGTAAGTGCACTTTGTCCCCGGATGAAGTGAAGAGGATATATGTCTTGCTCGGAACATTAGGCTAAAATTTGTACTCGCCATATATTAAAGTTATTTTTTCTGTTTTACTTTATGGTGTCTCCTAAGGAAATGTCAGAGCTTTTAAACTGCCCCATAGTAAAGTAATGGTGGCACTGCCGTATGCCATCATCTTCGCGGTAATTCATGGTCTGTTTTAAAAACAAATTCGAACAGTAGAGCGTAGGCCATTGGAGCCTAATCATTAACCACAACAACTGTCTACAGTTGCTGTAGGAGATGAAATCATCTAGAACTAAAGTATCTAGAATTCTAAATTCATCACAATATATAGAGTTTGGTGCAAATGAATAACATAGGGCTATTTCTTTAGTCTGGCTGAACGAAAACATCAATTATTCAGCAACAGGATACGAAAATCAAAAGTTTTGTTTTTAAGAGAGTTTTATTCTAGCTATTTATCTGGTATTTTGTGACTCACATTTGTCGCTAACAAAACTCAACTTAAAAGTAGTCTAAACTTTAAAAAATTTGGAACCAGACTATATTTACCTGCATTTATCGGTATACTTTTTTATATTGCTTAAAATCATGTTGTAGATTACCGTAGATAAATAGGCGTCTAAAGCAGTGGTACAAATTTTGAAAAATGCTTGACTTTCGATGGAACACACACCGCCTTCAAAAGGCAGTATCAAACGGTTCTAAATTGAAACTCAAGTAGCTCTCCTGTTGCGGCTTTTCATTCAGTCTGAACACTAACTACATGGTTTGTGATTAATTGCACGGATCTAAACAAATTCAAATGCAGCAAATGTTATCTTTTTAAAGAGTAATTATGATGATAGAGATGAATATAGGTCTCTATCTCTCATTATCTAATTGCTAATAAATGCATTCTAGTGTAAGGATTTATTCGCATCGTTAACAGTAACTATTGTCTCATGTTAAACGTTATTTGTTGAGCTTAATTATCTAATTACCTCTGTAACAAGTCATTTCTTTCATACTACCAACGTGAAAAGTACTTTTCTGTTGTTTGAAAATTGCATTATGGTGCGGCGAGTATTCATGCATGATATATATTCTATACTTCAAATGATCGAATAGAGACTGTAATACATATAAGAGTTAGTTCATCAGGAAGACGCACCAAGCAGATTAGATGGATAGGTTTGTCTTCGTACCAAGCCGTTGAAACTCCATGTCAAAATTGTTTTCTTTAACGTTTGTGTTTTTTGACACATGATTGTATATTTATAAAAATAGTATTGTTCCATTATAAACGGATGCAGTTTGGTAATGTTTTCATTATAACATCTGATTGTAATCGTATGGAAAGTGCTTTTAAGTTTGTTTTCTATTTAACACATTTATGGTATAAAATTCTTATACTAAGTCAAAAACTGCATTAAACAGCTTATAGTTCGAGTAGCAAACAATATTTTTAAGTGTACCTTTGTTTCTGGGGGTGGGAATTATCAATTAAGGACTCGGTAATATAATTAGAAGAGAAAGTACAGCTTTTATTGTCGCTCGTAAAGTAAGGTAGAACATTAGCCTTATAAGCAGATTCAATTGACATATACATCTGTCTTGGATGGGTAGGGTGATGGTCAGTGACTCCCCAAGGTATGACTCTTGCCTTACCAGACAATCGGCCGGAAAATCATACCTAGTGCTTTATCATTCGTAGCTATTGGATAGTAAGCATTTGTCTGTGACGGTCATAAAACAATACAATTTTTAGAAACTTATGATGGTTATATATAAACTGTAATTGAACAGTTTAAATTGCTCTTTGCAAAGTCTACGGCCAGTCAGATAGATTCTTTATAAGTTTTGGCACTTGCACATGCTTTATATTCCAAACAGTAAATAACATTCACTGAATTACAAGATTATGTAACATTTCTAAAGCGTTCAGACCTAAAACTTCTTTCATATATACTATAGTTTTTATTTTATTAAATTTAGTATTCATTTGCCCTCCCGTTTATTTGTGCCCCGTACCGATATATAAAATGAAACTCATAAAGGATCTCAAATGCACAAAACTTAGTCATTTTATTCATTGATTTATAATTTCTAACCTGATTGTCGCCAAGGGGTCTCAATCGCTGTCGAATAATTGGCGTTTGAACGCAAACCGAAGCTACCGATGTAAACAAGCAAACAGACTGCTCGCCATCAATTTCTGGTTTCTAGAATAGTCTATTGCTGAAGTTGTTTCATCTGCGTCCAATATTTGCAATGTCCAGTTTTAAGATTTCTAAAGTAAACTGAACAAATAAATAAGAGGAACTCTATATACATGTGTTCAAAAAGACGTAAATCCAAAATTTACGGAATTATTGAGATTTTGAAAGATGGAGAACTGCATCAAATCTGTTGCTTGAAAACATAATCTGGCCCAAGAAAATATAGTCACCGCGTTGCAAATGAAACCCCGTTTTGATTCGAAACGTCAACAAGTAGTTGACAGTGTTTGAGACCCCCTGGCGCCAGTCGGGTTAGAAATTATAAATCAATGAATGAAATGACGAAGTTTTTTTATGCATTTTTCATATCCTTGATGTCCTTTTTTTTTAAATCTAAAAATGGGGGGTGGGTACAAACAAACGGGACGGTGTGAGAATAATATGGTAATATTTGTATAGAATGCATAAAGAGACGAGGAATATTTAATGTACAAAATGTACAACCTGAAACTCCAGTCTAATAGTAAAGTAACCCGTACAAAACGTACATTATTAGTCTTTATCATCCTTTCTTGTCAGAAATGATGGCCGATATTTTCAATAAAATTACACCAGAATCAACGACAAGTGGATCTTCAGATCTCTACCCTTTGATAGATAATCGTCAATCATCTTCACCACCATAGCTCAGTATATCACACTGTTATTAAGCCAGGAGGGACTACGATACGAGGGTTGATTGAAAAGTTGTAGAACAAATGCAATATTTTCTAAACAAAGCAACTCAGCATAAAAAACTTCTCCCGTCTATAACAGAAGAGAACACGCCTCAATTTAGGAAGTGATGTCATTTTTAAGTTGTTGATGCCACATACTTGACGCTGTCATCATTTTCTACGTCATATCTTTTAGACGAGGTGGCAACATGGCGAATCAGTCCGTTTTCGAACAAAGAGTAATTATAAAGTTTTAATTAAAATCCTGTACACAAATAAAAGCTGACTTGGATACTATTTATGGATCTAAAGCACTTAATAAATCTGGAAATAGCTAGGTTAAATGTTTTAGTGATAGAGGAACTGCTAAAGATTATATCTGAAAACGCATAAGCGAATGCCATCTCTTTCAAAAGAAATATTCGATTATGTGCAAGTATATATGAAGGAAAATAGACGTGTTACTATCCGAGAGGTGGCAGACAATTGTGATACTTCATACGTAAGGACAGAGCAAATTCTGACCAACGCATTGAGAATGCACAAGATTTGTGCCCGCTGGGTGACTGTATTGATAAGGAACAATTGGGTTTGAGGTTTAAGATCTTCAACTATTTTGTTTATACAGGACAAAGGAGAATACTATAATTAGTTAAACAAGCTTATCATGTGGGATGAGAGTGTGCATGCACTATTTTGAACACACGAGTTAGGGACAAAGTACGGTCTTTATGTTCTTCAACACACAAGGAAAACATGCAAATGAAATCCATAATACAGTCCAAATTTAGCTTATTGTGGCTTCTGTCTTCTCTCAGAATTGAAAGAATCGTTACCGGGAAACCATCACGAATGCAGGGAAAAACTATAATCAGCTGGTTGCTACGAATGGTGTCACGTGACGGGGCTACTATGTGTTCAAGACAGGGATTACAAGACTGGAGAAAAGCAATACGTCTAAAGGAAGTTACTTTAAGAAAGACAACTAAAATTACTGTAAACATTTAGCTAACTTTTCATTTATAGAGTTTGCCATATAAACTTCTGATGAACACTAGTATATCAGTTACAATGCATTATTTGTCAGCGCCACACAACGACGACACATTTGGAATACAAATTTAAATGAGCTTCTACTTCGCGTCATGTTCTTAGATATTTTATTAACATTTTAGTTACATTATCACTCAAGTTTAAGAGCAGAACAAATAAATACCGTCCTGAACATTTAATTCTAGGTTTATACAAATGTCACCAGGAATTAAACAAATGATTTAATCACCTCCCTTGGGCCATCCCTTTCCACGCAAGTCATAATCCGGTGTGCATGCTTTACTTGTAGCACATTTTAAGTGATACATCATGTGATGGCGACCTCCAACTCAACACTCTAACGTTGCTTCTACTATTGTTTTGTTTTTCTTTTTCTCAATCCGTATTTAAGCGTTTATCTCTTATTCTAGCACCAAGAACAATAAATACCGAGACTTAATATACGTTTATAAATAGAGAGTTGCTATAATATTCATATAAAGAAATGTGTAGTTTTAGACTTTAAGATGTAAATATAGACATAGAATGGCATAAAGAACACAAGCATCTTATATGAGTGCTCATTTCAAGTGAAATGTATGAAAATATTTTTTTTTATATTTTTGCGAGCGAGACTGACGATATTGATTAAATCCATTTGAATTAATCACAGACGTAAGATTATATTTATTATATGAAAAAAAACAATTTAATTTTAAAAACAAGATATATTGAACTTATACTAGTGCAGTGGACAGATCTATGTGAATTTGAATGCCTCATAAATTATGCTTTAGCGTTAAATGCTGTCATATGTTATATATGGCAAATATTATAGGAGCGTATCCCCCTAGATAACACAGAAGTAATGCAATAAATAGAGGGGTTGTTGTGTTCGTTTACTGCGTTACAACCATAGTCTGCGGCAGACATGTATTCCGATAACAGCAGAACAACCCATATAAGTAGCTGTATGTGTCGAGTGGGGGTCATACGGAGATTAAAATTATTAAAATTAGCAAATATATTTACATGAAAATGCCACTTGGGGGTCATAAGCAGATTAGCATCAGCGGATAGGTTTACATGAAATGTCGTCAGATGGAGAAAAATATGGAATCCAAGTTGTACTTTCGAAATCATTATGTCAATCAGTGGTTGAGTTGAGACATGATAGATCTGACGCTGGTCAATTAGGAAGAAATAGAACAAGGAAAAAATAATATCATCATTTTAATGGCCAAGAATGCGTGACTACATTAAGAGACACTGTCAGGTATGTGACATCTGTCAAAGGACAGCAAGGACGACAGGTACGGAGCAAGCACCGATTATGTGTCCCACAACTGTGTCTGAGCCTTTTGTTAAGATTGCACTGGATATCGTTGTCTTAATCGTGCACACAGATGCATGTAATGCTACAGAAAACTGAACATCACACTCTTTGATGCAATTTGTACTCCAAAATAGACCAACTCTTTGAGAAACTGGAAAACGAAAAATATGTCAGTAACTTTGACACGACGAAAGGTTACTAGCAGGTTCATTCGTCAAAAGAAACGCTGATGAAATCTGCATTTGTGGTCTGTATGAATTTACTGTTATATTGTTTGGTATGAAAATTTCACCTGCTACATTTTCGCGTATGATGGACTTGATACTCGCCAAGTTGTATGATGGTTCATCATACAGTAATGACAATATCATTACAATGAGATCTGGGATGAGCCTGCTGAGAATTTAAGACCAGTCTCAGAGAGACTGCGAGAAAACTATCTGACAATAAGATCTACCAAGTGAGACATTGGAAAGGATACCATTGCTTGCCTTGGTCACATTGTTGGCGGAGGACAGATTAAGCTGGACGTGCTGCCATGATATTAATGCCTAACATTTCCCTCCAAATTATTGCATACATATTGATTATAATTGAGACAAGAGGCATTGATGTATAGTGTAAAGTTAGTTTTAAAGGACTTTAAGCGGCTCCATATGATAATGTAAGAAACAAGTTCGACATATATGACACATCTGATCCTAACTAAAGGCTGGCCCTTGGGGTTTGTAGTTTTCCCAAGACATATTACTTTTGATAAGCTATCGCCCTGCTGTACAAAGACCCATATGCTCAGTGTAAGAGGCTGTCGTTTTGTGCTTCAATTTTTGCGTGAAGATTAAAATTACTTTTAATTGTGTTGTATATTATTATTTCAAGTTTTTTACCCCTTAACAATTTCGTGCCAGCAGTGGGATTTGCAAAGTTCGTTGAATATTTGACAGTAACATTGCATGTATTTAGCACAAACACCACAATTACCAAAGTTATGTTGAACGAGTACTGTAGTGAGCTGTGTTGAAATATCACTGTGTAACTCTTATTCAAGGTAGTGACAGTGAGCGTACCAAAGAACTTTCTCATCAGTTTTTTTTATTAAAGATATAAAACAAGAAGAAGAAAAAACATAAGACGATTATTATGGTGACCCAAGGTATCATTGTCCATGCCGAAATGGCATATTCAGTAGAAGAGCGCAACATTGCAATATAAACCAGGAAAGATACGATCAACAAACTTAATACAATTTATAGCCATTCAAGCAAACTTGAGTGGAAGAGAATAGGATGAAAATGCAAAACAGGAGAACAATCGTTAAGATAACCAAAGAAAACACAAAGCAAATTTAAATTTGCCAAGGACACCAACAGCCAAATATAATAAGAGTTAGAACGGGAAAGGTTACAATTAGAGAGACAAAGACAGGAATTTAAGGAAAGGAAGTTTAACCATCAGCTTGAAGCTGAGAAGCGACTGACTATTAAGGAGAGGAACTCCAGGTTGAAATGATAAAGACTGAAACATAATTGAACACGTTGAGACAAAACACAGATGCAGAGTCAGAAGAAAGTTCACCGTCCAAAAATATAACCTTTCTTCAGCTTGATCCCGCGAAAAAAAATACACGTATTTACCTTTCTTAAGCTGATAAAGTTGCTGCGCATGCAGATTGGAGATAAAATATAAAACTTGTACATCAGCTCTGTTTTTGGTTAAAGAGGCCAGGCAATTGGTGACAGATGCCAGTAATATTTTTTGTCTTCCGGTTTCAAGAAGGCATTGAATGATCCATTTGGCCGAAGACTCGCTGATCACTTTGCCTTGCTACAATCAATTTGTAGGCAACGTTTCATGAACTGATGGCAAGACTCGGCCAATACCTGGCCAAGTTTGTTCAAGAGGTAAGTTTGCTGGAATGTTTTCGTGAAGAATCATTCCTCAAAGCTCTTTATCGAGAAGAAATACGGCCTTTTGATCTGTATTGGAAGCCAACGAGAACTATCTTATTCTAAACTGGGTCAGATGGGTTTGCTTCGTCAAGTACAATAAAGGAAACAACTAAGAATATCTGGAATCCACCGAATAAAGCTAGCAGCTCAGTTAGTGGCAAATCTGATTTAAAAGTTCGATTAATGCCGTAAAAAGGGTCATACAGTACCGGACTGTCCTAAAATAAGAAAGCAATGAATCAACCAACCTACATTACCCAGAATATCATTGGAGAATGGCTAATATATTTGCCAAGAACAGTTAAGAAGGAGAACTATCATTGGTTAAGGATAATGGTGCAGACATGACCTTGATACGGTCGATATGTCATTTATCCTCGCAGGGCATAGCCTGTCACTTAACACCGCTATTGGACGTCTTTTTGAGGTGAAAATAACCACTGTAGTATTAGTATGTCATAATGCAAGGGTCATGTCCAGGTCGGACTGGTACCTGACTGGGCAGCACAAAGCTGTTGGGTATGGATATTACACATATAAAAAATTATGGCAGCAACTTGAAGCCAGGCAAGGAACATCCTGAAGAAAGGGGAAAATTAAAAGAATGTGGGTCTGATCCCAGGAACTGCGCGACTTGTGTCTGGATAGGCTACTTTCCGATGAAGATAGTGACATTGCTCCTGATGAGGAGGAGAATGGCAGTGATTAAGAAAAGGAGTCTGACTTCAAGAACGTGTCGATTAATTCGTTGCAAAATATCAATGTGGATTCGATTTCTCGGTTTGAAAAGAATAACGACCATGTGGCAGGCGTGCGAGAAAAGTCACTGTCATCTGCAAATGAAATAGAACATATGGGCAGTGCATTCGTCTGGGAATAATGGATTTTTGGAATGAAAGTGGAAAGTCGTCGGGTGGAGATAAATATGGATCCCAATTAGTTTTGCCAAAGCACTTGTGACAGTCAGTAGTTGTGTTAGCATCCAATAGACCTCTTGCTGGTTATCTATAAAGAGATAAAAGGAAGGAAAGAATTACCACATCATTTTATTGGTCTTGAATGTTTGGCGACATTGAGAGACACTTCAGGCATGTGACATCTGACCCACTATAGCGCACAAACACCGAGAATATATAGCTTTTCTTACGATTCAAATTACTAGAGAATCACCTTTTGTGCTGGATGTTATTGCTTGCCATGTTTGTAGCCCGCAACAATACCATTTTACCAAAATCGCACTTTAATTTGTTTAATATTGTTTTATTTTTTGGTATTATTGGGAATTGTTATTGTCATTATATTTTTGGCTGACCAGCTAGTTGTACAATTCCCCCACAGCCATCCAGCACTCCAACAAAGGCCAAAGTGAAGATAGTGTTCTATCCAGTTGTACAATTCCCCCACAGCCATCCAGCACTCCAACAAAGGCCAAAGTGAAGATAGTGTTCTATCCAGTTTCTGACTAAATATTTATGAGAACTTCCCTTTTCTTTCCAAAGCGACCTTATTTTCCTGAGCATGGTATAGAAGAGGCTAAGTAACACTATTTCAGTCATCAATGTAAGTACACTGTGCGTTCACCATGTATACATGTCATAGTTTTTCTACGTATCTTCCCCGTAGGTCATTGCTATATCATTTCTAACATTTAGTAAAATGTTTGGTCTGTGAGGTAAAAATATCCTTGTATAAAAAGATTACAGATAGAATGTTCACGGAGACGCAATTAAAAGTGTATGTGAACGAATGGTTTACTCAGCAATTCATCTGTGTCATTTCTAAACGTGGAAAACAATTAGTACGTAGTAGTAATGTTTTGGACGGATCTGGACCAACATACACTCAGAGTTTGTACGACTCTGGAGCAGGAGCAGAACGTCTGGAATGTTTATTGGCTTTCTGGCTGTATTGTTTTTCTCCCTTTTTAAGCAATGAGTCATACATGGATTAGAATGTGGCTTAGAAACTCGAGTTTATAGTTTGTTTTGTTTGTTTTAATTTTTTCATAAATAGGAATGGTTCAGCTCTGAAATATCACCATGATTTAAGGGACATTAGGGTATTATATAAAATCTGAGTGGGCCAGAAATGTTCTCTTATAAAGTTACGTGATTTGAAAAAAACAACAATAAATTCAAATTTTGTATTTGTATTTGGTCCAGATATCTAAAATTCTTAACAACAGTGGGTTGTATGTATAGACCAAAGTATGTATAGATCAAAGTATGACCTGAGACCATTCCGTAAATTCTGTTCTAAAGAGTAAGGAAATACGTGTATGTGAAGGTTCAATTTATTTTCATTTTCTACAAAATGAATGAAGTTTGTTAAATTCTGAGGCATTTTCTACAAAATGAATGAAGTTTGTTTAATTCTGAGGCAACCCCATTGTCAGCATGACAGACATTTTGGCGTGTCAGTTACGACATGAAATTTACAGGCGCAGAGATATACATTGTAACGTTTTATTATAATTACTTATTCCGAACACCACTGCCAATCTGTGGAAAAAAATTAGTTCAATATTAGTTAACTCTGATGAATGTAGATATCTGGTCTGGTTTACGAACGTTTTCGGTAAAATTGTTAACATGCTAAAAGTTCTGATCAGATGCTTTAAAGAATGATATATCAATCAGAACGTATATTGCAGACAATCTAGCGGCATTTTGTAGAGCAAGTTTTGCAAGAGAACTTTTCTGTTTTATTTGAAATTAAAAGCAATCTCTGAAATTTATTAAAGTTTTTATATAGAGTTTTCAGATAATGGTTCTACTCAGATAGTTTTATTCTTTTCACAACCAAATGAGTAAAGCATGACAAGGAGAGGTAAGTTTTTATCGACGTCGTCAGCAGTGTAAAGATAAGCTTTTAACGACTTCGTCAGCAGTGTAGAGATAAGCTTTTAACGACGTCGTCAGCAGTGGCAAGACTACTTACAAATACTTGTCATAATCAGATCATTTAAAATTATAGCTATGTGGTGATGTCCAAATGTTTCCTTAACAGACACATGCTCTTTGAATCGTACTTTTAAAGTTGCAAGTTCTATAAAATTGGTAATATTCGTGAATGATCTACTTTCGTTATTTTGCTGGTAACGAAAATCCAAGAAATTAAATCCATCAAAAATAATATTGATTTTTTTTGGGTGTGTGCACTAAAGTAAATGATGTGACTGCATGAAATGTTACAAACACAAAATTGTCCATTTAACCTATAGAAAAACCCACAATAATCTCCACGATTAGTTCAGATTTTGCCGTAATTGTAGTCGTAAGCAGGAAGCATCAGTCTGTATAATTTTATTTCTGTTACAAATAGTAATGTGCACTTCATTCTATTCAAGTATATCATGTGTGAGTCTGCATTCATTTTCATTCTACAGGACGAGCTATAGAAGGTTTAAATATACATTAGATCTCGTTTTCGATGGTCTTCAGGATATTTAGAGAGGGATCCTCTATCAGGTGTTTCAGACACTTCGAGAGGGATCCTCTATCAGGTGTTTCAGACACGTTGAGAGGGATCCTCTATCAGGTGTTTCAGACACGTCGAGAAGGATCCTCTATCAGGTCTTCCAGACACTTCGGGAGGGATCCTCTATCAGGTCTTCCAGACACGTCGAGAGGGATCCTCTATCAGGTGTTTCAGACACTTCGAGAGGGATCCTCTATCAGGACTTCCAGACACTTCGAGAGGGATCCTCTATCAGGTGTTTCAGACACTTCGAGAGGGATCCTCTATCAGGTGTTTCAGACACGTCGAGAAGGATCCTCTATCAGGTCTTCCAGACACTTCGGGAGGGATCCTCTATCAGGTCTTCCAGACACGTCGAGAGGGATCCTCTATCAGGTGTTTCAGACACTTCGGGAGGGATCCTCTATCAGGTCTTCCAGACACTTCGAGAGGGATCATCTATCAGGTGTTTCAGACACGTCAAGAAGGATCTTCTATCAGGTCTTTCAGACACTTCGAGAGGGATCCTCTGTCAGGTCTATCAGACACTGAGCGAAGTAAACTAGTTTCAAAATGGCTTGCAGACTCTGGGAGCGGTACGTTCGTATCAGAAGGTCTTTCAATGTGAGAGGCACTCTCTTATCAAACGTCTTTTAGATACTGCGGCATCCTAATATATCTTCTTTTCATAAAGAGAGATTGAAATACTTGACTGTTTGCCAGCCGAAGTTGTCTGCTGATTCAATCAGCTTTAACTAACCATTTTGAAAAATGATCACTGTACATATCACCAAATCTCTGTGTGTAAGGATGATGACTAATGAGTTTCAATTAAAACACGTACCATGCACTGCCTACTGAAACGAGTCGAATTAACGAACATACGGATACATTTGGAAGGGAAGAATGTAATGTGAAACCAGTAGGTTGGAATAGTTCTTTGCAAGGAACATGAGTTGGAAGAAACATAAATTCCAGTAGATAAGTATTCAAGGTAATTGTATCCTTACCTTTCCTAACATGAACATGATGAAATATCCCTAACAGTCCAGCAACGGGCATTTCAGATTATTCTTCCTTCAAAAGATGACTTCCCTTTAGTTCATATGATCCCTAAGTAGTGAAGAGGGGCTGTATAGCGATACTGGGAAAATACATTACAGACCCCCCCCCCCCCCCATGGAGCTGTATGGCGGCAAGATTTATAGCAACAATGGGAATTAGCATTACAGACACACACACCCCACCCAACGGGGCTGATTGGCGACAGGGGGTAATTTAACATGGGAGATTTAACATAGGAATATATAGGGACAATGGATTGGGTCTGTTTACGGACAAGGGAAAGTGGAGTCTGTATAGCGTCTGACGTCACGGTATGGGAAATTGGTAACAATGTTGCAACCATGTAGGACGTTACAGTACTAGGCAAAGAGCGGGTGGACAGGTGTGCATCGGACTGACCTCAATCGGGAAGAAAGAGGGGGAGTTAGATTTATATAACACGTACAATAGACAACATACAGTCACAAACACGCGAAAAAGAAAAACTAATCACAAATATACTATTCACATATAGGTGAGGAGCAAAAACAAACCCCAAATATGCTATCCACACACGGGAAGGAGCAAACGCTAATCACAATTATACTATTCATACACGCGAAGAAGAAAACTAACCACAAATATACCATCTACACACGGGAAGGAGCAAAAACAAACCCCAAATATACTATCCACACACGGGAAGGAGCAAAAACTAAAGACAATTATAATATCCATACACGCGAAGAAGAAAACTAACCACAAATATACTATCCACACACGGGAAGGAGCAAAACCAAACCCCAAATATACTATCCACACTCGGGAAGGAGCAAAAACTAAACACAATTATACTATCCATACACGCGAAGAAGAAAATTAACCACAAATATAATATCCACACACGGCAAGGAGCAGAAAACAAACCCCAAATAAACACTCTACACAGGCGAAGAGGAAAAAATAAACCCCAAATATACTATCCATACACGCGAAGAAGAAAACTAACCACAAATATACTATCCACACACGGGAAGGAGAAAAAACAAACCCAGATCTACTATCCACACACGGGAAGAAGAAAAAAACAAACCCAAATATACTATTCACACACAGGAAGGAGCAAAAAAGAATCCAACCCCAAATATACTATCAAAAACTCCAATATCTACTATCCACACAGAAGGGAAGGAGAAAAAAACACAATATCTACTATCCACACAAACATACGTGAACTCATACTAACCCCCAAAATATACTATCTACACACGGGAAGGAGAAAAAAAAAAAAAAACGATAAACAAATATACTAACCACACACGGGAAGGAGCAAAAAATAAACCCTTAATATACTATCCACAAAACCAAAATATACTATCCACACACAGGAAGGAGAAAAAGCCACAATATCTACTATCCACACAAACGTACACGAACGCTTACAGATCCCAATACCTACTATCCACACAGAAGGGAAGGAGAAAAAACCTCAATATATACTATCCACACAAACGTGCGTGAACTCATACTAACCCCACAAATATACTATCTACACACCGGAAGGAGAAGAAGAAAAAAAAATATACTATCCACACATGGGAATGAGGAAAAAAAAACCAAACACAATATTTACTATCCACACACGGGAAGGAGCAAAATAAAAAAACAGACCCCAAATATACTATCCACATACGGGAAGGAGAAAAATCAAACCCAATATGCTATCCACACACGGGAAGAAGAAAAAACAAACCCAATATCTACTATCCACACACAGGGAGAGGAAGAAAACAAACCCCAATATGCTATTCGCATAAACTTCCCCTAACCCATACAAATTATTACAAACACAAACTCTACTATCCACACAAACGTACGCAAACTCACACACACACACACACACACACACACACACACACAGAGGGAAGGAGAAAAAACAAACCCAATATCTACTACCCACACGGGGAAGGGGGGGTGTAATATACTATCCACACAGAGGTGAGTAGAAAAAAAACATTATACACTATCCACACAGAGGGAAGAAGAAAAAATAACCCAATATACATTATCAACACAGAGGGAAGAAAAGAAAAGAAAAGAAAACAATATACTAACCCCAGAGAGGGATGAAAAACCATTATATACTATCAACGCAGAGTGAAGAAAATAACCTATTATATACTATCAACACTCCAAAACCCAGTTAACCAATTATTCTATGGCGTCAGTGTGTGATTTTAGAAACAATCATGACACAAAATGATGGATGAACAGACTGACTATATTTTACCCATTTACATGCTTAAAGTGCGTACGTGAAGGAAAACACCCCTTCCATTTCAATTCTAACTTTAAAACAAAATGACCCAGAGGGATAGAGAGAGGTGAAAGAGCACATATTCATGCAGTGTCAATAAAACAAAACATGCCATCCTTATTATAAAAGCTAAAGACCAAGAGACACTTACGTTTTCTTTCTGGTCAATTCAATTTTAGAAGTTAGTATGAAATTTCACATCAGAGCCAACGCATCGGCTCAAATTGTCAATTTTTTCCATTTCCATCACTTCACTGGTACAAGTTCTTCCTGATCTTCAATTTCTTCTTCTTCTTCTGAACATCTCTCCTCTTTCTCCTATTGTTTGTTTCTTCTCTTTTCTCTCAGGCACTCTGAAGCCCAGTGTCTGTTCTCCTGACAACGATAACAGGTATCTTGACTTTTGTCTCTCTTTCTTGGACGAAGCAGGAATTCTGGAGACAAATACCCATTTATCTTGCAGATATAGCAAACTTCATCAGCACTTCATACCCTTTAGTATGACTCTCATCAAATCAACGACCAGAAAGGTAAGTTTTGTTGCCACTTTCGCCTGCGAATTATGCTTTCTTATGACTCTTAGCAAATCTTTGACCAGCAGGTCGATCAATGTTCTCCACTTATGCCACAAAACCAAGAGTCTTGATTCACGCCAAAAGAAATTCGTTCCGTCCATAAAAAATATTCAGAAAATTGAGAACGACGGCTTACTCCTACAACGTGAAATGTTAATAGTTCAAGCAGTGTGTAAAACTTAGTCAAATTAAATTTTTATAATCAAGACGAAACGATCTATTTTCCAAGGAGAAAGCAGACACCAAGCAACAATGGCGATCCGTGTCACACACGACTTTTCAAAATGTGTTGGTAGAGGTTTGTGCTAGCGATCTTGAAGATGATATAATTATCTCATATTCAAAACCATTTGCATCCACCACAGAATGAGATCGATAGGTTGAGAGAACAACGGTGGTAAATCCAGTAGGATGACAGAACCAACAAGGCTAGTGAAGAAATAAATTTGTTTGGTACCTCATGAAGATTATTTTTTACAATCTAGTAGCCCCAAAAGTGACTTGTAGACAAAAGTTAGAACGATGACATATACTTACACGGTTAAATTGACATGGTTTACGTCAACGGTTGCTATTTCTTTGTTATTAAATGTTCGTACAAACGATATGTGTGTAAGCCAAAGCTAACACACACACACACACACACATGCACACAAGTCTTACTGCATTGGGTGACAGTAGAACGGGCAGTACTTTAGTCTGGAGTGTTTTGAGAGATGGACAGATAGACTTAACATTACATTGGAGAGAAAGAAAGAATGGTAAAGAAATAAAACAAACGTAGGACTATATTTTTGGTTCTGTTATTTTTGCGGTATTATAGGACAAAGATAATTGAGACAACCATACATTTTATGTGAAATATGTTCCTTGTTTTCATTTATTCATCAATTTCATAAAAAGGTAACGTGATATTTATTGTCGACTGACTGCTTAACATTTGCTTAACATATCTCATATTTAAGATATGTCCTGTGTTTCGCAGCACACGCTACAACCAATGTTGCAAAGTTTTCACAAACCTAAGGACGGGGAAAAATAATGAAAAGCAGCACCAAAACGCACCTTGTTCTATCGACGGTCTAAACTGAAAGAAAATAGGTCAAACATTGTTACATTTTTTCGGAACGTGTGTTTTGGTTTTAAAGTTCAAAGTTAACCATAAGGCAGGATTATAAAGTGCAATGTAACTCGCGTCATTCTTGAACATTTTTTCATTTGACTATGTTTCACACGCAGCAGGTCCCTGCATATGGGAGAGTGTCTTAGAGTATTCATTCAACTCTCAAACGATCAAGAAGATGGAAGAGTCAGCGCAGATCGACCTGCTGTCAAAGATTTGGTAGAAGTCATAAGAAAGCATAATTCGCAGGCGAAAGTGGCAACAAAACTTACCCTTCTGGTTGTTGATTTGATGAGAGTCATACGAAAGCGTATTAAGTGCTGATGACGTTTGCTATATCTGCAAGGTAAATGGGTATTTGTCTCCAGAATTCCTGCTTCGTCCAAGAAAGAGAGACAAAAGTCAAGATACCTGTTATCGTTGTCAGGAGAACAGACACTGGACTTCAGAGTGCCTGAGAGAAAAGAGAAGAAACAAACAATAGGAGAAAGAAGGGGTTCAGAAGAAGAAGAAGAAATTAAAGATGAGGAAGAACTTGTGCTAGTGAAGTGATGGAAATGGAAAAAATTGACAATTTGAGCCGATGTGTAGGCTCTGATGTGAAATTTCATACTAACTTCTAAAAGGGAATTGACCAGAAAGAAAACGTAAGTGTCTCTTGGTCTTGAGCTTTTATAATAAGGATGGCATGTTTTGTTTTCATTGACACTGCATGAATATGTGCTCTTTCACCTCTCTCTATCCCTCTGGGTCATTTGTTTAGTTAGAATTGAAATGGAAGGGGTGTTTTCCTTTACGTACGCACTTTAGGCATGTAAATGGGTAAAATATAGTCAGTCTGTTCATCCATCATTTTGTGTCATGATTGTTTCTAAAATCACACACTGACGCCATAGAATAACGGGTTAGCTGAGTTTTGGAGTGTTGATAGTATATAATAGGTTATTTTCTTCACTCTGCGTTGATAGTATATAATGGTTTTTTCTTCCCTCTGTGTGGTTAGTATATTATGTTTTTTTTTCTTCATTTTCTTCCCTCTGTGTTGATAGTGTATATTCTTTTTTTGGGGGGGGGGTGGATGGGAAGGTGCTCTCACCTGTTTGATCTTCTCAGACCAGTTAGGGAGGCCCTCCTGTCCTACTTGTAAATGTTTGCTATCTTGCATATTTAGTTGTGTGGCATATTTATTTTTTCGTAATTTTTTTAAATTTTGTTTTTAAATATTTTTTTAAATATTTTTTTCTTCAATCTAAACATTCATCTTTTTCTAGAAGAAGAACCAATTCTTCTGCCATCCTTGCGTTTTCTTCTTCTTTCTGTATTCTTCTTTTCTCTTTCCTCCGAATTCTGTCCTTTTCTCTTTTTTGGTCTGAAGTTTCTGTAATTGCCGTTGTTGATAATTCGGGTATCTGCTCTTTCCTATTTTGTTCGCATTGTGCCATTCTCTTTGATAATTGTGTTTCCGTATCTTGGTCCTGTACACTAGCATGTTGCTTTTGTTTTACTATATCTCTATTCTCTGTCATTTGTCCTGCTGTTTTTGTTGATGCTGTTGGTTCAAAGTTAGATTTCCCTGCTGTTCCAGTCTCTATTGTTGTTGTTTTTGGGGCTTGTGCCTTTTGGTGTTTCTGTTGTTCCCATTGTTGGTTATTTTGTCTCGTTTGCTAATGTTGCTGTTGGTCCCCTTGTTGTCGTTGTTGTGAGTGATGTATTTGATGTATTTGGTCTCTCTGCTTGGTTGGTGTTTCTTGCTGTGGTTGCAATCCAGGTTGCTGTTGGTGTAATGGATGTATTGTTTGTAGTAATCCTCGATTTTCCTCTCGTGCTGGTTGTATTTGTTCTGAGATTATTATTGATGATTGGGTTTGTAAAGTTTTTTCTTTTCTTTTTTGTTGGTGCTGTTGACATTGTTGTTTTGGAAATTGGAAATTTTGCAGTTTTGCTGTTGCTTGTTGTTCTTGTCTCTCTTGATTTTCTTTTGATTGTTCCTGTTGCCGTTCTACTTGTTTTTGTTGTTGTTTCTATTGTTGGGGGTTTAGTTCTTTTATTTGCTCTTCTTGTTGTCGTTTTTGTTGCTGTTGTACCTTCTGCCTTTGATTTGAAGTTGTTTTTTCTTGCTGCTGTTGGATTTGATTGAAGTTGTTTTTTCTTGCTGTTGTTGGATTTGTACTGTCTGTTCAGTGTGGATTTGTTTCTCTTTTCGTTGGTGGCTTTGTTGTTGTTGTTTTGGGCTGTGCATTTCCTCTATTTGTTCGTCTATGGATATTTGTTGTTGTTGTCGTCGTCTTTGTATTCCCTGTTCATTTATCCTTGTCGTAGTCTTTTGGTTTTGGGGGCATTTGTGTGTTGTATGTCCAGTTTGTTGGTATCTGCTGCACTTTCTGTGATATATACACCCTTTGTACCACGATTTGGTCAAAATACCATGTAGGAAAAAAACTCTTTTTACTTCCGTCAATTTGCTTTTTTCTATTTCCAAAATTCTTGTGCCGTTGTATATGGATGTCGAGAAGATTGTATCCAGTCTTGATGAGATAACTTTTATCTTCAATTTTTCCTCAAATTTTTGGACTGTAACCTCCAAAGGTATTTCTAATGGAATGTCCGATCGGTGTAGGTCTCCAGTTTGCTTTTTTATTTTACGTAGAATTGGTGTAGGTTCTTTACTCAAAGCTTTTTCTCCAGCGATCTGAATTTCTCCATAAGGTAGTACTGATTTTGTCCCTTTTGGGCGTACTATAAATCCTTGATATCCCTTCGGGTTAATCGAGTAGATTTTTTTCAAGCTGTCTGGGTGTTGAACAAGTTGATATAGAGCGCACCCAAAGTACGTCTGCTCTCCTCGACGTACAGCTAGAAAATATATTGGGTTATTTTTTCTTCTTCCCTCTGTGTGGATAGTGAATAATGTTTTTTTCTACTCACCTCTGTGTGGATAGTATATTTTCGGTTTATTTTTTCCTCTTCCCTCTGTGGATAGTAGATATGGGATTTGTTTTTTCTCCTTCTCTCTGTGGTCTGTGGTGTGTGTGTGTCTGTGTGTGTGTGTGAGTAGTGAATGGGGTCACCCTACGTACAATGGGAATTAGCATTACAGGGACCCCTGGGTCAATCTACGTACAATGGAAATTTAACATGGCGAAAAATCGTGGGTCAATCTACGTACAAGGGGAATTTAACATGGGATTTTTTTTTAAATTTTAAAAAAAATTTTTTTTTAAAAAAAGGGGTAGGCAATGGAAAGGCTATCTCTTTTCGAGAAATATGGCTGGCCCTGAAAAGGGCCTTTGGGTTTTTTCTTCTTCTTCTTTTAACTTCTTAACTTCTTCCACCATCCTCTTATTTTGTCCATCATTCCTTTCTTCTTTTTCTTTTCTGTTTCCGGCAACCAGTCCGGGTGGCCCATGGCCCGGAACTTCTCTTGGATTTTCATCCAGTTTGTGTTCAGTTTTTCGAATTCATCCCTTTTTTTTCTATTTTCTTCTTCTTTTCTTTCCTTTAACCACTTTTCTTTGATCTTCTTGACCTCTTCGGTCAGCACATTCCTCATTAGTTCTTCAGCTTTCTTAAGTTTTTCTAACCCCCACTTCGCGAAACACCAATCTGTCCATTCTACAATGTCTTCTAGAAAGCACCTTGCACTCGTCACATGATCTATCGCTTCTTTTAACTTACCCACTTTGACATACGGTGGGTTAATTAAACCTCTGATTCTCTTCTCTTCATCCTGTATCATTTCTTTTACAATATTTACTGATAAGTGGAGGCTGGTTACTTGTCTTGAGACGAAGTCTTTTGTCACTGCATACCTCCATTCCTGTTCAACCCTTTCTACTACACTCAATCCATCTACCATCCAATACCATCTTCCCATAAGATCGTTATATAAAGCTGAAGCTGCTGGCATCTTCTTGTTTGCTTATTCCGTAGAATGGGTTCCAATGGCCAACACTGTTAGTTTTATACTCAAAGCGCGAACGTGAAGGAAAACATCCCCTAAAAACATAAAAGTGATCTTACCTAGATCATGACCCAACAACGCGCGAACGTGAAGGAAAACATCCCCCTACTTTCTCATTTCATATAATAAAACCCTAACTTTACTCTTCACATACGCTAATAAACCCATAATCTACTATTCACACAGACATACCTGAGCTCTTACAAACACAAACACACAAACACACAAACTCATACCCTCACACTATCTTAAAAAAGAGTTAGTGTTTATTTTCACACTACTCTACCTACTCACATTGGCAAATTAATAGTTATTTCTTTTCTAGACTATTGGGTAGCCCTGAAAAGGGCTGTTTTTTTAAACTCCAGATGCACCTATCTAATGGTTGCACCTTCCTGGCCTGGCGCCGCACACGCATCTTCTTCCCCAGTCTTCTTTCACCTTTCTTCTGGGGAGCGCAGAGGGAGGATGATTCGCTTCAGCACCCCAATCCTCTGTTTCAGGAATATTAAACGACATCATCTCTTCTCTTTTCTTTTCCTCCTCTTCCCTCTGTCTTCTCTCCTCTTCTTCCTTCTTTATTCTTGCTTCTTCTACTATAGCCTCCGCTGATAGTTCGTTTACTATCCGCCTGGCATATTCCAGGTGCATCTGGAGTTCTAACAGTTTCACTATTCTGCTAGTCATTCTTCTGGCTGTGTTGATCAATCAACAAGGGTAGCTGGACTGCCGAACGAGTTTCAATTTATACTGAAAGCGCGGACGTGAAGGAAAACATCCCCCTAAAAACATAAAATTCATCTTACCTAGATCATGACCAAAAAAAAAAACAACAACAACGCGCGGACCTAAAAGAAACACTCGCTCACTTTTTTATGCTACCCATCACTTCAATAGACTATCCACATACTCAAAGCAATCCAATCTAACCCCAAATATACACCTCAAGCAGCCCAAAAAAAAACAAACTAACATCATTTTAATCTACTATCCACACCAACCTACTTTATCACTTACAAACACAAACACACCAACACATACCCTCAAAATTTTTAAGAAAGAGTTAGTGTTTATTTTCACACTACTCTACCTACACACATTGGCAAATGGATCATTACTTCTTTTCTAGAGTATTGGGGTAGCCCTGAAAAGGGCTGTTTTTTTTTGCTATGGCATTCTTTTTTAGTTTCTAAGAATGCGATGTCCTCTGAGGATAGACTTTCTGGCGATAGGTCTGCTTCTTCGGAAAGAGAAGAAGAACTCTTTGGTGTCGATACGGCAATCGACAAAGCCTCTGTCAGGTTCAGGTTGCTGCTGCTGCTGTTGTTGTTGCTGCTGTTGCTGCTGTCTCTGAAGTCTGTACTTCTCCGTCCATTCTTCTTTTTCCCTGTTCACTTCTTCTCTGAAGAGCTCTTCTATCAGGTCTTCAGTGATTTTTAACATTCTCACATTCTCTATTTCTTCTGGCTTCGGTATCAGACTGTGTCTGACCCTATGCAAATTCACGTAGGCTTCGTTGAGCTTAGCTAGTTTGGAGCACATCTTCTTAGGAGGATGAGTCGACAATGGATGGCTAGACTGGAAACAACCCCGGTTATTATAGTGAAAGCGCGGACGTGAAGGAAAACATCCCCACACGATTTTCGATTCGCAACGTTCAGTGATTGTCATGAGAGGGATAGTAAGAAATGAAAGAGCATCAATTCAACATTCTTATAGCTAAACAAAAGACAAAGGCATTTTTTCAAAACACAACATTTTTTTATTCAAAAATCACTTAACACTAAACAACAACTCTAACATTTTTAACAATAATCCATCACTATAACATCAAATAATTTTTTCAAATCACAAACTTTTTTCTCAATGGACAATCTACTTTAAACAGGGCTGACAACGTTGTGAATGAAATTGTGATTTCCACTGTTGGAAATCATTAGGCCATTGATGGACACTACGTTTCCTAGCTTGAGACAAAAGATAAGCATAATGGTCACAAAACCATCGATCTACTTTCACATCGTTTCTAGCAGAAGAACGAGGATCAAAATGAGTCACTAAATGTTCTAAGGAATAGCCCAGGCTGCGATGATGCAGAAAATACACACAGTACTGTCCACACACCAAGGAATCTGTGCCTTGTAATTTCACGTTATTGAATCGGGTGGTTTGAGCATTTCTTCTCATAAAGTCGATGATATCGTCTTCCAAAGGGGGCAATCCGTACGAATCGAAATATTCCACACATCCTTCTTGAGGAAAGTAGACGGCTACCCAGTGGGTTCCTGGGAGATGACTTTCGTCCGTGTTGATCACGTAAGCTTGATGGTCTTTAGGTTTGCGATGAGGGAGTTCATCTTTAGCACAGACGACAGGATTCCAAGAAGCCGTATACGAACTATGGTTCAAAAGGTAATAAAGTTCCCAGGTATCCATTGATTTGTGTTTTTTTCTTCTTCACAGGTAATAATAAGTCGTCAATTCGATCCTGACTTTTTGCTTGAAAATGTCTGACGAATAAACGGTTATTCGTTCTGTTTCCTCACTCTGATTCAGGAGAGCTTCGATACGATGGATCTCTTGAGTGGTTAATGGTGGACAAGAATGTTCACGCAAGTCTTTATACCACTGGTGCAACACGTCTTTGTTTGAGATGAGACTCCAAGCTTCGTCCAGATACTCGTCCAATTTTTCTTCTTGACTCAACATCAGGCATTTATCGTGTTGAATTTGACTGGGATGATCGTTTTGACATCCATAACAATTTTTCTTGATCAATTCCGTCATTTTGTCGACCAAGTGTTTGGCAAAACAGGAGACTAAATGAGCTTCTTGTTCTGGCCATCTCGACTTCATCATGACAATTTCTTCGTCTTTGTCTTGGGATTCTCCTTCCACGGTCTCCTCACATTTCATGTCCAAAGTTTCTTCACTAGGTAAAGAGGGATAACAGTCTTCCATGGCTTCTAGTAATCTAGAATGACTTCTCTCAAACTGTTGATTTCTATCGTATTGTCAAATTCTGCATACAGGATCACGTTCAACGTTGGATCAGCAGGGTCTCGATTTGCAAACTGAATTTCCACACGAATCTGGCCAGATTTTATAGGGTGGAAATGTCCCTCGTCGCTGCCTTGGTCTGGAGTGAAATCGAAAGCCCACAAAGCGTAGCCTCCTGCATAATCTTCGTACGTAATACCGTGACTGGTATTGGTTCCTAACTGTCCGGTGGCTTCGTACAGGGACAAGTACGATCTCAAGTAATTGTTCTGGGCAAAGTTAGGCTCAAAGGGTCGTGTACACAAGGTCTTGCCGTCACGACTGACTTCGATTTTGGACACGCTAGAGTGTCGAAACTCAAAAGGATTTTCGTTATGAAGTCCATTGAAAGCTGAATTCCTGACGATACCAACGATCAAACGCTTGGGTAACTGTCCTTGGAACAGATGATCTTCGATCATGGATCGCTGTCCAACAGGAATGGTGAACGTTTTCACTTCCACACGTCGTATGGGATACTTGGCGGTCGTTCTGCTCAACGTCTGACTGATGTCGTTTCCCACTTTAGGTAACACTTCCACACGGCGTACGTAAAGTCTGGCTTCTTGGATAACAGTTTTGTATTCGTTGGCATGGGCCATCAAATGGAAAGCGGCAGTGCTACGATTCAGTCTCAGGCGAATATCAACTCCGTTCAGTAAATACTTTTCTTGTAACCACATGTCCAAATGCAAACGATCCATCAGTTCTAAACTACGTCCTTGCAAAATTTTAGTTCTACGTGTGTTAAACCCCACATTGTGAGGTTCGTCATCTGCTGTCAGGGCTGTATCGTTAAACGTGCCTATCGTGTCAGGTTTCCATACCACGCAAGCATCCAGATGAGTATTCTTGGCTTCTTTTCCGTACGTCAAGAGATTTTCCAAGTAGGCACGATATGGGTAAGTATCCATGCTGCTGCTGACCAGTTTGTTATTCAAGTACAAGTCCACTTCGCTGAACAAGGAATGCATGAAATTGTTGACGGGCGCTACCCTATCATTGGCTCCAGGATTGGTGTTGTCAGTTTTGATCACTTTGACTTTCAAATACAGGTAACTGCTATTCAGATCGATGTAATCTTCGGGTTGTCCTTTGATTTCGAACTCGATGGGAGCGGAATCCGTCAAAGAGGAGACGGGATGAAATTCCACCCACTGGGATTCTTGCATCGTCATCATGGTGGGGGGCATGGCAAACATATCCAGTTCCGTCTTGGAACAAGCACATGACTCTCGGTGCATCATTTTTTCTGTGTCTCAATAATCGAAAACGTCTAAGTCTCGAACGGTTCTTCTTTTCTTGGCTTTTCTAGCTTGAAGTCTGGTGAAAGGGTGTTTTCTTCGTCGTCTCTTTCTGCCTTGTCCTTGCTGAATGCCTGACTCGATAGCGTGCAGGGCATTTATAGGTGTGTCTCGTCGGCCTAAAATGTCTTTACCCGTTTGCAGCAGGACATTTTTGCCTGCCCTCATGAAGGCTTCTTTAGGGTTTTGTTTGTCGATGATGACATTTTGGAAAAATTCTTTGCCTTGCGTCAGTGCCGCATCTTTCAAGGCGTGCAATCCGCGTGTCACCATCGGTTTCAACACCGGGGCCACCGAACGAAAGGCCGATTTTAACATATCTCCTAAACCGTGTCCTCGCTGTCGTGCAACCCCTTGGTACACTGGATACATGACTTGCTTACGAATCGTGAGAGAACCGTTTTCGAAAATGGAGTTTCACCGTGACTTTTCCTTTGGTGAATGGAATATTTTGTCCCAAATCTCCTTTTATAGTAATGTTGACCGTGTCCAAATACGACTTGCTGACCGGCAAATAATGAGGATGGACAAATTCGCGGTGAACGTGGTAAGTGTTTCCACCTTCCTCGTCAGCGTTTGCGGCAGAATCCACTTTGAAAGGAATGACACGCAGTAACGGCACGGAGGTGTGTCCCACCACGTTGTATTCCACCACATCGGAGTACACGAACATCAAATTCAGTCCTTGGTTCAGTTCTACTGGGGTACGAAATAACTTGCTAAAAGACTCGTTGTCGTAAACGATGGGTAATTCGTTGTTCTTGAGTATGCTCATTCTCAGGTTCATGTCTCCGCCCAACATGTCAAACAATTCAGGACAAAATAAAATGGACATGATTTTACTCCGCTCAAATCTCATCGAGAAGCGACGAGCTACTTTGTGGTACTCCATGGTGACACTTATTTTGGCATGCTCCAAAGCTTTCCCAAACACGCCATTAAACTTGGCAGCTATGACGTTGACCAAATGTTGACCACTGAAATAATAACCTGGGGGAATTAAAAAGTGGTAGGTCCATTTTTGAGTTTTCTCATTATAGATTTTATTGTCATACGTGACTTTCTTATTCAACTCCTGTTGCAATGACTCGTCATGAACTTCCACATTAAAAAAATTTTGATTGGGAATGACATTGAAGACTTGGGTCGGGTGAATGATTTCCACTAAAGCCACTTCCCAATGGGCTTCGTGATCTAAGGGGATGGCCTGAGGTAATTTGGCCGTGTAACAGCACAACGTGTTGTGGGGAAACACCTCCATGGAACTGTCACTGGGTAAGGTTAAGTAAAATTGGTTTTGGTGACTCATAATTCCAGAGTTCTGTGGCTGTCCGAGGGAATATTAGTGGATGTCAGAGGTGTGTCTCCGCCCAAAATGGGGTTCTGGTTGTGGTTGTTGGAGTGGTGACTGGCACTGGCACTGGACACAACGTTCCCGTTCGAGGAGAATTTCAGGGAGGGATTGGGAAGCAGGTAACCGATGCAACTGCTCAATAAAATGGTCCACAATTGTTTGTCTCCTTGTTGCAAACTCAAATTGGCGATGGCTGCCCCGATGACACAATACACCACGAAGATTTGGCAGAAAAAGACGATTTGCGTTTTAGGCACACGTTCTCCACACCACACCCACAAGGGTTGTTTTTGTAAATCTTGCACAGAAGAACTAGGGGAAGAAGGACTGGTCGACGTAGCTGCGTCAGCTGCTGTGTGAAAGGGCATGATGGTCACTTCTTCTTTTTATAGTCGATGACTTGCGAAGCGTCGATCCAAGAATCGAAACTGGGTGGATATCCTTTCCAACGTACTTTGACTTCTTTGACACGTCGTTTGCCCACTTTACGGGTTCTGCGTTCGAGAATGCTTTCGATGTCGTACACGTCGTCTTCTTTTTTGGTGACACGTTGTAACTCGGGCAAATAAAACGTTCCTTTGAGTACTTCTCCGTTCATGTCTTCCAATTTATAGACGGCAGGATGACGGCCATGTACTCGTCCAGTGACGCGAAACAGTTCGGTCGTCCAGTTAGGTAAGTAACCTTTGTCGAAAGTGCGTTTGGTTTTGCCAATGCTCACCCAATCTCCCACGGTCAACTCTCCACTTTTCTTGGGGACAGCCCTCGTCGGGGACGTACCGAACAGGCGCTCGAACACCAGCACTTCGTTGTCGGGAGTCACGTCTTGCGGGGCACGTCCGATGCTTCGATGGTAAGATTGGTTGTACGCTTGCACCAGGTGCGGTAAGATGTCGATGTACTTCAGAGTGTGGTGATGCGTAAAATATTTCCACATGCGTTCTTTCAAAGTACGTTGAAAACGTTCCACGATACTGGCTTTGGTTTCGGGATTCTCGGTGGTAAAAAAATGAATGTCACGTTTCTTTAATTCTTTTTGGAAAGCTTGGTTCAGAAATTCGGTGCCTTTGTCCGTTTGCCATCGAAGAGGGCGACGACCGCTTTGTTTCAACACCCGTTGCAGGGCTCGCACTAACTCGCTGCTCGATTTGGAAGTCAAGGGCACGACCCAGGCAAATTTGGAAAAGACGTCGATGACACAAAACAAATATTTGTAGCCGCGATTGTAGCTGGCCAAATGAGAGACATCGGCTAAATCGGCTTGCCATTGATGATCGATGCCTTCCACTCGGGTGCGACTTCTGGCAAACTTGCGTCGAATGGGTTTGTGTAAAGTGTAGGTAGCTTGTTCTTGTAACCATCGTTGCACTTGAGGTAAACGGAGACTTTTCAGTCGAGTTTTGGCAGCACGATACAATTTTTGAACTCCTGCGTAACCTGCAGGATGGGAGGGATCGTAGTAAATGCTGGCTAAGACTTTTTCCATTTTTTTGTGTTGGTTGATGTGTTAATAAGGCACCCACTCTTGGAAGAGGCTACTCTTTTTCTCTTGGGGTATTTTCTTGGATTGCAAGGCTTTGCGTGTGCGACCAGCAATAGGTGTCGAAGAGGAGGAGGATGTCTGTGCAGGGGATATCTGTTCTTGTTTCACTTCTGTCTTCACTTTCTTTTTCTCTTGTGAGGAAGAAGGGGTGGCCATCATCTTTTTAATCCATCCAATTCTGGAGGTAGGTGGTGTTGTTAACTTGCGTACTTTTTCTGGTGGAGTTAGAAACCCTTCCTCTTCTTCTTCTCCTTTTTCTGTCTTGACCACTGGTACTGGTACTGGTACTGGTACTGGTGATGGTGCTGGACTTTTCATCAAGGTCTTAAAATCTTTCAGAGTGGGTAGAGCTGTTTCGTCTAAAGCTTTCTGGTGAAAGAGTTGCAATCGTTGCAAGAGTTGACCGTACTTTTGCGATTTTTCTGTTTCGGACAAATCTTGGCGATCCATCAAGGACTGCAATTCGTGTTGTAACTGGGACATTTCGCTCAAATTGGGATTGGGAGGTAAATGCGGGGTGCGTTGTTCTTGCCACCGATGGTATTCCATCCATCGTTTGTAAGGCACTAAAGCTAGTTTTCGTCCTTCCATGGGGTTGTCAGGGATGAATTCTGAGATCTTGGGACTTCCGAAGGCCTTTTTATCTTGCTCCCATCAGTCCTCCCAACATGGTTCCCAAGACTCCTTTTAGTATGGGGCCTAACAAGAGAGGTAAAATGCCTCCACGTTGGACCAACATCTTCTTTTTTTGACGAATGGGAATTTTCTTTTGAACCATTTTCCGAAGAACGTGACGATGTTTGCCTTAGCATTGTTTCTGGTGTTTGGACAAAGGGATCGTGCCTTTCAAAACGTTCAAACAACATTCGCACACGGTATCGATGACCTCTTTGGAGGCCGTTTGAATGAGTTTTTTTCGTAGGGGTGGAGAAGCTTTGGACAGGACAGATAACAGGTCCCCATGTTTGGCTAAACGTGGTGGCAGTCCTTTCCTTTTTTTTCCTTGGGGTTTTCTGGAGGGTGACATTTTTGCTTGTGGGTTCCGGGACATTCACCGAACAGACACTAACGTCGATGACTTAACGCACACCCTTTTATCTTTTTTTTCTGGGACTATCGCTTTGTCATAAAGGTGACAATGTTTTTCCGAAAATCGCCAAGGAATCCTCCCCTTTGTTGACGCCTCTTTTTCTTGGAACGACTGTGTCTTTTTTTAGGGTAACGTCGATGCTTGGCTAAGCGCTTTGTCGGATGACGCGTCTGCCTTTGTCTCTTTCTTTTGTGGCTTCTTGGAGGTGACATCTTTTACAAGTTCACTGATACCCCCCGACTTGGTCACAGGTCTTTTTATACTGGAACTCGTCGCCACTGATTGTCTTTACGTTTTATCAGTTTGAGGACAGGCATGACACGTCGTGCAGGGGTACGTAACGGACTAAATCGAGCCAGTTCTTGCTTGGACAAATCCAGTAAACTTTGTAACATGCCCGATCTTTCATGGACTTTGATTTTGGGAGAAGGTACTTTGTGAGCAGCAGCCACTGCCGCTAAATTGGAAGGTCCTGCCACTGGGGAAGTTCTTTTGGGGGTCATCAACGGAGAAGTTCTTGGTGTGATCAACGTCTCCAAGTACTCTTCAGTTCCTGGTGACATCAACGGAGAAGTGGACAAACGTGAGGCTGCCGGAGACGCTGTGGCAGGTCGTGGCTTGCGAGTGTAAGGTTGCGTCCTGGCCGAAGTGCCTCTCTTGCGACTAGTTTTCTTCTTCTTCTGTGGACTTTTCTTTTTCTGGGGACTTTTTCTCTGTTTCTTTTTCTGGGGGCTTCTTTTCTTTTTCCGGGGTGATGGTGGTGGTGTCTGGTAAGAGGAGGGTCCTGCCACTGGAGAAGTTATTCTTCTTGGGGACCTGGTCTTTTTCTTTTTCTTCTTGGGGCTTCGTTGGACTTTTGTCTTGGGGATAACTTTGGGGGCATTAGGATCCCATCTTAAGAGTGAGCGAATGATGACCCCTCCTAGAGTACCGCTCCCTCCAGGTTTCAAAATGATTTGTTTTTTGGTTTGAGTGTCGATGCGGGGATCGGCCAGTTGGACCAAAGCGACTTTGTTTCGATCGAAAAAGCGTTGGGTTTGATGAGGAATCTGAATGATTCCTTGGAGTAATTGACGTGCCGTCACCGTGAACCATCGTAAGACTTCTTTGAGACTAGCTTCTAAGACACGGGCTCGTGTTTGTGGATCTTTTTCTCGGCTGATGCCATACAAGGCACGAATCAATTTGACGGGAAGATGCGACTGAAGGGACGTCATGTTCACACTGTGTGAGACAGACGAAAAAGGGTCTGAGGTTTTTATAGATTTTTTTCATGGGGAGTGAAATGAAGTCGAGGACGGAGACGTGTACAGGACAGGCCCTCCGTCTTGGCACCAGTGGTGAAACAAGTGGGTACGAAATCGCAAATCCTCGGGGGTCGTAGGTTTCAAATCGACGAGTAAATAGGCGTGTGGCGTTTGAGTGGCATCGTCGTACGCCTGAGTCAGCCAAGGCGTTCCTAACTGTTTGGCTAAGACTTGCACTTGCGATTTATCTCGAGGGCTTTTAAACAAGACCACGTAATGCGCATTGAGACTGATGGTGCGATGGGCTTTACTTTGTTGAAACAAATTTTGGGTGATGTAAACGACACTGGCATTACGGTGATGCCCTTTGCGCGTAAACCACAATTTAATTTCTTCTTCGTCTTCTCCTAACATGTCGTCGAAAATGACCAAATGGGTTAGACGGGAGTCAGAGACGATGCCGTCGTCTTCTTTAGGAATGCCTTCCACAAACACGATGGAATCGCCTTGACTTTCTCGCAAGAGGCTGTACGCCGATTGCCACTCTTTGTAACACCACACGATCCGTTGAGGGGGCCGATCGATCAAATGATGTTTATGTTCGATCAAACGTTTGACGAATTCGGTTTTGCCTGAACCGCTAGGTCCAGCAATGAGCATGTTAAAGGGATGGCGAAGATACAAAGCCTCCCAACTGGCACGATCTAAGTGTTCGTCGATGACTTTGACAGTAGAGGAAGAGGGAGCAGAGACAGCAGAGGTAGCCATGGTATGAGAAATGTCACTTGTGACACGAAAAAAACAAACAAGACAAGAGTTTATATACTTTTTCAGAACACGTTTATTGAATGTTTCAAATATGAACACGAAAGACAAAAATACATACAACCCAAATAGTGATGTACAGGAATATAAAACACAGCAAAGCGATCAAAGTGGAATATAAACAAGTGTCTGTACAACATGTTTTGGTTAACCAAGATGTCCTAGGGACAGTGTGTAATGTTCTTACAGTCTCTACATGAGGTATTGTCACACAAGTGTCCTCCCGGAATGACCTTTCAGGCATGTCCATGACAGTCCTGTCCTGAAGCGAGTGGTTGTTCTCGGTGACGGGTTCTTCTGGCACCGTCACTAACACAGGTTGAAAAGTAACTTTTTTCCTTGAACAACTCTTGTGCATACTGGGCCACTTCTTGGGTCCAAGCCTCAAAACCCCCCTTTTTCCAATCACGAACATCTGTCCAATGAGGGTGTAAGTCACAAGCTACACACACATCGTCATACACGTCTTGGGTCGCTAAAAGTTGACGAATCTTTTTTTCCTGTTGAGGTCGAGAAGTATCCAGATGAAAACGCAAGGCTTTGAGCAAAAGGAGTTTTTCGTGACCATTTAAGGCCATGGAGGTGGTAAGTACTGATCGTAAAGAGTCCACAAAGAATCGGCTGGTAAACGAAATCCCAGAAAACAAGTCACTAAGACACACACCACTTGTCGTCCAAAATTGAATGGATACAGTTCTTGTAATAATTGATGGTAATGATCCACGGTTTGAATATGGTCATTGAGTTCCTTCCACGGAATCTGTTGGATGACATGTGACATAAACCGTGGCATGGCAGCCTGTTTTTATATTCTCTTTTTTTCGGATGCAATAGACGTACTTTCTAGCCAGAGATCTTCGTTCTCCAGTAGGGAATCTAAATCTTGCATACTGTAACCGAAACGTCAGAGTTCGTTTAGGTGTTTCCTCTTCCTCTAAGTAGATTCCACGTAAAATATGTTGGTAATCCTTTAACTTGTCTTCCTCAATGTATTGCTGTAGGTGAATCTCGAAGTAACCATAATTATGAACATGTCGATCATTAGCGACCTCAAAGTGTTGAACAATGTCTGACCATTGAAAGAATTTCTGACGAATCAGTTCTCTTATACCATTCAAGTACCAGTGGTTAAAGATCTGGTGACGTATCGGATGCAATTGTTCTTTACGTTTCACTTGTATTTTCACCAGCTCTCGGTAAATGCGTTCTCTCAACTCCACAGGCAAAGCACGAATGTTCTCTTGTAAAGTATCCATGAATAGGTCATACTAAATCCTCTTTGGTCTGACACAAGAAATGTACTCTTTGCACAAACATGGTTTCACTTCAGTGTCGAATTTAAATCGTTGAGTCACTAATCTACACATTACAATTCGTTCAGAAGTTTCCTCTTTCACCAAGTTGACATTGTGTGAAAGATGTTGGTAATTCGTTAACTCTTCCTCTGGAATTCGATGCAATACGTTTACAATGTAGTAGATAGAATCGTCAATACCAAACCATTCCTTTTCATAACCAGGAGGTCGTTGATCAATGTCTGTCCAATGGAACACTTTCAATTGAATCAGTCCTTGTATAGCCTTCAGGTACCAGTGGTTCAAACACCGGTGACGTATCGGATGCAATTGTTCTTTACGTTTCACTTGTATTTTGACCAGCTCTCGGTAAATGCGTTCTCTCAACTCCACAGGCAAAGCACAAATGTTCTCTTGTAAAGTATCCATGAACAGATGATTATGGTAAGA
Organism: Sinohyriopsis cumingii; assembly: GCA_028554795.2. NCBI lineage: Eukaryota > Metazoa > Mollusca > Bivalvia > Unionida > Unionidae > Sinohyriopsis > Sinohyriopsis cumingii. The sequence continues at coordinate 129,120,681 of CM068827.1, forward strand.
AGTTACTTCAATGTCTCGGTCCCACTAAAGGTAAGTAATGACAATTCGGTGACCATCGAGCATGTTCTACGTAGGCCGAATCTTGCGGTTCCCAGTGGTGAAGTGACACACCGCAACTGAAGCACTTGACTTTATCTCCTTCGCCCAAGTAGAAAAATCCGGCTCTGGCTAATTCTTCGGGGGTCGGTCCTCCCAGATACTTTGGCCATTTTCCTTTGAACGATTGAAGACGATTTTCAAAGTCGCAGTATTCCGACGAACGCACAGGAAACGAATATTCGTTTTTCACAGGTTCGTTTCGATGAGGGTTGAGTGAAATGGGTAGGAGTTTGCTCAGGGCTGGATGACATCCGTAGGGAGGTAAACGTGAAGGTCGACATTCCCCTTTAAAACGAAACCCAGTAAAATGTCCAAGAGGACGAGCAGCATCGCTTTCGCATCCCACAGGTTTGACACGCACAGCATCACTTTCCATGACAGGGGTAGGGGCACTAAAGTTCCCATGATGCTTTACGGCATCGCTCAGGTCACAAGGTACAGCATCGGTCCCATCGCAAGGCTCACAATCGCACTCGTCTGCAAACTCCGTTACGCAATTACAATGGTAACCACATGGACAATCGCAGTTTCCTTCCGGACATTTTCCGTCGCAATGCATGGGTCTTATCCATCCAGTATTAGTCACACTAGAGGAAGATACAACTTTTTTACAATCCCCAAACTGGAACGATGTCTTTTTCAAAGTATTCATCTTGTTCGCTCGGTCTTGGTAGTCACAATGAACTATCGATCTTGACCATAGCCCCTTTTTTATACTAGTCGCAATGCAGTCTCCAGCTTGTACATCTTTCCTTTTTTACGTTTTTTATGTCTTGTTCTGGAAGGTACCGTCTCTAAGGTACCGTCAACATTGTACCGTAGTGTGATGGGTGGAAAGGCCATAGAAAGGTAAGGGCAGTGCGGAGACCATCGAGTATGTTCCAGAATAGCTGAATCTTTATAGATACATAGATCCATTCGTAACTTCAGTCCGCAAGCAAAACACTGTACCTCGTATCCCAATCCTGACTCAGGTCCCAAGTAGACAAATCCTGTTCTAGCTAAAACATGCGAAGAAGGTAATCCTTCCCTATCCGTAGGCCATTTCTGAAACGTGTCCAATCGACGGGCACAATCACAATAGTCAGGTAAGAAGACTGGAAAATGGTAGGGTTTGAACTTGGAGTTCTCATCGGGTTTCTCACTCGATTCTTGCTGTGGCGAAGTCATCTTTCTGGTGGGTGGCTATCCTCTTACAACCAATGTTTTATACCGACGTGTCCATACGGTAAGGTGAAATGATTGGGAAGTCGAACTCGCTTCTGGTACACGATTTGATAAACTTTTTCCAAAGTTCGACTGACGATGTGGTGAGTGGGTAAACGTACAATCTTGTTCGGTTGGTGAGTGGTCACTTTAAAGTTTCCATCCTCTCCCGATTGCAAGGCTTCTTTCAATACCCCAAAGTTCACCACACGACTGGTACGATAATTCAGAGTCAGTCCTTTCACTTTGCACGTCGTGTGCACTTCTCCTTGTTTGTCCCGGTATTCGTAGCCGTAATTTTTGGGACCGCCACTGACGAAACTTAGAATCTTGTCGTCGGGATGCTCGTCTGTCCAGGCTCCTAAACGGTCTCCTTCGATGTTAGGGTGATGTTGAATCGGGTGATGGATGTAAATGCAACTGTCCGTGTCAAAGTACAGGACGCGTTCTTCTAACAGTTCTAAAGCTTCGTACAATTTTAAGCGAGCATGGGCTGTCACGTAAGCCGCAATGATGACATTTCCAAAAGGGTCGTCTTGCACAAAGTCCAGATCTTCTTCGTAATTGACCAAGATCAAATTCTCTCGAACGACGTCCACGTGTTTCATGTATTTGGTTTTGTCGTGAATCATCTGGAAGTAGCGGGAAGGTTCTGTCAAATATTCCGTCTTGGGTAAACACGGTCGTTGTGCCATTTTACCCCACAAGCAATTTAACATCACTTTGGCAAACGATCGCCTGCCTTCGTTTTTCTCGATGTGGTCTAAAGTGATGCCCTCTTGTTCGTAGTATTTCTCTTTGAATTGTATTTGGTCTTCGGGAGTGTGACACCAGGAAGGATAGCCGCTGGCTTCTTGCTTCAGTTTCAAAAAGGCATCCACGTAGTCTGCGAAAATGCCTTTCTGAGTGCGGTCACCCTTGTGGTATTGTTGTGTCTTGGGAAAGTGGCAAATTTCGTACACTTCTAACAGTTGGTATCTCATGTCCATAGCTTTGAACAATTCTACGCTGACCCAGGTTCCCGTCAAGGCACGTTCTTCCTGGGTGTGCTGACAAGGTTGGTCTTGGTTGCACGTTTCGGCACAAGTACGGCACAAGGGAAACATCAGTTTGCCTTGACAATGGTGAGGTAAGACGGGATGGTAGAGGTTGGTGGGAGGCAAAACTTTGCACTTGATCAAGCCTTCGTATTGTCGAATGTTTTTCAGGTCGATGTGTTCCGTCAGCAATTGTGGGTGCCCTACGGGAAAACGACAATATTTGCACACGTAGGGATACAGCGAACACACGTCCAAGTATTTGATTTCTTCTCCTTTCTCTTCGTCGGCTTGGTACAGCAAACAGGTGGCATTGGTCCTTCCTCCGTACAAACTATCCCTCGGGTTCAGCGGGTCCATGAACTGGTAACTTTCCACGAGGCGTTTAAACTCGGGATCGGTTTTCATACGGTGATCGTACTCGTGTTCCCACATTTCCACCACTTGGTATCCTTGCTGTTCTAACTTTAGGCGTCGCTGACAAGTGTCCTGGTACAAGTCTTCCATGGTTCGTTGCAAAAACTGATTTTTAGTACCACGGTCAGGGTAACAGACGGGACATCCGTGAAATAAGCAACCGTTAAACTCGTACACGATCTTGGGGTTTTCTAAGTCCCAGCCATCTACCGAATACGTTCCGATGGTCTTTTCGCCCCCTCCGTTGCGGGCATGCTGAATCCATTTGTCTTCCTTGTCGCACAAGTAATGTAACCAACGTAGGGCTTTGACCGAGTATTGACGCTTGACATAGTGGGTCGTTTGAGGACTGATGACAGCCACGGTCTTTTCAGGCATGAATCGTTGGCGGTACACTAAGGAACACGCTTTGGCAATGGTGCAAGCTTCTTTCAAAGGATCGACCCCTCCGTGTTCCATGAACAGTTCTCGAAATTTTCCACAGCAACGTCGTAAAATGTCCACGTCGGAACGACAATACTTTAACATTTCTTCCTGAAAGTCGAAGGGGTCAGAGGCATGAGCCTGGTACCAAGCGTAGAAAGCTTCTCGTTGTTCGGTACGCATGTTGTCGGGGTCGTAATAGTGAGCCTCGGGTAAATGGGGTAGAACGGCATGTTGATTGGCTTCCGTATTGAAAAAGTGTGGAAAGTACCCTTTAGCCATTTCTGTCATTCCAAACGTTTTAGGCATTCGACTCAAAGGCATGGCCAAGTAACTCATCGAATCTTTAAACTGTACTTGTCCCACTTGCATGAAAATGATTTTGGCTCCGTTCAAAGTCACTTTAGGACGCTCGGTGCCTTGTTCCGTATAGTACCTCAAAAGAAACTGTCCATCGTATCCGGAGAAATTGTGAGCCATCACCGTGGCATGACGATGACAATCTCCGTAACGTTCGATGTCCTCTTGGCTCCACGTCTTGTCGATGGGGTCTAAGACCCATTGTGCAAAATCGGCTAACGTGTTTGGTCCCCGAAAGATTTTTTCACGTCCTCCAGGAATCTTGCTGCAGTGAGGGCAATGACTGAAGATAGGTTCTTGAATGCACTTCTCGCACGCTCGATGAGCCACGCAGAAATTAGGAATGTGAATGCCAGTCTCTTGCATGCATTCGAAATCGAAAAAGATGAAATTGCCTTTCTTCTTGTGACCGTCCTCTTTCTCTGGTGGGGGTTGGTATTTTTGCACGTAGCATTCGTGTTCCAAGTCCACGATGTGGTGACAAATGTGACATTTTTTCTTTCCTCGACATACGTGTGCCTTGGTACTATTGGTACGTATGCCTTGTCCACACGTAGGGCACAATCTCAGCAGTTGACAAGCGCATTTCTTCTGTGAACCTTGCGTCTTCAGATGTTGTTGGTAACAGGTAGGGCTGACAAACGTGCGCAGACAAGTTGAACAAGGCACTGGTTCTTCGCTCAGACAGGGTGGAGAGGCCAAACATCCTGAGCATTTCCATCCACAATGTTTGTGTTGCTCTCGATTATTATAACCATAGTCACATTTCTCACAATAATAAACATATCCCAGGAATCCAGTGATACTGGTAATGGTATCGAAATGGTCATCGTGATGATAAAGGTGAATGTATTTTCCGTCCTTAAAATCTTGGCCTCGAAACAATAGAGGCCCGCGCATTTCTTGAGGGTGCACTTTCAAGGTGTATGGTGGAGCTAGGACATCTTGCAATTTTTGCATCTCGGGAATGCCACAAGGTGTGTCTTTGGGCAGTCCGGCTTGTTGTAACAGGAGTTCTGCTTCGTTTCGTTGTTTGGCTCGGTCGGAACGTTGAATAGTGTTCCAGGTTCTTTTCCATTCTACCGTGTCGTTCTTGTTGGCATAGGTTCGTCCCACCACGATGGCACGGGCTAAACACATCTGGTCATGAGGGTTGTTAATTCGGACGAGACTCGTTTTGGTGTTGCGAAGGTCGTCCACCAATAACATCTTTTTGCGTCCAGTCCCTTGAGGAGGAGAGACGTGGGTCATGTCCAGTGTGGCTTTACCATCGGTGATGTCAAACTGATCATTAGATTGTTGTACGTGTTGAATCTTGTCCATGACTTTGGAAGCAGTTAATTCTGCAGGGGTGCTAAACTCGATCCAAACAGGGGATTTCAAACCGTCGTGTTGTATGGAAAGTCTCAAGCGATCGTCTTCTTTGGGTTGACATTGTCGCTTGAGTGCAGTGAGCAAAGAATCCCACACCTCAGTGATGAACCCTTCTGCTTTCTCTAACGGCACTTCAGCCTTGAAATCTTTAAACTTCACCGTGTATTTGTAAGCCGTGGTTCTAAATTTTCTAGAGGAGCGCTTTTCCGTCTCTCGAATGGAATAGTAATTTTCAGGGTTAACTAAGGGTGATGAACTTGGTTTAGAGGGTTCGGATTCTGGTTCACTCATGTCCTCTTCAAAATCACTGGCATGAATTTGTGCCAAGATCTCAGCCCTGGTACGAGGCGATAGATCACGTTTCTGCCTCTTACTTTCTTCTTCTTTCTTCTCGAATGAATGGGATCGTTTCATCTTGAAAGCAAAAAGTCAAATGACTCAAGTTCAAACACCATAAACTACTTTATAGTCATAGCAGACCAGCGTATATAAAAGGGTGTGTGTCTTGTCCTTTCACTATTCATTTCACTCTCGAGCCGAGCACAACGATGGAAGAGACTGACCAGATGGAACGTTTCGTCAGAGCTTTGCGAGGGGTCATTAGAAAATTCTCTTCAGACCAGCCTACGGACTACTCTCCTTCCTTTAGAGATAAAAGTCAAGATACTTGCTATATCTGTCAGAAGAAAGGGCATTGGTCTTCAGAGTGTCCAGACCGTCAAAAAAGAAAAAAAACAGGGGATAAAAGAGACAAAAGTCAAGATACCTGTTATTATTGTAAAGAAAAAGGACATTGGTCTCCAGATTGCCCAAAAAAGAAACAAGAGGAGTCAGAAGAAGAGAGGAATTCTTCAGAAGAAGAGAGGGATTCTTCAGAGGAAGAGAGGGATTCTTCTGAGGAAGAAAGAAGACAGGTGAAGAAAAAGAAACAGGAGAAAAAAAGAAGAAGGGAAGAAAGCGAGGAGGAAGAAGAGGAAAAGAGTGTGACGGTGAAGAAATTCAAAAAACAGAGAGACTAAAAAAGGAGAAAAGAAGAAATTAATGAACTTTTTATTAAAGTGTTGTGTTATAAATTGTGAATTGGATTGTAAAAAATGGAGAAAAGAATAAATGAATGATATAAGGTAAGTGTCTTTGAGTTGTGATTTTAAAATAAGAAGCTACACTCACGCACTCATACACAGACACGTATTAAAAGGGTAACATGGGTGAGGTTTTTTTTGAGTTATTGGCAAATTGAAATTGTATTTCTTTTCGAGAAATGTGGGTGGCCCTGAAAAGGGCCTTTTTTCTTCATGGTGTAGGGGTGAGTTTAAGCAATCAATTTTAACTGCCTTAAGCCTTTGCCACGGCCAAGGCCTACTTCTGGACTGCGTAATGTTGATGATGATAATGATTGGGTTGAAATCACTAAGGGTGGTACGGTAGGCTTAGTCACAGGGTTGACATGTTTGGCTCGGGAAGGTCGTATTCTCTTCGGTCGTGATAAAGAAGTCTGATACATTTGTTTCAGACTTCTTAACTCCGCTAAAATGTCCAACAGTACCGTGACCGTTTGATTTTCACCCTCTTGTTTCTTTGCTGCTACTTCTTCTTGCTGTTGTTGCTGTTGTTTTTTTCTTACCTCTTCTTCTTGTTGCTGTTGCTGTAGGAGAAAAGTCTGTTCCGCTTCCTTTTGTCGTTGTATAAATTTCTCCAATTCTTCTTTCTGTCTCTGTCTAAAATTCTCCACTTGCGGTAATGAAGAAAGTAACGAAGGTTCCGGAACAAATTCTTGCGAGGAGAGAAAATCCACAAAATCCCAATTCACCTCTTCTGAAAGTAAGTCCGGGTTCCCTTGGGCAGTCTCCCCTGCTGGTGCACCCCACTGGATCGTTTTCTGAGTTTCCGTCATGTTGAATCACTGTCGCATAGATTGACTGCACACAAGCGCTAGCGAATCTATATTGACTACGTGACGTCACAGACTGCTCTCTTCGGATTGGATGCGAGCTGACTGAATTCTGTAACGCGTGTTCGGATTGGTAAATGAACTCAATCCGTTTCAATCCTTCCTCCGCCTATAAATAAGCGCCGTTCAATGCATTGATTCACCTGTTCTCGTCGCTTCAAGATGTGGACTACAGTTGAGTCATCCACCCTTGTGTCTTCCATGATGTTTCGGACAGACTTGCTCATGTATGTCCGATCGAAGTGGACCGTTGTCCACAGGACAAACACCAGCCTGTGGATACGTAGGATCTACGTCGAAAGACAAGGATGCCTGAAAAGAGTGCTGATGTACGGACCAACAGTAAGACGCAGCCTAAGGACAAGAAGAAGACCAATGCGGTGCCATTTATGTTAATGAATACATTAACATAAAACCCAAAGGCCCTTTTCAGGGCCAGCCATATTTCTCGAAAAGAGATAGCCTTTCCATTGCCTACCCCTTTTTTTAAAAAAAAATTTTTTTTAAAATTTAAAAAAAAATCCCATGTTAAATTCCCCTTGTACGTAGAGTGACCCACGATTTATTCCCATGTTAAATTCCCCTTGTACGTAGATTGACCCACGATTTTTCGCCATGTTAAATTTCCATTGTACGTAGATTGACCCAGGGGTCCCTGTAATGCTAATTCCCATTGTACGTAGGGTGACCCCATTCACTACTTGTGTGTGTGTGTGTGTGTGTGTGTGTGTGTGTGTGTGTGTGTGTGTGTGTGTGTGTGTGTGTGTGTAGTAGAGTGTGTGTTTGTAATAATTTGTATGGGTTAGGGTAAGTTTATGTGAATAGTATATTGGTTTTGTTTTTGTTTTTTTCTGCTTCCCGTGTGTAGAAAGTATATTTATGGGGTTAGTATGAGTTCACGTACGTTTGTGTGGATAGTAGATATTGTGGTTTTTTTCTCCTTCCCTTCTGTGTGGATAGTAGCTATTGGGGTTTGTAAGCGTTCGCATACGTTTGTGTGGATAATAGATATTGGTTTTTTTTTTTCTCCTTCTCTTCTGTGTGGATAGTAGATATTGGGGTTTGTAAACGTTCGCCTACGTTTGTGTGGATAGTAGATATTGTGGTTTATTCTCCTTCCCCTGTGTGGATAGCAGATATTGGGGTTTGAAAGCATAATTGGGTTTAGTTTTTGCTCCTTCCCGTGTGTGGATAGTATATTTGGGGTTTGGTTTTGCTCCTTCCCGTGTGTGGATAGTATATTTGTGGTTAGTTTTCTTCTTCGCGTGTATGGATATTATAATTGTCTTTAGGTTTTGCTCCTTCCCGTGTGTGGATAGTATATTTGGTGTTTGTTTTTGCTCCCTCCCGTGTGTGGATATTATAATTGTCTTTAGTTTTTGCTCCTTCCCGTGTGTGGATAGTATATTTGGGGTTTGTTTTTGCTCCTCACCTGTGTGTGGATAGTATATTTGTGGTTAGTTTTTCTTCTTCGCGTGGTTGTGACTGTATGTTGTCTATTGTATGTGTTATATAAATCTAACTCCCCCTCTTTCGTCCCGATTGAGGTCAGTCCGATGCACACCTGTCCACCCGCTCTTTGCTAGTACTGTGACGTCCTACATGGTTGCAACATTGTTACCAATTCCCCATACTGTGACGTCAGACGCTATACAGATTCCACTTTCCCTTGTCCGTAAACAGACCCAATCCATTGTCCCTATATTTTCATATGTTAAATTTCCCATGTTAAATTTCCCCTTGTCGCCAAACAGCCCCGGGTGGTGGTGGTCTGTAATACCTATTCCCATTGTCGCTATAATTCTTGTCGCCATACAGCCCCACGACCTTCTTGACTGGGTTTTCCACTGTCGCTATAAATCTTGTTGCAATACAGCCCCGGGGGTGGGGGTGGGGTCTGTAATGTATTTTCCCAATATCGCTGTACAGCCCCCCTTCACTACTTCCCTACCATTATTTGCTTCGACTGTAATCACCATTCTAAGCATGGATTACACTGACGAATGCAATGAAGCTAAACGTAAAAAGTGTGATCACCATGCTAAACGTAGATATTATCTACATAATGCAAAGGAATCGGTTAAGATGCTAAGACTGATAATCATTATTAACATTTATGTTATCGACTATATGCGAGGGAATCAGATAACATGCTACGACTGATCACCATTCTAAGCACAAGTGATTCCGACGAATGAAAATGAATCTAACACAATGCCAAGACTGTGTCCACCATTCTAAGCATAGGTGACACCGACGAATGCAGAGGAATCTAACAAAATGCCAGGACATTGTTCACCATTCTGAATAGAGATGACACCGACGAATGCAAGGGAATCTAAAAAAATGCCAGGACCGTATCCAGCATTCTTAACAAAGATGACACCGACGAATGCAAGGGAATCTAGCACAATGTTAAGACGTGGACATACATATTTTTCAACCAGAGTATATGTTATTTAAAGGACCCACAATGTTCATAATATTTACTGGCCCTGGCCGAGTCATGCCAAGGACTTCTAAAAAAAATGGCACTTACAGCCGCCTCGCTAGGCGCTCAGCATTAAGAGGTTAGTGTTAGGACTGGTCGGCCTGGTGTCAGGATAATGTGACTGGGTGGGACATCATGATACATGTCTGCGGCATGATGCCCCAGTGGTAGACATCACTTTAAACTGCCACACTACAAACATCGTAGCAATATGACCGGAAAATTGTTAAAGCTACGTTAAAAATCTAAATCACACACACGCACTTAACTGAAATTTAACAAATTAGTAACGACGCCAAACTTAGTGATATGGGTCACTGGAACAATATAAGATCCATTGTGACTTGGAATTAATAAAAGTATTGCCTTTTTTTTTTAAAGAAAAAGAAAGCAATAGGACATATTTCCTAGAGAAAGGCAGTAAGGGATTTTGAATAATTTGAAAGTAAACTCTGTGTTGATACTCTACAGGCTTTATTAACCATTTAATCAACGCCTGGATCTCATAACCAGGTACCCTCCAAACCTGTCAGGTAAACAGGGTATTTGTTATGGGTTCATTCAAACTAAAAAAAGGGTGGCCAGGGGTAAAGCCACAGAAATCCTCCGCTTTAAAACCGTCTCAGTAGAAAAAAATACATAATATTCTTGTGCACGAACAGTGCACTGTCAGATATTCAATAGAAATTTCCTAAATATTTCAGCACAAACACAGAATGACATGTTAATATTGGAAGTGACGTATAGTAAATTCATTGTATCAAAGAGTTTCCTGTCTCCCCCCTCCCCCACCGGCCACAAACTAGCAGCTTCTCTTGGTATATTTTTCCGTTTCTAACAGATGCTTATCACGATTACGCAGTACAGTTGCCGGTTTTAATATCTAGAAATTAATATATGGCAATGATAGTCTGTCTCTTGCGGCACATTTACCTTGGACCTGTCATGTAAGTGAGAGTTCTTGGATATTGCAGGAATATTTCTCATAATTTCATGTTCGTGTCAATTGAGTACTCTATTTAACTTTCATATACAACCAGATCTTACTTACACAGTCACTTTGTCTTAGATTAAAAACGTTCGACAGGATCGCATAACGTTAAAAGTTTAAAAATGACAGGATCAAAATAAATACAAGATCCAAAACATAAGTTCTGCCCACGAAAGTTACGAGGCACAGTTACCGTCTCTATTATTCAGCTAGATTACAAACAATTACCTTCTCTATTAAATGGCTAGATTACGCACAGTCACCCTCTCTACGAATTGGCCAGATCACACACAGCTACCTTCTCTATTAATTAACAAGATCACACACAGTTACCTCATTATTAATTGGCTAGATTATGCAGTCACTCTCTATACTAATTGGCTAGATTACACAGTTACCTTCTCTAATAACTGGCTAGATTACACTGAGATACCTTCTTTATTAATTGGCTAGATTACACACAGTTACCTTCTCTATTAATTGACAAGATTACACACAGTTACCTTCTCTATTAATTGACAAGATTACACACAGTTACTTTCTCTATTAATTGACAAGATTACACACAGTTACCTTCTCTATTAATTGACAAGATTACACACAGTTACCTTCTCTATTAATTGGCTACATTACACAGAAATACCTTCTTTATTAATTGGTTAGATTATGCACAGTCACCCTCTCTACTAATTGGCTAGATTACACACAGTTACCTTCTTTATTAATTAACAAGATCACACACAGTTACCTTCTCTACTAATTGGCTAGATTACATACAGTTACCCTCTTTATTAACTGGCTAGATTATGCACAGTCAATCTGTACTAATTAGCTAGATTACACACAGTTACCTTCTCTACTAATTGGCTAGATTACATACAGTTACCCTCTTTATTAACTGGCTAGATTACGCACAGTCACTCTGTACTAATTGGCTAGATTGCACAGTTACCTTCTCTAATAATTGTCTAGATTACACACAGATACCTTCTCTATTAATTGACAAGAATACATACAGTTACCTTCTATATTAAATGGCTAGATTAAACAGATACCTTCTCTATTAATTAACATGATTACATGCGGTTACCTTCTCTAATAATTGACAAGATTACACACAGTTACCTCCTCTATTAATTGACAAGAATACACACAGTTACCTTCTATATTAAATGGCTAGATTAAACAGATGCCTTCTCTATTAATTGACAAGAATACACACAGTTACCTTCTATATTAAATGTCTAGATTACACAGACACCTTCTCTATTAATTGACATGATTACATACAGTTACCTTCTCTAATAATTGACAAGATTACACACAGTTACCTCCTCGATTAATTGTCTAAATTACACACTGTTACCTTCTCTATTAATTGAGAAGGTTACACAGTTATCTTCTCTATTGATTGGCGAGATAACAGACATGAATACAGCGCATTCTCAAAAAGGCAATGGGCATTATTCATGGAGATGATATTGTAATTGGTATGGGTAAAATTGAACTGCACAATAGTCTATACAATTTTGACATCCAATTATAAATATATAGTTCTGTGAAGTTTTATATTCTATCCTTTCCTAGATTAAGTGTGTGTGTGTGTGTGTTAAATATTTTTTCTCTCATTTTACGGATTATTAATCGGCGATTTACAATTAATCTGGATATTTTTCCTTACTACATTTAAGCTGGCTGGGGGGGGGAGGCTAAATAGGGATACATTCGCATTAAAATTTAGATATTTGCTTTATTCAGGTAGGAGAGGTATTAATGTTTCTTGTTGTCAGTCTTCTATACCGTTTTATATGTTGGCATTTGTAACGTTCTCGTTTCCAGTTGTTATTTAATTTATAAACTGCAACTCACTGCATGAATTTTAAATGAACAAAATGTACTGCTGATTTACTTCCTTCAGCATTACATATTCACGTACATTCGCATAAAACGATACCTTCTAACTCAGAAATTTCAATGTATTCTTGTGCAGGAATATAATAACCTTGCCATCTCACAACACGTATTTGATTAATGAACAGAGCTAACTACTGCATGGCAAATTAAACGTACGTTTCCACCACATGAACTGCTATTGTGTATTAGAATAAAGATAGCATTCCCGTTTTGCTAATTTTTCAATGCAATGTTGTGTATTTCTCTTTTTGTTTTCATTTTTAAGCTAGAAATATTTGACGTAGCAATTGTTGCTTTTCTTAACGCCATTGTTTCATAAGAAAATCATTATTGATCACAGTTCGAGAACAATAACTTAATTTGAGCACTCTCTTACTAAATTTTGGTCCCAAGGGAGCCATGCTGATGCTAGTGATAATAATGAAAAGAAGAAGAAGAGGAAAAGGAAGAAGAAGAAGAAGATGGTGATGATGATGATGAATAATACGTAGTTTATTTCTTGATTTCAGCTAATTTAAAACAGTTTTTGAATTTCACCTTGAAGAGAGGAAATGCTTTGACCGCAATAAGGATGTGAGAATACAAAAACTACAGCTCTGAATTGTTTGTAATCAAATCATTTGTAAGTTGTCACGAAGATAAAAGCAAACACCACCTCTTGAGCCACATCCGTTGTATAGTCGGATTGTTAGCACGTGAAGACAGGCATACATCCCCACCGCAATGGGGTTTTATTTTATGAAGCTGGTTATGCATCTGGCTTTATTTAGTATCTGGTTTCCGCACAGATGTCACAAAAAACGAGTGACATTTCATAATTTGTTTCGGCGGTAATGGGTAAATTTGCTTTCCATTACACAATTGTTGGAAAATATTTAATAGTATATGCGACGGGATGTCTTACCCTGTTGCGGTTTCAAGTGTGTTTGGTTCGCATATTACACTCCGCTGAAGATCATATACAATCGTGATATGCCTCTTTCCTACATAGATATTTAATAACGCGTAGTCACTGACCATGTTGCTTTAATTAACATCTTGTGTGTTTGCAGACATACTTAACTATAATCACGTCTTATAAATATGAGGAAAATTGTCTGTCTGCCTGTCTGTCTGTCTCTCCCTCACACGAATATATGCAAGCCTCAAGTAAAGAAAATTAAAAAAATTAGAAACATAAGTTGCGGTCTTACGTATATCAATATATATGGTTGCATATTTCTCGCCTGAAAATTATCCTTACAAACCATAGAAGATGCCAAGCGACAAGATCGTATCCCTCACGAGCTCAACACTAAATTATTTACATAGTATACTCAAAATGTGAAAGAATGAGAAAAGGAGAATTTTGTTATGGTTCTAAAATGAATCTAAATGACCAGAAACACTTTACAGACCTGCTCATGTGACATTCGTTTAATTGACATTACGTACGATGTTCTTCCCATATAAAACCTAGAATTTTTTTCTTCAGAATTTTGTTTAATAATAAACGTTAATACAAATAATACTATCATACAGGTTAGAGAATTTTAATTCATACTCTACGGAGATTCGAACCCAGGTCCGCGAGTAAATGGCACCCATCGCCTTGCCTACACAACTAGCCTATATTCCCTCACGATTATGCACACATCGCCAAAAATGATGTTACTTAGTCGGTGTTATATGCACTCGTGTGTAGCAGACACACTCGCAAGACGACCTAGTAATTAATTCTCATCTGTCTACACAGTCATTCCGGATTCCTATGAAAGAAATCAAGGTATATGTAATTAATTATCGAGAATTATAAATATACACCAGACAGAACGGAAAGCACTTTCCGTTCTGTCTGGAAATTATTTATAATTCTCTCTCTCTCTCTCTCTCTCTCTCTCTCTCTCTATATATATATATATATATATATATATATATATATATATATATATATATATATATATATATATATATATATATATATATATATATATATATATATATATATATATATATATATATATATATATATATATATCACAACATTATAGCTAGTGGTGTACAAAATTTGTAAGCAAATTTCTTTACTTGAGGTAAAAAAATCACATGGCAGGGAAGGAAATTATAATATAAAAAGATCGATGGAAAGTATAATTTTCATTGCATCAGTAGAATGTGTGACAGGTGGGGTGTGGTATAATGTCTTATGTATGGGAAAGTATAGTAGAGTAGATGATCAAATGGTATAGTATGTGTTAATATGATGTACATAACATCTGTCAGAAGACTAGGTACGACTCTCCATAAACCTTTGTTAAGGGATCATTAGGATATTAGAGAGATGCCAGATTTGGGAAAATGATACCTTTGGGAGGCGTTCCGTTCTTCGGCAGCGCTAAGCAATCATCCTGGTGCTGGTTAATGACCAGTACAAACAGCTATGGGGCGGAGTGTGTGTGTGTGTGTGTGTGTGTGTGTGTGTGAAAAGAGCGTTGGTTTAATCTGATACCAATTTGTTTTCTTTGTGGTTTGGCGGGAGTGGGGTATTAAGGGTCCATATCTATAAATAGTTGTACGTTTTGTAGGTGACATAAAATTCGTGCTAAGGTCTCACTGGATAGTTTCGTATTTTGACACCCCCCTAATATTTAAGGTAGAAGGCATGAACCTAATTATCACAAGCCTAGCATTTATAAATTCACACATAATCTAAATCTGTAATGTGGTTTAGATTTACTTTGAGTTAGGCTTGGAAATGGGTTGGCATGTTGGTGACTGCCTGTCACAGTTAGACGAGCATTGGAGATCAAATGCGTAACTTGGGCTGCAAATGAGCAGCCGACTCGGCTTACGTATTTACGTGTGTCTGCTACAGAGGTAAATATCTAAAAATCTAGATGGTTGAGGGGTGATGAAAAGTATGCTAATTTGTTATAGTACTAGTTAACGTTATTCATGCATAAGGCACATACTGGTTCTTTTGACTGCCTTATCACAGGAAAATATTAAAAATAGCTATTTCCTGTTAAAAATGAATATAAAATTTAGGGGTTGGTGGCAGTGTTGGTTCAGTATAAAAACCACCAGTTGCATCAGGAATTAACCTGATTGCTGCAGTCAAAATCTCACGTGTATGCTTTCTACAAAAAATCATTAGTTTGTTTTTCTTTGTATCTTCAGTGTAATATTATTCTCATTTTTCTGCAATAGGTCATTGTTGGATGAAAATTCACCAGAAAAACTGTCCAGTGAGACCTAAACACCATTTTTCTGAGAATTCAAAGGGGTTGTATCGGTGAAATTCGGCTCTTATGCGGCACTTTAATCTGGAGAGAAAGAAACATAATTGCGTGTTTGTGGTTATTATTTCTTTTAAGATCTGACTCGCTTGAACCAACTTACATATTTATACTCCGCTGCCAGTAGGAAACAAACTCTCAAACTCTGGCTCGGCGAAAGAAACCTCCTCTGGTAGGAGACCGAAATTCAGGAAAGGTGTTGAAGCTGTTTCTTGAAACTTCTTGCACCACTTGATCACAATAAGCTGCAAAGGGTGTATTAGCTTACATTCAAAAAGGAAGTGGTCTAGGGTTTCAATTTCGCCGCAGAAGGTGCACGTTTTAGATTGTGAAATTCTCTTCAGAAACATGTCGTAATTGACTGGAAGTATATCATGTACGACATTGAAACATACATCTCTGGTGATGGTGTCGATGAAATTGTTGTGGAGATTTCTCCACATGCTACAAAAGTCAATGTCGTATAATCTTTAAAACTTGGGTTATAAAATAATTTTTTTTCAGGTCCAATTAATATATGATTTTGGTGGGGGTTTTGCCGGAAGTGAGTGCTGGGTTGTTTTCTGTGAACTCTTTGTAAACTGTCGTGCATTATGTATAGAAATTTGGGGCGTATAGGGTATGGATATGCTTATTTAGGCCTAAATTTGGGTTGAATGCCCTTAGTTGTAGACCAATCCAATATCTTGCGAATAATTTCCATTAGGCGTGGTAATTGTCGTCTCTTTTTGAATGTGTTGATTTCTTAAGGTTCTTATTTTATATTCTACATTTGGAATGTCGAGGCCGCCCTTTTTCAGAAGGTTAGCATATGGCACGTGAGGGTGGTTCGAATCTGGAATTCCACAAAAATGTGAAAATGTTTCTATTGATCGAGGTAGTGTAGTGCGGAGGTAGAACCACTGTGCTTGTGTACCAAATTTGGCTGCAGGCTAGGAGGTTGATGATGTTGGATTTTGAGACGAGAGATAGTTTCCTAATTTTGTAAAGGAATAGAGTATTGAAGTTTTGTAACATTTTTGTGCCAATGATTGTCTGGTGTTAACCTGGGTATAGAAGAGAAAGCCGACAATTTTTTGTCTGTAGATCCATGACATACCGAAAGGGTGGTCACTGCGGTTGCGGTTGCGCCATTTGCCCATAAACATGCCGTTTGATTTACTGAAGTTCATGTTGGCTCCCGACAGCAGAAACCTGTACTTTTATCTGAGTAGAGGGAGATTTTACACGCCTCTGCTGCACCTGGGGTTTGTATACCTATTATTTCGTTATCAGATCGAATTCTGACAGCAATGGGTTCGTACACAAGTACGTATAGGAGGGGAAATAGGCTACACCACTGCCTCACTCCCGGCTATAAATGAACCCAGGGGAAAGAACTCAGAAAAAACACGGTGGGAACCACCGACCCACCTGAATCTACTAGCAAGCTTTCTCACGAACACACGCGGACAGAGAAGATGGACGTTTTTGATAAAGGCGAGACCTTTAGACCACTGGGCCACCCCCCGAGCCCGTCACTATTATTTAAGCATATGTACATTTAGCGCCCCTATATCGACATCCTTCAAGCATAAGCTATGAAGTGTGAGAAAAATAAACCCCAGTGTCATGTAATTAAAGACTGGAATCCAGAACATCAAAATAATTCCATTAATCTCGACTACGGCAGAAAATGCTAATGAAATAACCTTTTTATTGTTTGCTTACGGCAGGTCACAGCGGCCTTCTAAATATAGTTGATCATGTGACAATGTGGATCAGGAAAGAGAGAAACTTGTGTTTATTTTCCCATCGTGATTGATCCATGAGGCTGAACTATCCTATTAATCGTGCCTGGTTGGCTGTTATGGTGCTAAGAACCTAACTAGCTAGAACTGAGCACGTGATTTCCACGCCTATTCGCCCGGCAATAAAATTACCGACATGTGGAAATTATTTATTTAGTTTCTAGTTGCATTTCATTTCTAGATTCATTGCGATGTATTTAGAAAAAATGACAATAGTTACATATCATATATAGATATTTCCTGTCGGCAAAGTAAACTTTTATATTTGACAAATAGCATACAGAACTAATAACATATACAAGAATACGGGTCATATATTTCATATTAAATACCATCAAACATTGCTTTGTAGTGTGTTATACTTGTTTTCACGAATCATAATTTGTACTCAATCCATTTCAATTATTTATAAATGAATTGATTCATTACAGTATGTACTCTCTTATAGCAGAAGAACATATGCAGACTGCACAGACCCGGATCGACATTCGCATAATGCGCTGACAGATATGGGTCTGTGCAATTTGTTAGGAGTATTCAGTAGAAAAAAAAAAACACAATGTAGACCCCGATCTGCAGGATCATTATGACTCGGCTGATCAGGATCTTTGTTGTTTGCAGTTTGATTCGACTTATAAGCGAGTACATACATTATTGTAACTATTATTATTATTATTATTATTATTATTCTTTCTACAACTTCTTGAGAGAATTTAATTTGTCATTGAACCTAAGAAAAATGTTTCTTTCCGTTCCATGATTCTTAAATATCATTAATAGTGGTAATATCCGTAGTATTATATATATATATATATATATATATATATATATATATATATATATATATATATATATATATATATATATATATATATATATATATATATATATATATATTGTACAGTGTCAAATTTTTGATCGTATTGAACCTTAAATTTGAATGCATTTCTCCCCCCATGACAGTGTTAAAGTCGAAAGGCCAACATCTACGACTCACTGAGACTGGACCAGGGCATTGTAACGCTGTCCTGAGAAAGTAAACATTTGAGCTATCAACCATAACCGCTTGATAGGAACCGCTGTGTACGATTGGTCAGAGTAAATTAAGGCGTACACTTTCGAATTAATGTAAATTTAAAGTGACGACCTTGGTCGAAGTGCTTAGTCCCAAAATCCTGAGAGAGGAGAAGTTTGGCTACGAGGAAGCCAAAATGAATAGCGCTTTCCTCGTTAAACAAGAAAAGGGGATCAGGTGGCTGTCCTGAAAGAATAGACAGGGTTTAGTGCTAGGACACAATTCTAAAAGAGAACAGCATTAAAGTATGCAATTTTAATTTTTCACGTAATTTTCTATTTTTGATTGTTTCTTTTATGCAAATGTGTTTGAGATTAATAGGATCCGTGTTATATATCGTTTATTTAATTTCATGGAAATCTGTTGATGCTAGAGTTGTATGATATTTATCACTTTAATTTTACAGTTACTAGTTCATTGATAGACTTGACGGATTGCATGCTATCCAAATTTTCATATGTGTAGGATTTAATATAGTTATATGAAATAATTTCCTTTGTTTGTTAGGATGATACTGATAATCGTGAGTTAACGATAATCGCTTATTTATATCTGATTTTGTAATGTTTAAATAATCTTGTAAGTTAGGGATTGCTGTGAGTTAGAATTTTGTGAATTTTATGCAATGGTAATCGAGCATATGGTAGCGTAGGTAAAGAGATACTGTAATGTTAGATACACCGCTCACGTGTTAATTTATGGTCGGTCGCTGTGAAGCGAGAGTGATGATCTATCGAATTAGGTCAGAATTTATGCAGTGTTTGGATAGCTACTTATGCTCTGAGTAATGTAAGTAAGGACATTTTATGTACGTATAAAAAGTGATATGTATAGAAATTTAGGGGTAATTTTGTCCTTTATGGAAACAACATTCTGGGGGAGACAGGACAGTCTGAAGACGGAAGTCAGAAGTCCGGAAATAGTTGACGTATTCAGAATAAAAGACTAAGAAGTCTAGAAGAGAAGAAGCATTTAGAATAGAAAGACTAGAGAATAGGAAGACATGATACACGGGTCACGAGAGGAAGGTGATGCAGTCAGATGTCGACATTGCACTATTTTCATCACTCGTTATTGTGATGAAATAAATCCAAATTAGACACTGATATTAAATTCTGTTGACATAACTTAGATTGAATTGGAGTTGCCGCTGTTAATTGTTATTGATTAGATTTTGTTATTTTTCTTGTCTAAGTTGGCTCGTATTGCATTATTTCTTTCAAATATTCTTGCTCAGTTCTCTGTTGATATTCTATCTATCCACTCCCACCGGGCTATGAAATCGAGGGAGGTCATCCTCTAGATAACGTTATATATATATATATATATATATATATATATATATATATATATATATATATATATATATATATATATATATATATATATATATATATATATATATATATATATATATATATATATATATATATATATATATATATATATATATATACATATATATATATATATATATATATATATATGTATGTATGTATGTAAGTATGCAGTGTTTTATCTACAAATGGCTTCATGTAAGTCATTTGACTCATCAAGGCAAAAAACAGTGAGTCAAAATCCAAACTTATGAGTCTTATTCTATCCGATGATCAGTTTTCAGTAGTTTTTAAAATATAATTACATTGTTTAAATACACAACGAAAATAGTAGTTTTATAATGTGACTAAAGCCAATAAGGCAATTCCCTTGCCAGAAGCATTATATATTTGTTAAAAATCTTGTTGAAGGTGTTATGTCATCAGACATAATCTGCGTATATATGACAAGGTGTTTATTGTTGGATATGTCAGTGCTTTCATCTACCATTGCTGTCACAAATGACAAATTTTGCTTGTCACATATAAGACTATCCTCAACAATGTTTAATAGGCTCACCAGTAACTCCGAGCAGGTAGTAGCCGAGTCATACTGACCGGCAGAATTCTTCTAAATGCCACTGGCATCAATTTCTTCAGCTGCTAAATCGCCTAGTAAATTAAAAAGATATTTGTATTTTAAAACAAGGGATGTCTTATACACTCAGCCAGTGTACACACTTAAGTTGCACGTTCACGGCTATGTCTTGTTTGGAAGAATGTTTTTGTAACCCTGCATTCAAATCTGCCTGGCGTTGTGGACCTTCAGTCAGCAGTTTGTGTTCTGGCAACCCATCATGTCTTGCCAGTGTACTGTTCTGAAAGTTATTGTTTTTTGCACATTGGATCATTGTCGTTCTTTTTTAGCCTCTGTACATATATGGAAAATATAAAGGCATCTTAACTGTCACATTCTTCACTCGACCAAACTCCTTTTTGAAAACGTTGCCAGCTGTGTTTTCAACCATTGCTACACAAACTACGTTTTATCTTACGAGTAACCGAGTGGTCTAAAGCGCTCTCCGTTATGGATCACTGCCATCTCACCTCTGTCTGCGTGGGTTCGAGTCTCAGATTCGGCTAATGTGGGTATGTGAGAAAGTTTGCCAGTAGCTTCTCGTGGGTCGGTGGTTCTTTCCGGGGTTTTCCCGGGTTTTTCCTCCACCATTAATACTGGCCACCATGTATAGCCTATCGTGTGCTGAAAAATGGCGTTAAACCCTACAACAACAACAACAACAACAAGTAACCGTTACCTCATCTTTGGATGATGAAGTCCACCGGTTCGATCATGAGTATTAACATCGGTCGGTCATAAACGCAGTCCAAAAGATAATTTCGTTTATTTTGGATCTATTTAATTTTTTTTGCCTTGGATGCCATTTTCAGTCGAATGCTGACAATATACTGGAACAACGCAATGAGTAAAAATGAGGAATGAAAATTGTTGCTTCATTGCGTGACAAAGGTGTGCATAAAATAAAAGTTTCTTGTGAGAATCACTTTAAAATCAAGTGTTTATTTTCCAACTCTTTCATGGGTATGGCGATTATGCGGTTCTAACATCCTGTTACAGGTCACATAAGGTCAGCTCCAGGCTCCAAACTCAGTTTTTAACCTTATATGTTATGATAACATTAGCGTAAGAAACTGATGTGCACGTGTTTTCCGTTTGGGAGAGTTGTAATCTAGCCACTAAAGTAGTTAGACCAAACCGTAATTTTGTTTTAATCAGCAAAACATAATATTGGGGTACGTCAATTTGTCTGCTTACGACGAATTTTAGACCGAACCTTTGTGTTTTGTTAATGAGTAAAACGTAACATTCGGGTGCGTCAATTTACGTACCGGCGACTATTTTGGTACCTCAAATTGGAAAAGTCTGCGTCTTTGACGCATGACGCGTGGGTAGATAAAATATTACAGGCACTCTTTTATGCTTCACGGATTTTCCTATCGCGGTGATCATATATCATGCAAGCAATTATTTCGGTGAGAATATTTCATAATATCGATAATCAGGAACTACAGTTTCTCATTGCTGGCCCTTTTCTCGTTGCATTTTATCAATAGGACAGTACGTTATTTTATAATTCATATAGAAACGCCGTATTCTTTCATGCAATCATGCATTAGTGCTGATAATCTATGACAGACGCTTAAAATTTCTTTATCCAGAACCGATTAACCTCCTCTCGGCTAGGATTTGGGGAATCACATTACAGGCATATTTAGAGAACCTCGTCTTAGGCACGATTTGAAGATTATGCTTTTAGAGATATATGCTTGTTGATCAACATCAATATCTACGAGAAATCAAAGAACATTTAGACCAAAGATACATATACTATCTGCAAAAATAAAAAGGTGTGATAGATAAAAAGCAGGGGAAAAAAAGAAACAAGATAAACAAACCTTAGTTGCTTTTCCTTAGGTGCTCAGGCTTCCATTGTGGAACTGATTGCTTCTTGATGACTGCCTTTTATGTTGTTGATGGCATATACCCTTGTCCATGGGTCAAACTAATTGCATCTCCATATATCGTGCTGCTACTTACTCCTGTATTTTGGTAGACGTTATTTATCATCATATACGTTTGTTATGAGTGTATGGTGTTTTATCTGTCTTAAAACGGAATCACGTTCTTTTGTTACTGGAATATAATGCTAAAGCAAGTTTCTTCTTCACTTTTGGCCCTATATATGATGCTTGCTGAAAATGGGTTGTCAAGCTACAATATATTTGGTCCTAATACTGGATTTGCAGTACTAGTGAAAGAATCGTGAATTAAATCGTATGATTATTATTTAAATTATGACTATTGGCAGACTCTGTATATATCTAACTACAAGGATCGAATATTTATTAAAAAAAAAACCCCGAGGAATAAGATGTCATAAAATCCTTGGAAATGGATATAATTCAAATGAAACAATCACTAATTTCTGAATAGATAAATACCTTGATTAAAGGCTTCCATGCTTATTGATGTAATATTTGGTAACAGAGATTATCGAAGGGAAGCTTTTAATTCAAACGAAATGTGTATGATCTTATAACACC
Organism: Sinohyriopsis cumingii; assembly: GCA_028554795.2. Classification (NCBI taxonomy): domain Eukaryota; kingdom Metazoa; phylum Mollusca; class Bivalvia; order Unionida; family Unionidae; genus Sinohyriopsis; species Sinohyriopsis cumingii. The sequence goes on from CM068827.1 coordinate 129,143,526, forward strand.
CTCGGGTTACGTGCAATATGTATTTACATTTTAGATGGATTGGTAACGGGGGATTTTGAGGGCATTTTATATTTGCAGAGACTGATGCTTGTATCATCATAATTATGTTGCTGTATGGCCCATTTCAGTTTTGAGGATATTTGAAATAAATCGATGCACTGTTTCTTACCTGTGATTTAAAAATTCAGTGTTCAAGATATTAGGGATGAATCTATTCACTGTTTCTTACCTGTGATTTAAAAATTCAGTGTTCAGGATATTAGGGATGAATCTATTTACTGTTTCTTACCTGTGATTTAAAAATTCAGTGTTCAGGATATTAGGGATGAATCTATTCACTGTTTCTTACCTGTGATTTAAAAATTCAGTGATGAGGATATTTGAAATAAATCGATTCACTGTTTCTTACCTGCAGTTAAAAATGTACTTTGACCAAAACTACAAAGTCAAAGTAAATAATAGCATATGTTAAAATATATGCAGCTTTTCAAAGCCGGCTAAATATAAATGGGATGAAAAAAATAAACATACATTTGTGAACAACTTAAGATGCAATGTGATAAATAAGCACATAGCTATTTTAAGGTTAGAGAAGCAATGTAATGATGATGTTGCTTTGTCAGTAATGGAAGATTCTGCTTCCGAAATGTTACTTTGTCCGCACTTAAAGACCACATATGAACAGCCCTTATTGGGGGCCAGGTTTGTGATGAATGTAAGAGACAAACGTGTGCTCCGCTTAGAATACTTCAAATATAAAATACTTCAAACAATTAGATCAGTGTCAATATTAAGCAGCCAAGATTTATTCAAAGATATTATTAGTTCTAGGAATGGAAAACACGCGTCAAATCAGCGAAGTATTTTGGTAAATTAAAGACAAAATGTTACTGTAGCCTGGAAACAATGAAAATTGTATCTTCAAAGCAAATACCTTTTGTGGCATATCTGGACAGGAATGTTATGTATATTATAGCCATCTGTTTTCAATAGCAAGTTGTGTACATGTTACAGAGATACATGACTGTGGCATATAAAGTGTTAAGCAATGGTATGTGTTTATTAAACTCACCTTTCACTGAATTCGAGGTACAAAAGAGTATAGCGTCGTTTAAAAACTTAAAATATAGTTGGTCTTATTGGTATGGGGCCAGAGTTCTTTAATACTACATCCTTGTTTATAATACCAGCCTTCACGTGGTGGCAGTGGCGGTGTTTATTGTTATTTAAAGCACGACGATCAACCACGGCGTTATTGCCCGGATCGAGTTGATTATAAAAATAAGAAATAAATGGATGGAATAAACTGAGTTCTGAGGAGAGATATAGAAAAGAACAACAAGAGCCAACGAATGTAAAATATAAGCATTTAAACAATTATGTTAAACAAATATAAATTGTACAAGCCAATTGAATGATGCACTTCCATTCATTCGCAAATAACTACCGAAAGGTTATTACCAAATGCATTTAGCAGTTCTGTTTACACATATATTATCAATTTCATCATAAAATCGGATGAGAGTGTTCTAACTCAATCGTCCAGCATGACTGCAAAGCCTGAAGACTGTTGTTGTCGTTCCAGATCAACACCGGTAGTAGACTGGGTTGATTTATCTCTCCGAATGCTCATCTGATGAGGTCTTCAATGACCTCTCTTTTGCATCCATTTTCTTACGGGCCTCAGCTGCAAAATGGATCCTTTCTACCTCCCTGTTGCGTTGCGTTGCTGTGTAGTGGCGTTGTGTGGAACTAATTCTGTTTTAAACATATATAAATAGGCAAACTAAATATTTTGTAAGGTGTTTACTTACGGGATTATTATCCCCTCTCTTGTTACGGTAAATATCGTCTTATCGTAATTCAACAGAAACTAAGGCTAATATGGGTCAGGTCGCAGCCAAAAGTAGAACAAGAAGATTAATGTATCTACCTAACGGACTATTTGGCATCCCTAATTGATCTAGAAACTATACTAGACAATAAACCCTTACGCCCTTCCGTGAACTGTAAATCATTGACTCAACGAAGTGTCGGCCGGCAGGTGCTCGATTCTCGGTTAAAGGAATTCACATATTAATTATACAAATAAATTACTGGAATTTACTTCTTGTCTTAAATGCATTATTTGCTAATTAACGTTCATCGGCGGGATCAAAATACTACTCATTTCTTAGCATATATGATTAATATCATTTAAGATAACTACATTCACACAATTATCTCAAGAAATTCGTAGGTAGGAGATAATGTGTGAGATTCGTAAAATTAATGAGTCATATAACATTCAAGACAAATTAATGCAGCAATTATCTACAGAACTCATATCAAAGGAAATTTGTGTGGAACTAAGATACCATGCCTTCTTTTCTTTTCCCCCTTTTCAAAATCGTCTCTTTATTCTTTTATAGAATCGCTCTCAAGATTTCCATTACACATTTCTTGACTTTTGTTTAACGAGAAACAGTACTCGCTCTTCTTCTACGGGCTGTATAAAGTTCATTACGGTCATATATACGTACAAACGAAAACATTATTCTACCTGTTAACTGGGAACCAACCAGGGTTGTGTATTATCCCCACTGTTATTTACCTATTTAAAAATGATCAAATGTCATTGTTATGGGAATCTTAATTATTAATTAGAAGTGTATTAAATAATGATTTTGAGTCTCTTCTATGAGGATGATATAGCAAATTTATAAAACACAAAATTTATTAGACACAGTTATAGAGCAGTTTTGTTTCCTTACGGGTATGAAAGTCGATAAAAGTAAAATCTAGTTCAGTGTTTTCATAATTTTGTATACAAGACTCTTTGGTTTTCAAATCAAGAATAGCCATTATCAGGAATCGAATGGCGGCCCAAGGTAACATTATCGATGATGAAGTGCTAAAGGACATAGAAGCTTATATCCTTGTAAGAGATAGGTCCAGAATACAAATGTCAAAATACGTCATACAATTTAGGGACAATGCAAAAAATTCAGTGAGGAAGAAGGGAGTACAATGGATGTAGAGAATTATCAACAAGAAAACCAAAGAAGACAAAGAATAATTTAAAGGAACAAGGTTTAGAATGTGAAAGGTTTTGAAACCAGAGAGACAATAAGAGGAAACTTGCCTATCAACGAAAAGCAGAGTAGAGACTGAGAACTAAGGAGATGATATATCAGTAATATTAACGAGAAGCAGAGGAATAATTTAACATTACGCATATGGAACATCAGGAAGAAATGAGAATTAAAAAAACATAATTGGAAAAACTAAGACGAAACAAAGATGAAAAATCAGAACGAAGCGTACCATCGATAATGACAAAGCTACAATTATTGGATTCTTTGAAGGAAGATTTATATATCTATGGTTCTAAATATGATTCAGTTGCTGCGCAAGCTGTTTGGTGTGACAACGTAAATCTTCTACACTTACGCGGTTCGTTGTTTGGTGAGTCCATGCAGCATCGACGGATGCCAATAAGAGTTATTTTGATCTGAAAAAGCTATTGACTAGTGGATTTGGCTGAAAATCCGCTGACATATTTGCGATGTTGCAATCAATTTGTAAGTAACTAGGAGAAACGTACCATTGACACATGGCATGAATGGATTAATACCTGGCCAGATTTGTTCAAGACTTAAGTCCACTGCAATATTTTGGTGAATAATTCCCCATTCAATGCTTTTCATCAAGAGAATGCGCAGAAGAATCGAAGAAATAAGGGCTCTGCAGCTCAGGATTATATTGTTTTTACACCAAGACAAGCGACTCAACGTTTCCTCAGATGGATCTGCTTCGCCGAGTTAGAGAATGAAGCAAACAATAATATCGGAAATCGGACGTACAAGGATAGCAGCTCAGTTAGAAGTGTATCAGACTTAACTTGTTAGTAGTGTCGAGAAATGAGAGACAGGATGCACAATTGTTCTAAAACGAAGAAAACAAGGAATTAAGCATCTTGCTTTGCCTAGATACGCAGGAAGCGTTGTTCGTTAAGGATACAGGGACAGTCATGACCCTGATGCGTGAGGACTGGCTCTTTTCAGACATTAGACAGACTAATGAGGCAAATTTAGCTACTACACATGTCCAGGTCACGCGTGTACCTGACTTGACAGCAGAAGTTCTGCTAGCTATGGCTATTCTACACCGAAATAATACTATATCAATAAATAAAAGCCAAGCAAAGACTCTAAAGGACTCGTTCTAGTATGGGTAAAGGGAACAAGGCTAGAAATGGTAAAAATAAAATAGAGTACATTTGGGTTTCGACGGCCAAATTTTACTAAAAGGAATCTTTCGAGAGCTTATCTTTATTGTAACTAAAACAAATACACAGTTTTATTGATGGAATTATAGTTGTTTTACTTATTGCTTTGTTTTTCATGACCAACACCATTCCTGAAATTCATCTTCATGGTGATCCAACATAATTTAATATTCATTGATCTAATCTTTGACAAGCAGAACTATGCGCACTGTTTACTTACTGCTATACAAACTTCTGCCAAGTAATTAAGGTTGGACACATGACATACAGTAGTAATTACAGGGAATAATACGAACTTATCAAGAAATCTAACATATATGAGCTTCGAGGGCCATGATTGGTCGATAATGAAAAGTGAAATTTTACTAAAAGTTATATTTTGAGAGCAAACCTACTTTGTAACTGAAACAATAAGGATCTTTTTTTCTGATAGAAATGCGGTCCTTTTACAGACTTGACTTTGGAACACACTTCACAAAACTAGTACATGATTCTTAAGGTTCGGATTGAAAACATGTGAAGATAAAATAAAATGGCGTAGTTCATATGGTCTTCTCAACACAGAAGCTTGTTTCAGGGCTTCTTCTCTAATGAGAAATATAGGTTTGATCATGAGCATTTGAAATTCAAAGTTATTGAATATTTAATATCATTGTCTTTCCATGGATTATCACGGTAGTTGATTTAGTACAGTCGGTCCTGAATGAGGAATGTGAATAAAGTAAAAAATATAAATAAATTAAATAACATGGGGTCCAATATCACGAACTGGACGACCTGCATTCTTCTGTAAAAATGGAATTTTGAAAACGTAGGTCATCCGATGGAGAAAAATATGGAACCAAATTAGTGCTGCCGAAGCAGTTACGTCAATCATTGTTTGAACTGACATATGATAGGTTATTACGTTGGTCATCTAGGAATTGACATAACGAAGAAAGAATTGCTACATCAATTTATTACCCTGGAGTGTTTGGCGACATTAAGAGACACTGTCAGGAGCATGACACCTGTCAAAGGACGACCGAGAGAACAGGGAAAGACAGAGCTCGTATGATGCGTTCAATGATTTTGTCTGGGTCTTTTCATGAAATTACAGTTGACATCATTGACCCAGTAGCGCTCAGCAAGGAGTACAATAAAAATGTATTAACCATTGATGAAGCCATCCGGCATCCAGAAGCTATTCCAGTGAGAGATATTAGTGCTACAACAGTGGCAGATGCTTTAATTTGCTTCATTAGTCGTGTTTGTAAATCTTAGGTTATCATTTATGGGCCAATGGACAAACTTCCTAAGTACTCTTCTGCAACAGGTCTACGTCATGTTGAACATAAAGGAACTAACAACCTCTCCTCACAGACTACAGACAAATGGAAACGTTCGAATATGTAATGGCATATTAAAAACTGGCTTGATGAAATTGTGTTTTGCTGAGTGGTTTGTGATGCTACCTTATACTCTATTTTACTCTGGGTCTCATCACGACCCTGCCTTTCTACATTTCTGCTGCTCTACGGTTGTCCAGTAAGAGGACCCGTGCAGATTCTTATGGATCTATTATCCGACGAGGGTAAGACACATAATTAGGCTGTTGAACTTGTTTGGGGCTTGCCAGCGATTGGCCGGATTAAGTGAGTTAGCCAAACAATATGCCCCAAGTTCGAACACGCGCCAACTCTCATGTCAGGCAATGCTGACATGGTCACTTATAACTTTCGAACAAGGGCGTAAATCCCAGTCACCAAGAAACCTTTTCGTATCCCCTGTGCAAAGAGATCTGAAGTCAAAGCTATATTTTTGGACGTAATGTTGCAGCAAGGATTGGTAAGACCATCGACAAGCCCTTGAAGTTTACAAATTGTACTTATTCAAAAGACAGATGGAAGTATATGACTTTCAGCTGACTCCACAAACGTGTATAACATTACACTCTTTGATGCTCCTCCTTCTCCTAGGATAGATGAACTAACTGAGAAGTTTGGAAAAACAAATTACATAAGCAAATTTATGGAAGAAAGGTTAGTGGTAGTTACCCTTGTTTACACATAAGCACAGAAGAAATATGCATTTGTGACCCACTGATCTATATGAATTCATTGGTATGCGTTTCGAGATGAAAATTTCGCTAATGACATTTTCGCACATGGCGGACATATCGCTGTCCAAGTTACGCGATGTTGCATCATACTTTCATGACATCATCATTTACAGCGATCACCAACTTCAAGATCAAAGTGTGTGACATTGGAAAGGATACTACTGATTGCCTTGGTCACATTGCGGACAATTAAGTCATAGGACGCCAAAGTCACATCTATGGTTGACGTCACACTCCCTATAACAGAGAAAGAAATTTGGTCATATCCCGGAATGGTGGGCAATTCAGAAATTTCATCAAGAATATAAGCAGATTATTTATTACTATCAGGTATGAAACAAATAATCTGGTAGCAGTTGAGCTAATAAATTTTCAGTTTTATTTTTGCATGTTTGTTTGTATGAACTTTATTTTTTGTGCTTCTTGTAATTGGAGATGTACCTATCCAAACGTGTTGTTATGATTCACGCCATGTCAGATTTAGCAGCATGAAGGATGGTAATGTTCAGTTGATGAGTCAATATTCCTTTCTTTCTTTATTTTAATAGAGGTTTTTATGATTATTCACGTCGATATTTTGTCTGAGACATATATATATATGGCGGCCTTTATTATTGACACGACGTCAAATTTGGCTATCTATGAGAAGTTCTATAAGATATATTCATACAACTGAAGGGGTTCGGCAATATCAAGAAAGGAGGATGCTTTTCTCTAAGTACGGGAAAACCCACAGTATAATTGGTCTACAAGACAGTGAGTGATGCAGTTAAGGAACAAGAGCTTATTTACGAATAATAATGAGCGTGTTCGTGTCTTTTCAACAATAACTTTAATTACAAAATAATTATAAAAAGGAGACATAATGGAAAATTAATTGATGGTTGAAATGACAGTTCAGCGGAAGAGTGTCGCAATAGTCAGTTAATACGTAGGGGTCAAATGATGAACCACCGTGTTTTGAAAATTAGAAGAAAAACAAACACAGATTTTCAGAATGATTTTATAGCTGGGAACATTATATTGGACATGGATTTAGAGAATTATCAAAATATAAGTAGCCCTTTGCTCGGAAAAAAGTGACAACTTTGCTTTAAGAAAATGAGTTTTCAGATCTTTGCATCACGTTAAATGAAAATTAAGGAGCTTACATGGCAATGCAGTACTTCTCGACAAGAGGTTCCTTCATTATTTTTACTTGATTTCAAGTGATTCATCAGTTTATCTTCTAAACAGTGACACTGCAATATCTGCAATATAATGTAGCAAAAATGTCATAAATGAAACATGAAGATAAGGAGAGAGAGAGAGAGAGAGAGAGAGAGAGAGAGAGAGATTACTAACGTTTTATTAAAATCACAAGTAGTTAAACTCATGTCACTTTAACAGCTGATCTCGTATCCTACGAAATAAATGGAGTACGAACATTGAATGAAATGTTACATTATTTGAATTTGAACGCAATGTTAGATTATTTGATTGACCAGCAAATAAAGATTTTCCTCACTAAAGAAATGAACTTGGCGGTATCTGCAAAACTGCCAAACATTACGGTTTACATGCCTAATATTTCGATGTAAAGGCTAATGCGATTTGTTATAAGTCTGCATCTATCCTGGCATATATGTTTGAAAGTCCGATTCTTGTTTATAATTAGGTATTCTATAGTCATTTTGATAGTGTTGATATCAAACAATATGTAACATAGCATTGGTATATAATATATTTACTCTGAAACACGAAAACGTTTATATTATATATTTACTCTAAAACACGAAAACTCCCATTATTTGATTATGAATCTAGTGTAATTCAAATTATAAATTTGACGTAAATGATTGTGATTTAAATAAAACAGTTTTCTCGTTAAAGCATCCGTTCCAAATTCCACTATGAGGCTTAGAAAAATAAAATGTAATAATTGTTTTTTAATATGATCTTTTTGCAAAATCTAGAATGATTTTTGAAAAGAATAGAATGTGCAAAATTTACAATACAAATAATGAAGTTCTCCGCAACTGATTGCGTAAAGGGTTTTGCTCATAGCCTGTTTCTTGCCACAGAAAATACATATTCCAACAATTAGATCACTATAACCTATTAACCCACATTTGTAATTATGAGAATTTCTTAAAGCACCTCGTGAATTCAGTTATAAAGACATGCATCGTGATAAGATCTTCTAATGAAGCGGCAAAAGATTTAAATTTTGTATACCAAAGATGAAAATCAAAATGGCGTATGTATAGAAGGGCGGGAGTGCATTCGGAGGCTAGAATGTCAGGTTTTGTCTTAGCTTCAAAGTGACATGGCTATCAGGACGAAAAGACTCAGTCACAATATCAAGCTGAAATAGTTCTATTTATGCAAGATTGTTTGAACCCGATATGGCCGTCACGTTAGATTCCATCATTTATTCCATCGCTTCTCGGTTGGACACTGTGGTAATAATGCTACAACAGACAAGTCTGCAAGGTCAGGTTATAACTTAGTGGCATGACAACCGTAATAGAGTATATAAACTTGGTTGAAATTTATTGTTGCAGCTGCTATATTATGGTCTGGGCATAACGAGGTAGGCACTACAAAGTGTGTATGATATAGGTGACCTCAGATATGATCTCAAACTAAGACCCAGACCCAGACTCAAACTCAAACTCAAACTCAGACTTAAACTTAAACTTAAACAAACTCAAACTCAAACTCAGATTCATACTTAAACGCAGACTCAGACTCAGGCTCAAACTCAGACTCAGACTCAGACTCCTGCTCAAACTCGGACTCAATCTCAAACTCAGATTCAGATTCAGACTAAAACTAAGACTCAAGCTCATGCTCAAACTCACTCAGATGCAGACTCAAACTCAAACTTAGCCTCAAACTCAAACTCAGGTTCAGACTAAGACTCAAACTCATGCTCAAATTCAAGCTCAGTCTCAGATTCAGACTCAAACTTAGACTCAAACTCAAACTCAAACTTAGACTCAAATTCAGACTCAACTAAAGATTCTGACATCTGATAAATAAGTAATTTGATGTTATCCAATCAGACGTCAGAAAGTTGAGTCGAGTTTGAGTGTGTGGGTCGTTTTTATTGCTTAGACTTGGTACAGACATTATACAAAGACTTCTGCTTCGGACCCAATTTTGGGGTATAGATTGTGCATGTTTCCTTTATATCGGATCAGAAAGCCAACTGCATTAGCCATTATACTGCGGAAATCTACGACGTTGTTGGTTAAGACTCTGCAATTTCTACTGTATTTAGCAAATTATGGATGGCCGGAACATAGGGATCATAAGAGAAGTTTAAATGCTGATGTACCTCCCTTGGTAGACTGATTCCCATAAGTGTTTAGAAGCAGGTGTAGCAGCAGTGGTGGACTGATTACCATAAATGTTCAAATGCTGATGTACCTGCCGTGGTAGTCTGATTCCCATAAATGTTTGACTGCTGATGTACCTCCCTTGGTAGACTGATTCTCATAAATGTTTAGAAGCTGGTGTACCAACCGTGGTAGACTGATTCTCATAAATGTTTAGAAGCTGATGTACCTCCCTTGGTAGACTGATTCTCATAAATGTTTAGAAGCTGGTGTACCAACCGTGGTAGACTGATTCTCATAATTGTTTAACTGCTGATGTACCTCCCTTGGTAGACTGATTCTCATAAATGTTTAAATGCTGATGTACCTCCCTTGTTAGACTGATTCTCATTCCTGGTATCCACAGATCATGGAGAGTAACACTGATTGTTTTTTGTTTTAAGTTTAACGATATTTTTCTGTATGTGATATGATATACATTGCATTCATTATATCTAGTGGAGGAAGAACAAGGAAAACCCCATGAAGAACCATCGACCCACGGGAAACTTCTCACATACCCACGTTGGCCGAGTCTGAGACTCTAAGCCACATGAACGGAGGTGAGATGTCAGCGATCTGTAAAGGCGAACGGTTTGGAGCGCTCGGCCACCCTGGGTCACGTAGATTAAGATATAATCACACACATACACAAGTGTGTGCGATTGTAATTCTATTTCGTAGTAAAATAAAACTATTCTTCTAAAACTGGCAAGTCATTGTATCATGAAGCGCAGATCTATTTTGTTTATAAAAAGTGTGGAGCTTAATGTAGTTTAAGTTGGATATGTGTTATTATTTACCATACGTTCATGAAATGTATATTAACCGTGGAGTTAGCATAGCTTGCTGTGTGATACATAATTTTTACTAAAGGTGTGAGCGTAGCTTACACTGAAATATATATATATATATATATATATATATATATATATATATATATATATATATATATATATATATATATATATATATATATTACCAGTGGAGTGATCCTAGCTTACTGTGAAAAAGTATATATTGACCAGCATGCAAATTTGTTTTTTTAAAGTGTGACATAAGAGCTAAACCATTTCATTGAACATTTAATTTCGTTGCGTATCGAAATTATATTTTAAAGAATGACGCATATTTTTTAATTGGCAACTGGTTTACATATCAACATATGTATTTGCATCAGATCAACGTTTAAGATCTTACGCATTATCCCTAAAGCTCCCTTGCACTGCAAGAGCTGCACGTACCCTATTTTACGTCCATGATAATATCCATACCGGCAGATTTCATGTTTGGATCTAATAACGTGTACTTGTTTACATGTTTGGATCGAATAACGTGTACTTGTTTACATTTTTGGATCGGATAACGTGTACTTGTTTACGTGTTTGGATGAGATAACGTGTACATATTTGGATGAAATTAAAGTGTGGTCCAAGCAAGGGGTGTTACAAAACATATACACGAGAATTAAAATGTATGTTTGAGCATCAAAATAGATATCATGCATTAGTTTAGAAAAGATGAAGATTTACAGATTCTATATAATGATGGTAACATAGAAACCAAGTATAATCAATCATGATGGCAAGACCGTGAGAACAGTACGGTGCGAAGAAGGAATAAATTGTGCATTTGATGTCCGTAAAGCTACATTTTACATCAACATTGGAATATTTTGTACACTTTGCATAATGAATATTCAGAGATCCAATAGAGATATAATTCATGCACAACAAAGTTCGAATGAAGTACACGTTGAATGTATTGCTAATTTTTGGAACCAAGCGAAGGAATGGCAAAATCGGACATAAATCTTAAATCATTCACATGCTTAAATTGTAATGATCGACAGTAACCACTACTAACATCCGAAATAATATACATATTCCTACCCCACTCCCACCCTGACACGATAAAAAGGACCTCTTAATATTTAAAAATGAACTATCAAATTCATAAACCGTGGAACTATAAATAAAATTGAATTTGTATTTTTGAAATATAAATTGTAAATCAACGAAAGACGGTACAAACCAGTTCCTGTTCATAAGTATGCTTATGTTGATATCGTCTTTCACGTCCGAGTTATCTTCTGATCCACTAACTTCAGAGCTGTCCAAATCAAGTAGTTAGATCGGTAACGGCTCAAGCTAGTAAGGTTGATTTTTCGAGGGATGAAAGTGCCAGTCCATATTCGAACTAATATGTTTACTTCCAATGTTACTAAATTCAGGGTGGGGCCCCGAGTGGCCGAGTGGTCTAAAGCGCTCACCGTTACAGATCACTGCCATCTCACCTCTGTCTGTGTGGGTTCGAGTCCAAGGCTCGGCTAGCGTGGGTACGTGGGAAAGCCTGCCAGTAGCTTCTCGTTGGTCGGTGGTTCTTCCCTGGGTTTTCCAGGGTTCTTCCTCCACCATTAATACTGGCCGCCATGTATAACCTATCTTGTGCTGAAAAATGGCGTTAAACCCTAGAACAACAGCAACAACAACAACAACAACTAAATTCAGGCATAAACCATTCACAACAAGGCTGACTAGACATTGATTCACCTGTCCCGTGTCTGACGTCATAGTCACATGACCCGGATGCTCATTAATGTTCGGAACAGTCGAAAGATTTCGTATACCTTTAGTAATTTTTTCTCCTGATACCTACACATATACGGGTGGCTGTATGCATACGAGCTGCAGTTGATCACTCCTTTAATGCTGACTATCAACAAAATGCAAACTTTTAAAAGAAATATTGCAAATTATTGAACATAACAGTTCCCGTTGTTGGATTTCCGGTTGGATTATTTATAACGTCAAAAGACAAATAGGGAGGCGTAATATATTTTAAGAAAACTTTTATACAGTTTGAAATGGCTGGAAAAGAACAGTACTTAAGACGTCTTTGCTATGATCCTGTAAGAACAGCTACTTACATAAATATCAATAAACGGCCGGAAAATGTAAAATTTGATAAAAATTTTTTTAAAATCCGCTTAATTAAAAAAATGTTTAAATGAACAATCAACCTACACATTACACAAAAAAGGTGGAAGATTTCCATACCGAAAGGTCTGTGGATATCACTCAGATGAACTTGGCAGGAAACTATTGCTGACATCAAGCAAATGAAAAATACAAAATAAAATAATAATAATAATAATAATAATAATAATGTGGCCCATGCTACGTATCCATACATCATGCGGTACAATACGATGTTTTAGTGCATAACAAAAGAACATTATATCTATTGGTAATAATACACATGAAAGTAGTCATTGCTGCATTTTTCGAATTGGATGAAATACAAATATATATTACACAGTAATCACACAAACGAATTTAAGGGGAACCATAAAACCTGCATGGAGCATGTTTTTTATATTGACTTAGAATCTTATGAAGCAAGAGTCATTGATAAAACGGTTTCTCTAATCTTTAAGGCTTTTATAGCAAATATTGCTAAATAAGTCATCCGAATTTTGCTAGAATATTTTTTTTTAATAAAAGACCTATTTTTTTCTAAAGTTGGATTTTTAAATATAAACGTGGGTAAAATATTTTCTTCGTATTCTCCACATAGCGGACAAGCAGTAATAAAATGGAATTCATTTTTGATGTTAATGTTACAAATTTGACACAATCGTTCCTCATAGCAAATATTTTCATATCTTCCCGTGTTACCTCTGATTGGCAAGATCCCATCTTTAAGCATATTGATTATATAACATAAACCGCTATCTCCCAACAATTCTAGGTATATTTGACAATATAATTCTACTACTACTACTACTACTGCTAATACTACTGCTACTACTACTACTACTACTAATAATAATAATAATAATGAAAATAATAACAGCTACGTTTGTCCGGGTAGAAACTCTGCTACCAAAGACCAAAGACCAGCTCAGCGATAAGAAGCCTTGTTCCGAAGACAGGTATTTCCGTCGACTCTGCCAGATTTGCCTCATTAAGGTTGAAACACCGACCCCATTTTCTTTCCCTCTTGTCAGGACATTGTTAAGTGCACGGTCCTTGTGTTTGCAGACGAGCGGAGGACTGGGTTTACTACCCTCAAAGAGCTTGTGCCGCACAAATTATTTCTCCATGACGCATCCAGTGTATTCAGTATCTTACACAGCTTGCTTGCACTCAGGTCAGAGACTGCGACAAACGCTATAACAAGACAAAATCGGGGCAGCATTACCGATATAAAAGCAAGGCCTTAGCATATTGCAACGCTGCCTGTACACAGAGTATACCCAGACCTCCGCCTAGTTATTGACCCTTCAGTTACTGGGTACAAGTTGCAAACAATAACATCCAACACAAAGTATGTTTCCAGCCAATTTTTAATGTTCACCCAACCTAGGGCTCAAGACGACTGCTCTTTGCAGAGAACAAATTGTTAGTTTTACACCAGGGCAATAGTTTATCAAAACAACAGTGATGACAAATCCAGACTCCAACTCCAGTGGGTCAGAGTCTTTATCAGTATCAAATGTGAACTAGGTAGTATTTGTTTATAACATTACCATATCTGACCGCTTAAAATCCTTTAAACTAAAACTACCATGTACACCACTGTCTCTTGTCTTAACGATAATCAATATTTATACAATAAATTGGAGGGAAATGTTAAGCATTAATATGACGGCAACACCTTCCCCCTTAAGAGAAAACCTTAGTTTTCGAACAAAATTATAAAGGATGGATAAGCAAAATCAAAGGGCTACTATTTGGCTATATACAGTTCTATGCAGTTACCTTACCTAATGAAGTTTAAAAGTTCTAGCATCTCCCTGGCAATTAGAGTTCTATCAAATAACATACAGTGCAACCATTCAATGACTCGCGAAATATCCATAATCCGAAAAAAACATTAAGCACATCTAAAACAAACATTTTGGATTCACTTAAAATTAAACTGATCTGCATTACGAAAGTACTTAATTAGTATACAAGATATGTTGTTGTTGTAGGGTTTAACGCCATTGTTCAGCACAAGATAGGCTATACATGACGGCCAGTATAAATGGTGGAGGAAGAACCCGGGAAAACCCCGGAAAGAACCACCGACCCACGAGAAGCTACTGGCAAGCTTTCTCACATACCCACATTGGCCGAATCCGAGACTCGAACCCACGCAGACAGAGGTGAGATGGCAGTGATCCATAACGTTGAGCGCTTTAGACCACTCAGCCACTCGGGGCCCATATACAATATATAATACACATCATCACATGGGTCTTATTTCAGATAAGTCTAACAAGAACGAACACTAAAATACATAGTCTTAGACTCCAGCACGCGACAATCCATCAGCATTTGCATTCTCTGCTCCCCGACGGAGTTTGATCGTGAACCCGTATGGTTGCAGACGCAGGGACCATCTCAGAAGCTGTTGGTTTTTTCCTTTGTTTTGGCTTAGTCAAGTTAGCGGGTTATGGCCAGTTTCGACACTGAATGGAACAGCGCACAAGTAATAGTGAAGAGACTCTATCCCCCATACTATCGCAATGCATTCTTTCTCAATTGTAGAATAATTCTGCTCCCTGTGCAATAGTTTGCGGCTAAGATACGCTATCGGATGTTCGTCCTCACTGTCATTTACTGACTCAAAACAGCTCCAATGCTCACATCACTTACATCCATTTGCAGTAAAAATGGGCGTTCAGAAACAGGGTTGATCAAGATAGGTGCCCTTACATGTGCATTCTTCAAGTCACTGAATGACTTAACAGCTGTCTCATCCCATGTAACACGATTTGGCTGTCCCTTCCTTGTCAAAATTCAAAGCAGAGCTGAGAGCTCAGCGAAATTCTTGATGAATTTTCTATAATAGCCCACCATTCCTAGAAAGGATCTAACCTATTTCTTTGTTGTCGGGAGCAGGAAGTCAACCATAGCTTTGACTTTGGCGTCGACTGGTTTAATTTGTCCTCCTCCAACAACGCGACCAAGGCAAACAATAGTATTCTTTCCAATGTCACACTTGGAAGGCTCAACTGTCGAATTGTTTTCTCGCAATCTCTCCAAGACTGCTCGTATATCATGAAGGTGGTCATCCCAGGTCTCACTAGAAAAAATGATGTCATCAAAATAAGATGCAACATCACGTACTTTGGACAGCAACATCATGAGCGAAAATGTAGCATGTGAAGTTTTCATTCCAAAAGGCATAACAGTAAATTCAAACAGTTCAAGGGTGCCACAAATGCAGATTTTTCTCCTGCGTTTCTTTAGACAAAGGTATCTGCCAGTAACCTTTGGTCATGTCGAGTTTGCTAAAATATTTTGCATTTACCAACTTCCCAAAAAGTTCGTCTATCCTTGGTGTAGGATAGGTATCAAAGAGTGTGACGTTGTTCAATTTGTTTTAATCAACACAAAGTCGCCGACTTCCATCTTTATTTTGAACAAAGTACAATTCGTGAACTCCATTTGCTTGTAGACGGTCTGATCAATTCTTGCTGTAACATTTCGTCTACTATAGCTCTGACTTCAGCCCTTTTTGCATGGGGAATACGATAGGGTTTATGCGTGAGCGGGATGTCTGTTGTTGTTCGAATGTTGTGAGTAATCAAGATGGTTTTGCCTGCTTTTGAAGTTAGCACGTCTTCAAACTCAGAGCATAATTTTCGCATTTGTTCTCACTGTTCTTTCGTCAGTCTGCCATTCAGACGGATTTTGTTCGAACTCTCCATGTCGGCCAGTGGGAAGTCAATCCGTCCTCCTCAATCATTTTCATCACACACAGTTGCTGATAATAGTACAGCTCTCTTGTACTGACGTAATAGGTTACTATGGTAGTATACCTGTCCTCGCCTACCACCAATGTTAATCTTGTAATTAACGACATTGAACTTACGAATGACACGATAAGGCCCTTCCAGTGAGCTTTCATCTTCGGTGCCTCGGATGGCAACAAAATAGGACCTCATCTCCAGGCCTAAATTCCCTTTTGGTAGCATTTTTGTCGTACCATGATTTAACTTTCTTCTGACTCTTTGTCAGATTTTCTTTCACTAACTCACTTACATCAACCAATCTCTGGCGAATCGAAATCACATGTTCTACAACTGACTTCTGTGCCTCACCCTCACCGGTGAATATATCCTTAAGAATCTCCATTGGCCCTCTTACTGGCCAATCATACAACAGCTCAAACTGCGAAAACCCAGTTGTTTCATGTGGTACCTCCCTATAGCAAAACAGTACGTAAGGCAGCATCACATCCCACTCTTCACCATTCGTGGAATACAGTTTCTTCAAGACAGCTTTCAGTGTGCCATTCAATCTTTCGACCTTTTCATTGGATTGTGGCCTGTAAGGAGAGGTTGTTATCCCCTTGATGTTCAACATGTTGTAGAGTTCTTTTAGAAGAGTACTTGTGAAGTTGGTCCCTTGGTCTGTAAGAATAATCGTAGGTATACCAACCCGACTAAATAGGCCAATTAAAGCATTGGCCACTGTTTTGGCCTCAATGTCCTTCAAAGAAATTGCTTCCGGATACCTGGTAGCTTCATCTAATATGGTTAGTATATATTTGTTCCCCGCCTTTGTGCGCTGTAGTGGGCCAATGATATCCATCGCAATCTTAACAAAAGAGTCAGATACAATTGTTGGACACACCATTGGAGCTTTCTCCTACCCTGTTATCCTTGCTGTCTTTTGACAGATGTCACAGGCCTGACAGTGCCTCTGAATATCCCCAAACACTCCTGGCCAATAAAACGCGGTTGTTATTCTTGCCTTCGTTTCTTCGTTTTCTCCCTTCCTAAATGACCAGCAAGCGGTCTATCATGCGCCAACTCCACCATTGCTTGACGTAACTGCTTTGGCAAAACTAATTGGATTCCATATTTTTCTCCATCCGACGAATTCCACTTCCGTTTTAAAACTCCATGCTCCCAAAAAAATGCATTATCCACGCCTTCTGCTTCACTTTTATATGGCAGGGCCTTTTCTCTCACACCAGCCAACGAGCTGTCATTCTTTTGATACTGAGAAATCAATTCCATATTAACATTGTGCAGCTGATCAATCGACAGGTTCTTGTCATCAGCCTCATCTTCATGATGGATGTCATCCTCATCCTCATCAGGACCATGATCACTATCTTCGTCCGAAAATAGCCTATCCAGATGCACGTCAAGTTCATGGGATCGGATCCCACATTCTTTTATTTTCCTTTCACTTTCTTCAGTATTCTCTTTCTGCGCCCTTGCCTGGTTCCTTATTACTACCATATTCCCTTTTTTCCTACGTAGAATATCCATACCCAGCAGCACTTGTGCCGCGAAGTCAGATACCAGTCCAACTTGGACATGACCCTTGTAGTATGGCGTGTCTAATTCTACTATGGCTAATTTCGCCTCAAAAGGCTGTCCAATGGCAGTGTAGAGTGTCAGGTTCTGCCCTTCAAGGATACATGACTTATCGACAAGGTCCCCACTTATCAATGTCATTTCTGCACCTGTATCTTTAACAAACAATACTTCCTTGTTGTTCACTGCTCCCGGTACATTTATTAACCGTTCGCCATTGGTATTCTGGACAAAGTAAGTTGCTTGAGTTTGTTTAATTCTGCTGGGACAATCACGCAAAACATGACCCTTCTGATGACATCTATAGCACTTTTTGTCTCCATAGGAATTTTCTATCAAACCAGTTTTCTTGGACTGAGGTGAACTTGATTCTTGGTTATTTGCTTGTTCTCGGCTGTGCTTAGGGTCGATCTTGCTGCAATTGATGGGCAAAACGTAGTCCTCAGCAGCAACAGACCCATTGCCCTTTTTGCGCCTTCTCCACTGGGCCTGCACTGGCGGGAGAGCATTCAAGAAGCACTCATCTGCTAAACATCTATGTGGATCAAGACTATCAATGAACCGTGTTAAATACTGCTCTAAAGGTGCCATCAGACCTCTGTATGTTTCGTTAGCATCCCTTCTTATGCTAACTAACTGGTTAAAATATTCGTGAGGTCTTTTCCCAAACCTATTTATCAGGGCCTTTCTTAGCTCAACATAGCTCTTGCTTATTTGCTGTGCTACCTCTCTTGCCTCTCCTGCTAGCAGCGTTCTCAGTTGCAGGGTTTTCATGTCTTCGCCCCATTTTGCATGATCAGCCACGGCGTCAGATTCTGAGAGAAATGCAAGAATATTTTCGTTCGCTTGATGATTGTTAAGTTTGAAGTTTGACTTTGAATGGGAGGCTGTCATTCTTTTTATCTAAGTCTTTCGGATGTTTTACCCTTTCTATCTTTAACTCCAGCTCTTTAATCTTAAGATTGCGCTCCATTCGCAATTTCTCCCTTTCAAGGTCTAATTTGTGTCTCTTAATTGCGCATTCCCTCTCTAACTGTAACCGGTCGCGTTCAGTTTGCTTGTTGGTGTCCTTGGATGTTTTTAGTTTGCTCTGTGTTTTCTTTAGTTGTCTTATAGGATGCTCTTTCTCTATTTACATGTCACATGGTTCTTCACCACTGAAGTCTCCTTCAATATCTGTGAATTGCATCAAATTTGTTTGCTGTTTCCGTCTGGTTCTATCCCTTGCAATGCTGTGCTCTTCAACAATCGTTCCTACTTACTCATCGATAATGCTACCTTGGGTCGTCATTTCAATCCTTATTTTTTTCCCTTGGCTTAACAGGAATCACACCCACATAAAGTTACAGAGTATATCCAATATCAATTTGTAGCTACACTACTCAAACAAAACTTTGATACTTGTGCTGTTTCAATGTTACTTTCAAATTACCAGCAACTTTGCAATCCTATTGCTACCACCAAAATTGTTACGGGATACAAAATGGCAAACAATAACATCCAACACAAAGTATATTTCCAGCCAATTTTTAATGTTCACCCAACCTAGGGCTCAAGACGACTGCCCTTTACAGAGAACAAATTGGTAGTTTTACACCAGGGCAATAGTTTATCAAAACAACGTGATGACAAATACAGACTCCAACTCCTATGGGTCAGAATCTTTATCAGTATCAGATGCGAACTAGGTAGTATTTGTTTCTAACATTACCATATCTGATCGCTTAAAATCCATTAAACTAAAACTACCATATACACCCATGTCTCTTGTCTTAATGATAATCAATATTTATACAATAAATTGGAGGGAAATGTTAAGCATTAATATGACGGCAACACATTCTCAATGGCATGCGCAAGCTGTTCCAGTCTTTTTAGCATAATGGGCGATACTGCTGTTGCAATGTATACAGATTGCTTCATGTGGTCCGAGCTAGAGGTCCGCTAGCATATACAAGAGGCAGGTTTTCAGTTTTTATAAACAGATTTATGTAAGTGGCAAAAGGTGGGGCACCACGTAGGACAGTGAAGATCTGATTTTAATTTGATTGGGCACCACGGCCTCGACTCTAGCTCACGTGTTCATGAAAGCTTGCTCGCTTGCGACATGGAGAACGTGGCTGTATGTTTGAGTTTATCTGTCCTCGAAATTGTGCATCAAATTACTATAGACAACGAGTGGGAAGACAAGGAGGTCGTCCATATGATGGAAGCAAACACACCAAAGAAAGTGGACAGCGAAGGAAATATATGACTATCTGACAAGTGCTGCAGGATGAATATAATTAAACAGAGATTTTCATCAACGAAATTCCAGGGAAACTGATAATCCTCCACTTCCATTTACTATGTCCATTCCTAGAACAACCGCTCCGGTGGCCTAGTGGTTAGAGCGTCAGCCTCGGATGCGGGAGGTCGTGGGTTCGATCCCCGGCCGAGTCATACCAAAGAGTTACAAAAATGGTACTAACAGCTATTTCGCTTGGCACTCAGCATTAAGAGGTTAGTGTTATGACTGGTCGGCCTGGTGTCGGGATAATGTGACTGGGTGGGACTTCATGCTACATGTACGCGGCATGACGCCCCAGTGCTAGACTTCACTATAAACTGCCACATTGCAGACATCGTAGCGATATGACTGAAAAATTGTTAAAGCTACGTTAAAGAGATCCAAATCCAAATTCATAGAACATGTAAAATAAGCTTCGCTTTTGCTGGGCCAGGGTAGCAAGCAAAAGGCTACACGCAGTTGCCATCTGGAATGCTCTGTGTGAAGATCGATGATGTTACATTGTTCCGCTGCAAATGTAATCGCGTCGGAAGCAGAAATTATTTTTACTACTATTATAACCTTCTCCCGGCTTCGGACCTTATGGCCTCGTATTATTGCCCTTTGGGATATCATCGTCACATTGGGCATCATTTACACCACTAGCCCCGGAGCCATTTACCGTTAGTACACCACTGACCACAGCGATATATAATAGACCGTAAATACATATTTAATGTATACTTGCTATTAATTATCTTTTATACAAAGCTCAACAATGCTAGGTGATTTTCCTCGAACAATAAACCCATCTAAAAATATCTAAACAATAAAGTGTTATAATAACATTTCTGTGAGAACTTGGGTATTATGCTTGCAGAAAATGTCATACCGTATTCAATTTAAATTTTGTCTGGCTATCTGAACAGACTTTATTATATATAATTCCTTTTTCAATTAAGAAGCAGAATAAAATAAAAAAATTATTGGTACATAATTAATATTTTGTAGAGACGAATAAAGGCATGATTCATAAATTTTAATGACTTAAGAACAATTATTGTGGCTGAAATACAGTTTGAAAATGACTCTATTCCCAAGGCGTATTTGTGGTATATTCATTTCAAGATTGTTATTAATTTCGTAAAGCCCTAGAGGATAAAATTACTGTAATATTTAATATCCTGTACATTTACATGCAGACTGCGGAATTTGCAAAGTAACATGGTTATAAATAATGTAAAGATTCCATTAATTATTGGTCATAATTTGAAAAAATGCAGTTAATTTGCTGCGTTCTTTAAAGACGTTCTTGACAGTTAATTTGCCGCGTTCTTTAAAGACGTTCTCGACATTTAATTTGCTGCGTTCTTTAAAGACGTTCTTGACAGTTAATTTGCCGCGTTCTTTAATTTGCCATGTTCTTTAAAGACGTTCTTGACAGTTAATTTGACGCGTTCTTTAAAGACGTTATTGACAGTTAATTTGCCGCGTTCTTTAAAGACGTTCTTGACAGATAATTTGCTGCGTTCTTTAATGACGTTCTTGACAGTTAATTTGCCGCGTTCTTTAAAGACGTTCTTGACAGTTAATTTGCTGCGTTCTTTAAAGACGTTCTTGACAGTGTATTTAACTCTTCATGTTTATGTGCAAGTGCGTTATTTCTACAATATCTTACAATTTTGCATGTTAAGTGGCTAAGTGGTTATTCTATCTGAACATTAAAGTGATAGTTAAAATATTCGAGAACGCATGTAGTTATAAATAGATAACATAAAAGAGCATGACATAATGCGTCCCAGCTTGATCTCTATTTTAGCTTTGTATATTATTTTCAAGTCAGGTGCTAAGTTACAAGTAAAAACACAGCCTCCTATTTCACACCTGCGCAGTCTATTCGGAAACATGCCATGATGTGGGGATATTTCAAAGTTTGGTTCAGTTAGCAGCGTTACTAAAGTTTCGGATATACCAAACAACCCTATCACCTTAGTGGGGAAAGACAGTCATGTACCCCAATAATTACTGTCCCATTCCTTGGAGACCCAGTTACATACTCAAAACTGCATTTGCTGTTTTCCATTCGTGTTGGAGACTCACAAATGAAGACTTGATAATAATAAATAGTCATAATTTAGTTTGATTTGTCTGCTAGAATTTGAGCCAATATTCCTGTCTCTAATACAGAAGCAACGAATATACCGCAGTAATTTCAAAATTAGAAATGTTTATCTGATCATTGCGACTTAGTTTGCATTGATTACTGCATGATTACTGCGTTGACTACTGTGTGATTACTGCGTTGATTACTGCATGATTTCTGTGTGATTACTGTGTTGGTTACTGCCTAGTATTGCCAATATTTACTTCGATCACAATACTTCAAATATACTCATTCATCATCGCATCGTTCGTCATATTGCACTGGTCTACAATTTTTAGAAGTCGTCTGCTTCAGAGATAAAGTGAACTATTTATGATGGGTTTTGATGTGCTGAATTCAAATATGACAAATAACACAACTGATTGGCTACTGTTTCGAAGATATTTAAGTTTTTACATGTTACGTCTATGTATATTGTGTAGATAGTAGAGTTTTAATCATAAATTATAAACCTAGGTCTTTTCATATGTTTATGGTTGCTGTACATGGTAATATTTCACCTGTTCTGTTTATGTACCATTTAAAAAAAACAGCAAAAGGGTTATATTAATAAAATTTTATTAAGAAACAAGAGGCAAAACCTATTTTGTATATAGAAGTAAATAGTTTAATCCTTATTCAGTGTATACTCTGTGCTTTTTGGTTTGTTTCTTGTATTCAATAATGGCAGCATCTCCTGTCACTGTCCAGCAATAGTTTGCAAGCATTGATGGGCTCCATTTGACTTGACAGCGTTTCTCCATTCTTGCAATGTCTTGGTGAAATCGCTCGCCATGCTCGTCGCTCACTGCTCTGCAGTTCGGTGCAAAAAATCTAGATAAGAGTGCAAAAACTGTATCTTTATTGACATGTTGCAACCAAGGCTTTTGTATGCCTTGAGGAGGTTTTCCACCAACTCCTTGTAGTTGTCTGCCTTGTTGTTTCCGAGATAATTTGTTGGCATTAACTGGAAGGCTTTCCATGCCGTCTTTTCCTTGCCATGCAGTGCACGGACAAATGCATCATCTCGCAGAAATTAACGAATCTGAGGACCAACAAAGACACATCCCTTTATCGTAGTTTCACTAAACCTTGGAAAATTTCCACGGAGGTACTTGAAAGCTGCTTGTGTTTTGGCCATGGCCTTGACAGAGTTCTTCATCAGACCCAGCTTGATATGCAAGGGTGGTAACAAATTCTTCCTTGACTTAACACGTGGTGGATGCTGAACACTTTTTCTCCCAGGCTCCATTGACTGTCGGAGTGTCCAGTCTCTCTTGATGTAGTGGGAATATCTTGCACAACTATCCCATTCGCAGAGAAAACAGCAGTACTATCTATATCCAGTCTGCAGACCAAGTAAGAGAGCAAAAACCTTCAAATCGGCACAAAGGTGCCACTGATGTTGTTCATAATTAATGCACCTAAAAACGTTGTTTTATGTTTTAATAGGTTTCCTTCATATGGACTGCATGACTAACTGGAATTGATGGCAAAACATTGCCATTAGGCAGCAAAACAGATTTAAGACTCGTCTTCGATGAATCAATGAACAGTCTCCACTCATCTGGATCATGAACGATGTTATGGGATGCCATCACACCATCGATGTTGTTGCTGGCTACAAAATCCCCATCCATGAAGAAGAATGGGACAAGATCCTTTTGATGGTCATGGAACATGGAAGCCCTAACATCACCTGCCAGGAGATTCCCCTACTGAAGTCTGGAGCCCAATAGCTCTGCCTTACTCTTGGATAGTTCCAAATCCCTGACAAGGTCATACAGTTCACCTTGTGTTATGAGGTGTGTTTCAGAGGAGGAGGAGGATGTGAGAAAATATGGGTCATGTGACATTGATGGTTCACTACTAGAAGTTTCATCTTCTTCCTATTTCTATGCTTTAACTCTTGGATAGTTCCAAATCCCAGACAATTCAATTCACCTTATGTTATTGGGTGTGGTTCAGAGGAGGAAGATAAGAGAAAATATGAGTCATGTGACAATGATGGTTCTGGACTAAAAGTTTCATCATCTTCCTCTTCCTCGTCTGACTGAAGTGAGAATGATTCTGGTTGATCAGGAACCGGCAACTCTTCTCCGTGGGGTACTGGACGTAAAGCTGATGGAATATTTGGATAATGGACAGTTCACAATTTCTTCTTTGACACACCTTTTCCAACTTGAGGCACCATGCAGAAGTAACAATTGCTGATATGATCTGTTGGCTCTCTCCAGTCATTGGCACTACAAAAGGAATACATTTCCTTTTCATGTTCAACCACTGGCGAAGATTTATTGCACATGTGGGTCCCACCTCTTGTCCTGATCTCCAATTTGCAGCCAAAATAAAGGTGATAGTCTTTCTAAACCATAGTGGTTATAATGGGCTTTTGTGATGCAAAAGTCAAATCACCACAAACATAGCAGAAGTTATCTGCATTGTACACACACGTACGAGGTATCTCTGCTCACTTTGGCTAAAGAGAAATGTGTCCCTTGCAAAATCAAACACTGACAAATAAGAGAGCACGACACTGGATGATTTCTAGAGCTGATATAAAGGACTCTGTTCAGCAGGGTGATGTAAGCTTAGTTTCGATTTCTTCATCCATGACTTATAGGAATAACATGATGCAATTCATATCATGTATGACGCAATACCAGCCTCAAAACTGCATCATTCATTGCTTTGCCTAACAAATAAGTACTGTCCAAACACATATAATTATTCATAGATCCAGTCAAAGATATATTTTAGTCATCTCTGGTTTAAATTGAGATCCCTTCCGTTAATAACTCACTTATCCTTCGCCAAGCCAAGGATCGTTGTTGTTGTTGTTGTAGGGTTTAACGCCATTTTTCAGCACACGATAGGCTATACATGGCGGCCAGTATTAATGGTGGAGGAAGAACCCGGGAAATCCCCGGAAAGAACCACCGACCCTCGAGAAGCTACTGGCAAGGCCAAGGATCGTATATACTGACCCAGTATTATATCTTAAAAACTAGAGCCAAAAAGTTAAGCATCATTTTCGTTCTCAGTGACCCAGAATTAGTCTAGTTTGACAACATTTATTTCGGAAGCATTTTGGCTGTAGACCAGTTTTATTTATCACATCATGCTTCAGGAGTTTCCAAGGATACGTATCTTCTTTTTCATTTCAGCTTGTTCCAGAATCTGCTAATTTCGAAGCCTGATGTTCTCAGCTCCAACCATCCTACCTTCATTTCCATCCAACGGTTTACAATAGTGATATATACATTCCGTTATAATGCATAACAATGATATTTATTATAGTGCCCTTCATTCCAGCGATATTTATAATAGTGCTATTTACACTGCTGTTATAATTTGTAATTTATAAGAGTGCTTTCTTATAATAGTGTTATTTACACTGCTGTTATAATTCATAATTTATAAAAGGGCTATTTACACTGCATAATGTATAACAGTTGGGTTTATATTAATGATATTTACACTGCTATTACATAGTGATGTTGATAATCGTGCTGTTTAGTCATTTACTGAAGTTAATAGGCTCTTTTCACTCAACAGAGATCACCTACCGTTCCGTTGGCAGTGGTATTTTCCCATTACCATTCACGTTCTCAGATAGATAATGACTGTCAGTGGTATTTTCCCATTAACTCCCATTCATGTTATTAGATAATGACTGACAGTGGTGTTTTCCCATTAACTCCCATTCGTGTTATTAGATAGATAATGACTGTAAGTGGTGTTTTCCCATTAACTCCCATTCATGTCATTATATAGATAATGACTGACAGTGGTGTTTTCCCATTAACTCCCATTCATGTTATTAGATAATGACTGTAAGTGGTGTTTTCCCATTAACTCCCATTCATGTTATTAGATAATGACTGTACGTGGTGTTTTCCCATTAACTCCCATTCATGTTATTAGATAGATAATGACTGACAGTGGTGTTTTCCCATTAACTCCCATTCATGTTATTAGATAATGACTGTAAGTGGTGTTTTCCCATTAACTCCCATTCATGTTATTAGATAGATAATGACTGTCAGTGGTATTTTCCCATTAACTCCCATTCATGTTATCAGATAAACAATGACTGACAGTGGTGTTTTCCCATTAACTCCCATTCATGTTATTAGATAAATAATGACTGTAAGTGGTGTTTTCCCATTAACTCCCATTCAAGTTATTATATAGATAATGACCGGAAATGGCAATAGTTCTTTAGAAGAAAACAAAAATATGAAATTCAAAACTGGCATGGTCATATATGGTACAACAGTATTCTGTTAGTATTAAACTAAACATACTAACACTCATTTCTCAATTAATGGCGACGGTGGTTAGCTAATAATTGTTATACATGCAATGAATGTGTGTCATGTCTGCATTTTAAAGCTATGGTGAACTAATTTCAATAGAGCATGTAAAGGCATTTATTTTGAGCGTGTTTTTGTATTATTATAAGAATATGTTACTTATGGACACCCCACCCCCTTGTTTTTATTCTTATTCTGAAAATGTGTACATGATTTAGTAGTTTATGGTGATGTATCTAATTTCTATTTTCATCGATCCAATTTGATGGAAGATGGGTTTATACATTACATACCACACTTATTCGCATCTTAATGACATAACATGAAAAGAAAAATCGATGAAATTTGATTTTGTGTGAAATGATGCAAGCTGTGTATTATTGATATCAGTGCATGCCTGGTGCAGTTGTTCCGTGCATAAAGTTCGTCAGCAGATCGGCTACATAGGGTTGAAATGGATTTACGGTATTTATCCAATTATTCATCACGCCTTGAAGCCCAGTAACACACCCTGCTTAGTTACGCTGCAAAAGTTAACAAGGTTTGGGATCCGCAATGATGAACCTGACAGGGCAGACGAGGTGGACAGACGGCCTATCTTGATTGTAATTATTAGTGCCAACTTCTTTTGCTACAGCATGCATTCATGAAGAAAACCGAGAGGAATAATACTTTACACAAATTTCCTGTTACAATACAGAGCCTTAACATTTCAACTATCGGAATCTTCGGAGGCACCGAAACTTTCCGATGATGTCAATTGCGTGTATATATATATATATATATATATATATATATATATATATATATATATATATATATATATATATATATATATATATAAAATCGTGTCTAAGTCAAAATCAAAGGTGGCTGAAACTATTGTGTCAACACATAATCAGAATTGTTATATGTTATTGCAGTTAACTGAAGAAAATTATTGCAATTCTAAAAATAAGAATAATTCGATCATTTAGAAAAAGAATATATAGTGCTGTGTCATTATAAGAATGATTTGGTGAACAGCACGTGTACTAAATCATTACTATGACCAGCATGTGTACTAAATCATTACTATGACCAGCTTGTTATTACGTGAAGTAAAGAATGGTTCACTGAAGAGACCACTGCCGGCTAATGATGGCCGTGTCTAGTACCGACGGCCTGAAGTCAAGAACGGTTTATTGAATTCACCATGACGACCTAATGATGCTATGAGTCAAAGAACGGTTCAATGAATTGACTGTGACCACCTAATGATGACGTAGGCAAAGAACAGTTCATTGAATTGATTGTGACCACCTAATGATGATAGGAGTCAAAGAACGGTTCATTGAATTGACTGTGACCACCTAATGATGACATGAGTCAAAGAAAGGTTCACTGAAGAATTGACTGTGATCACCTAATGATGACATGAGTCAAAGAACGGTTCATTGAATTGACTGTGACCACCTAATGATGATACGAGTCAAAGAACAGTTCATTGCATTGACTGTGACCACATAATGATGATACGAGTCAAAGAACAGTTCATTGAATTGAATTTGACCACCTAAAGATGATATGAGTTAAAGAACGGTTCATAGAATTGACTGTGACCACCTAATGATAACATGGGGCAAAGAATGGTTCATTTAATTGGCTGTGACCACCTAACGATGACATGAGGCAAAGAACAGTTCATTGAATTGATTGTGACCACCTAATGATGACATGAGGCAAAGAACGGTTCATTGAACTGACTGTGACCACCTAATGATGACATGAGTCAAAGAAAGGTTCACTGAATTGACTGTGACCACCTAATGATGATATGAGTCAAAGAACGATTCATTGAATTGACTGTGACCACCACATAATGATGATATGAGTCAAAGAACGGTTCATTGAATTGACTGTGACCACCTAATGATGATATGAGTCAAAGAACGGTTCATTGAATTGACTGTGACCACCTAATGATGTTACGAGTCAAAGAACAGTTCACTGCATTGACTGTGACCACATCATGATGATACGAGTCAAAGAACAGTTCAGTGAATTGAATTTGACCACCTAAAGATGATATGAGTCAAAGAACGGTTCATTGAACAGACTGTGACCACCTAATAATGACACGAGGCAAAGAACAGTTCATTGCATTGACTGTGACCACCTAATTATAACACGGGGCAAAGAATGGTTCATTTAATTGGTGTGACCACCTAATGATGACATAAGTCAAAGAACGGTTCATTGAATTGACTGTGACCACCTAATGATGATATGAGTCAAAGAACGGTTCATTGAATTGACTGTGACCACCTAATGATGTTACGAGTCAAAGAACAGTTCACTGCATTGACTGTGACCACATCATGATGATACGAGTCAAAGAACAGTTCAGTGAATTGAATTTGACCACCTAAAGATGATATGAGTCAAAGAACGGTTCATTGAACAGACTGTGACCACCTAATAATGACACGAGGCAAAGAACAGTTCATTGCATTGACTGTGACCACCTAATTATAACACGGGGCAAAGAATGGTTCATTTAATTGGTGTGACCACCTAATGATGACATGAGTCAAAGAACGGTTCAATGAATTGACTGTGACCACCTAATGATGACACGAGGCAAAGAACGGTTCATAGAATTGGCTGTGACCACCTAATGATGACACGAGGCAAAGAACGGTTCATAGAATTGGCTGTGACCACCTAATGATGACATGAGGCAAAGAACGGTTCAATGAATTGACTGTGACCACCTAATGATGACATGGGGTCAAGAACGGTTCATAGAATTGACTGTGACCACCTAATGATGACACGAGGCAAAGAACGGTTCATTGAATTGAATGTGACCACCTAATGTTGACAGGAGGCAAAGAACGGTTCATAGAATTGGCTGTGACCACCTAATGATGACACGAGGCAAAGAACGGTTCATAGAATTGACTGTGACCACCTAATGATGACATGGGGTCAAGAACGGTTCATAGAATTGACTGTGACCACCTAATGATGACATGAGGCAAAGAACGGTTCATTGAATTGAATGTGACCACCTAATGTTGACAGGAGGCAAAGAACGGTTCATTGAATTGACTGTGACCACCTAATGATGACACGAGGCAAAGAACGGTTCATAGAACTGACTGTGACCACCTAATGATGACATGGGGTCAAGAACGGTTCATAGAACTGACTGTGACCACCTAATGATGACACGAGGCAAAGAACGGTTCATAGAATTGACTGTGACCACCTAATGATGACATGGGGTCAAGAACGGTTCATAGAATTGACTGTGACCACCTAATGATGACATGAGGCAAAGAACGGTTCATTGAATTGAATGTGACCACCTAATGTTGACACGAGGCAAAGAACGGTTCATAGAATTGGCTGTGACCACCTAATGATGACACGAGGCAAAGAACGGTTCATAGAATTGACTGTGACCACCTAATGATGACACGAGGCAAAGAACGGTTCATTGAATTGACTGTGACCACCTAATGATGACATGGGATCAAGAAGGAATAATTCAAGAGAGTAATATGAGAATGTTACAGATGTTGCTTACACCAATAAATCAGATCAGACGTCTTTTAGGGGAACGACAATAAAATCAACAAGATCTTGAGGACGAATTTGTTCTTGAATTTCAATCGTGTCAATAAGAGAAGGAATATCATTGATTCTCTCTCTCTCTCTCTCTCTCTCTCTCTCTCATATTCCATTTATCTTGCTAAGTTTATCGTTGTCACCTATTATTTCTGCCTTGCACATGAATATAAATTTCATCACTAAAAAAGTGTTCTTTTCATTCGGTGAAAATCGTATGACTTTCAAAGAACTTCTTTGCAAAATAAAAGACGTCCGAATATTTTTATTGTAGTGTTGGAGGTATATACATACCGAAATGCAGGACCTTTCTACGGCTGGTTTGATGTTGTGGGTTTAACGCCATCTTTTTACACATGATAGGCCATGATTGCCAGTATATTTGATGGAAAGAGAACCCGGGAAAACTCCCGGGATGAACCAACAACCCACATGAAGCTACTGGGAAGATTTCTCCTTATCCACGCTGGCCGAGCCGAGACTCGAATCCATGAAGACAGAGGTGAGAGCATAAGATGTCAATGATCCGACCACTTGGCCACCTGGGTCCGTCTTTCGGTGATGAGATACAAGCAACAAGATGCCAGTTCATCGACTTAGATGGTCAGTGTCTGTAAATATTAGAGATCACGCCGCCAACTTTCACATCTGCCGAAATTGTAATTTTAAAATTATTCATTGTCTCTCTCAATGTTTACAAGTATATTGTGTTCCCTTTCACCTCACTCTGCCCCCTCCAAGAAAGATTAAAATAAAAAACTTAAACAACATTTTGACATTTGTTGGTATTTTTTTTAATTTGTTTTAATTTGAATATGTACTTACAAGCGGTCGATCACTTCTCTCGTACTTCTCCCTCTCCTCCTTTCACTCCTTTCAGGTATGCAATCATGTAGGTTATTTTTGTTGCTTTTCATCTTTGTTGTCTCTATAGATTTTTCAGATCCCCTCTTTCACAAAGGCTTTTATATTTGTGTTCCCTGTCATACCCCAGTTTCTTTGTATATTGACTATTTTGCTCCAAAAAAAATCTGAAAACAGAATTGTGATAAGGGTTAGTCATTTGTTTTAAGCTTGATGATGCACCTTGTTGGGTTCAATCCTCAACCATTCTATTTATTTAGATGTAAATGTTGTGTGGATTTGTGTGGATTTTTGTGGATTTTTGGTGCTCTTATTCCCTCTTTTTTAAGCATAATATTTTCTGTAAGTGAGTTTCCTTGCCCTATATTACTATACCATTACCATTCTGCAGAGTATCAATTCAAAAGTGTTCTCCATGGTATAGCAGTGTTAGGGACCAGCTTCGCACTGCTAAAAGAGACCGCCGTAAAGCTGAGAGGCTCTGGCTTTCCACCAGACTCACTATTCATAAGCAAATCTATGAAGTCGCTAAGAAGAATGTCACAAATATAGTCCATGCAGCGAAATCAGCCCACTACATTACTAAGATCATGGAAAGTTCCAGCTGCAAAGAGCTCTTCGAAATTACTAACAAGCTAATGTCAAGGAACAAATCTACACCACTTCCAACTACCTTCTCTCCAGTCGTTCTTCCGGACATGTTTGCAAATTTCTTCCGTGACAAAGTACAAACCATCAGAGATAAGCTTGACACCATAATTTCAATTGACTCGTCGTCATCATACAGTTGGGATACAGAATTTGAGCGGCAACCATTAGCAGCATTTGAACCTGTCACTATGGATTTCGTACGTACAGTCGTGATGAAGAGTGCAACAAAGTCATTTGAACTTGATCCAATTCCAACATCACTGCTGCTTGAGTGCTTAGATCCAGTATTGCCTTCACTAACTGATGTTATTAATACCTCTCTCTCATCCGGGGAATTCCCATCATTTTTCAAAACTGCTATTGTAAAGCCTCTGTTGAATAAACCAACACTAGACCATTACGAGTTAAAGAACTACCGCCCAGTTTCTAATCTCCCATTCATATAATAAATCTTAGAAAAGGTTGTTCTATCCCAGCTTGTATCTCATCTAAATTCAAACAGTCTTTTTAGCAATGTACAATCTGCATATCGCCCTTGCCACAGTACTGAAACTACTCTTCATAAAGTAGTTAATGACATTCTCTCTGCGTTGGATAGCGGAAAGAGTACAGTTCTCACCCTCCTTGATTTGTCTGCAGCATTTGACACAATAGACCATGATATATTACTTCACCGTCTCCAGCATGTATTTGACATTCATGATACAGCCTTACTGTGGTTCAAGTCCTATTTGGTCAACAGGACACAAATTGTATCTGCAAATGGAATACACTCCAGCCCAGTTGATCTATGTTGTGGTGTTCCACAGGGTCTGTTCTTGGACCTGTTCTCTTCATTCTGTACACTCAGTCGCTCTCAAGTGTCATAGATCATCACCGAGTGTCTCACCAGTTGTACGCTGAAGACACCCAAATATACAAATCTAGCCACCCAACTGAAGTTGATGCTACCATCCAAGGTGTAGAGAGGTGCATTTCGGATGTGAAATCATGGATGACATGTAACAAGCTGCAGATGAATGATGATAAAACTGAGGCCATTCTGATCACAACACAAAGACTTTCTCATTCACATCCTTTACCTCAAACAATAAATATCAGCAACGCCAACATTAAATTCACACAATCAGTACGAAACCTAGGTGTTACTCTGGACAGTACTCTCACATTGCACCAACATGTCATGAACATATGCAAGGCTGCATATCTTGAGCTGAGACGCATCAGCTCAGTTCGCAAATATCTTTCAGCTGATGCCACTAAAACACTTGTGTGTTCATTAGTACTTTCAAGACTAACTCAGTTCTGTCTGGTTCATCTCAATATCTGCTCCAGAAACTTCAAAAGGTTCAAAACACAGCTGCTCGGATCATACTTAGAGTACCACGATCAGAGCACACCTCCCCGCTGCTCTGTACCCTATACTGGCTATCCATTCGATCCAGAATCAAACACAAACTTTGTTCTCTGTGCTACGTTTCACTGTCGGACTCTAGGTCCTTATTGCGTGGTGGACACTACTATTCTTTTCTTGGGATCATTGTTCTTAATGTCTGTTATTCAGCGAAGGTGTCCTCTTTGGTGTGGGGTGCTTTTCCATTTGCATATTTATTGTTAGATGTGTTTATCCCTCTATTTTGTCTAGGGTACGGGTACTAAAGGAATCAAATTAGTTTTGAGTTATAAATTAATCTACCCTGTTATAACTATATTGTCGTAAACTAAGTAGCAGAAAAGAGCGCAAAAGAAATTGTTTATATATATATATATATATATATATATATATATATATATATATATATATATATATATATATATATATATATATATATATATATATAATTCAACAAATAATTTCTTTCCCTAAAATAGAAAGTGACAATTTGAATAGAACTTACAGTATTGTGAATTAAATCCTAAATAGTCCTAAAGTTCCGTCACTAGTCCAATTGTACAGAGATCCAAATCAATTCCAGTGGTGACTCGAATGAATTTCAGTTTTGAATGTGCTGATGTACCTAATAGGCTGAAATGTGGCGATGCGTTAACAGTCTTGATTAAATACAAAATGTCCTTGAATGAATTCACAATAATATCAACATGATGATATAGTCCATGAAGTATTTATGATCACTTTGTAATTTTAGTGAATAATTTAAATAAATAAATTGTCTCAAATAAAAGCTGAGCACAACAATAAGACTAATTCCACTTCTGACTTTAAGGTAGGAATGAGTAATTCCCACATAATCAACCTTAAATATAAAAACTTATGACACACTGTGAGAACCAGGACGAGGGTCAAAGTTCATTTACAGAAAATTCTAAGTTATAAACAATCTTACATAGATCCCTACTACTCTGTCTTCTTAATGGAAATTTCCATCAAACTATAAACAAAATCTGCTTCTTGAACATTCTTAAGTCAGAATCAAGGCTGTATCCAGAACTCAAACTCAGCAAATGTGTTTATCATATGTGACATTAATCATGTAGGCGGCTAAACTCCTACCGTCAATTATGGATAAAGATCAATCACACAATACAAATTAAATTTGCATATAAAATATAACCATGAAATGAAGCCAACACACAATACAAGTTAAATATACATAATAGTCCTAACATAGAATTTAGAAAATGGAGATAGGAGCTCCGTGCATTTCTTGTTGCACAGTATGTTCAAGATAGTGTGTTTTAACGTTGATTCACTTCTTTACTACTTTTATAGTTGCGCTTATTGTGCCATGTCTTTAGGTATATTAGAACACCTTTACAGACCTTCGTGACATGACGACGGTTAGCAAACCTCTGTAATATCTACATGCCTTGGTTCTACGTGCAACAGAGTTATGTTCCTGTGTAAAAGACTTGTGCACCAAACTTTTCTTAGACACATGTTAGTAAGGCGTTCCCTGTTTATATTCTTAATGTGCTGGTTATTTACTGTACGTGCTTATCGTTTCTGGTATCCTGCTCTTTTTTTGTGGTGTGTCAGAAACAGACGCTCAAAAACTGTTTGGGCTGAGCCCGCTTAAAAGTGTTGTGCCTACAAGAACTTTTTGCCATTTTTTTCTCAGCAGCACGTTTTAATATACACAAAACAGTCTGGTCCTTTCTTTCTTCATGCAGCTGTAAGTATAATGAAAATTGCCACAGTATGATATGTAATAAAGATTGCCTCTATGATATATAATGGAAATTGACTATGTATGATATTTAATAAAACTTGCCTCTATGATGTATAATGAAATTTGACTCTGTGATACATAATAAAAATTGCCTCTTTGATGTGTAATGAAAATTGCCTCTGTATGATCTATAATAAAATTTTAATTTGTATGATACATAATGAAAATTGCCTCAGTGATATACAATGAAATTTGACTGTTTGATACATAATGAAATTTGACTCTTTGATATATAATGAAAATTTATTCTCTATGATGAAAAATGAAAATTGATTATGCATGATATATAATGAAAACTTTCTCTATGATATATAATGAAATGTGACTCAATATGATATTGCCTCTATGATATATAATACAAATTGATTCTGCATTATATATATATATATATATATATATATATATATATATATATATATATATATATATATATATATATATATATATATATATATATATATATATATGTGTGTGTGTGTGTGTGTGTGTTGAGCAAACCATTTACTCTCATAACTAACTAATAAATTCTTTCATGTGAACATTTGTGGAGGCGTGGAAAACACGTGACTGGCTTTCATTGGCCACTTTATTGAGCCAATCATGGGCACGTTTCTTTTAATTGGTAGAATTTAATAGAGCAATTCTGAGTACAATAGCAAGTCCGCAATAATAATAATAATAATAATAATAATAATAATAATAAATGATTTTTAATGATCACCTTCTCCCTCCCAAAAAAGTTTGATTGACAGAAAGATAATACAAGAACCCATTTGGAAAAGAAGGGTTACATTGAGCCATCACGTACACTCTGCAATGCGGCTAATTGATTTGAACACTGTTATGAACTAACATCAGGGGCGGAGCAGGCCACTTGCCACCCCCCTCCCCCAATGTACACGAAACAACCCGAACGTTTCCTATATTAAGTTTCTTTTGGGTGATGGGTGCGTGGGTGGGTGAGTTACAGTTAAATGGTTAAACTTCATAGGTTCTATAGCACAGATCCATCGACTACGTCTTTACGCCCCGATTTACGATACTATAATACATGTCTAGCTCCATCCCTGAAATAGCCCGTTTTTGACTGTCTAAGTTCGTATCAACTTTCGTCGACTTGGACGTAGAAAAGTAAGATCTAAATTGCTTATTGTTAGAACCCATACAATGGAATAATTGGCTAGCATATATAATTACTTAAGACTGTTCTCTCTCTCTCTCTCTCTCTCTCTCTCTCTCTCTCTCTCTCTCTCTCCATACTACTAATTTACCGAACTGCACGTAGTGTGCTTGGCATAGATGGAAGTATAATATTACACATATTCATTTGCCCTCCACCGACATTACAGCTAAGTATTTTGGGTTTACATTCTTACTCCATTGCACATGTCATTATCCGACTTCGTGTACAAACTCTTCTTATTAATGTCAGAAAACTCGCAATATCATATAATAGTTTACTACGGGTCGAAAAGTTTACTTCGTCTGTCCGAAATATGTTTCGTTAATCTATCGTATTGATAACCCATTTCTATAAATATGCAGCAGGGTGCTTAGAAGTTCAAAGGCCAGAAAGAAATGTAATTTACCTTTTCTCAGTGACATCTAAATGGATCATTGCCGTCAATCTAAATATTTATATAAACATGCCACACATTTGTTTTTGTTTCTTTCCTTTCATTAGTATTGTCTTAACTCTCGGCTGTCTAATACCTGACCCGACCCTTTCTCGTCTTGTTATAATGAATTTCAACAAGATTTTTCGCACTATCCAAAGCATCCTTCGGGCAATCGATGATAATGAATACATCCAACGTTCCTCAGATCTATAGAGCAGAACATATTTATGGTTCCCAGTGACTGACCTCGGACTCACATTCTTTGCTCGAGATCATACAAAGTAAGAAGAGAATAGATGGACTGGAACAAAGCTTAGATAACTGCATGTTTGATGAGGCGACACATACTGGATATAAACAGGCAATACATTTAATGTCTAACACAGACATGCCTCGCATCATTGCTCTAAGGTATAATTAGGAAATAGAACTCTTACCAGTTGAAGTCACGTGGGTATACCTGTCTGTCAAACAAAGGTTGCCTATAAACAGACGGACTAGTACCGTCGTTCAAATGCAGTTTTATCATTCGTCAGTTTTTCGTAATAGATTTTTCTTGCAGTCCAAAGGCAATTTTAAGATAGGTACAGGGTACAAGATGTACAGGCAGCACAGCAGGACACATGAAAGATACAGTAATATCGGTATATGACGTATATACTCGTTTATAAGTCAAGGTATAACGGTACCAATTGCGCAAGTCCAGGTGGGCGGAGCTTAAGGTGTATGGAACATTGTATTCAGAATTAAAGAACAACTCTAGCTGTGATTGGTGCATTATGTAAGAGTTGTACTTTCTGTTTGGCTTAAAAAAAATGTTGAGCCTCTTGGCAACATGTGAGTTTGTGTTAATTTCTATCTAGATCATATTTTGTATTTTTTATGATTTTTTTAAAATATGGTACACATGGCTGAAAATGTGCTTGTTGTGACTAGATAACTCTAACCACTGTCTAGTTCCAGTAGAGTTATCTCTCTTAAATGCAATGGAGTACCTGGTTATGTCATTGTCAAATTGACAATCTAGCATTGTTCTATATGGCAGTGTGTGACATGCATGCCCAAGTAGGACAGAAAGTATACTTATTTCACAGAACATTAGCATTGAGGTATATGGAGAAACAATTGGTACCGTGATACCTAAAGGAAAGAATAGCTTCACAGTGTATCCATAGAAACGCATACATGTGGGCGGCATTTATGAACTATACTAGTTTGATGTAGGAAAACAAATGTGTGCTGAACAGTTTTGGTCAAATATTGAAAGTTCTTTAAGAATAAAATGTATGAAATCTTCAGAAAATAGCACAGGTTGGCTTTGGATGGGGACTTTTGATAACTATAGCTATGATAGATATAGACTTGTGTTACCTGATGCCTTTATGTATGTGCTGTTACCTCCTAGATTGGAATGCATGCAACAAAATAAGTTATGGAAACATAATATAGTTGATTTTGGCCAAATATTGGCTATTTTACCTGCAAAAGATGAAAAATCATGTGTACAAAAACAGCTATCTTGTTCTTGTAAGGCATGCCATAAACCAGGATAGAGAACACTCTAAGTACAGTTGTAGAGAGATCACTTGTACCATGTGGGATGTTCTGGCATGAGTAATTTTTAGGTAATTTATTAAGGATATGGTATTCCTTCACACTTTGATTTGAATCGTCCTGCTCTAATTGTCCTTTTTTTTTTTTACACTTTCCTGCTTTGAAATTGTTCATGTAGTTAGTTCAGTTCTCTTGCATTCCCTTTTGTTGAAGTAGCAGTGAATACCAACAAACAAGAACAGTTTCCTTAAGTCATCATTTCCCATTGGCACTTGTATAAGCCCAATTATAATCTACTATTGACTTTCAATTAATCCTATTTCTTTCTGTCAAGCTGCTCTTGTGGAATTTCCATGTTTGGTCCAACATTACAGAATGATAACCATTTTAGTCACACAGTGCGTATTCATTCCATTCAAATCCACACTGTTCTTGAAACTTTGCATCCCATCGCAAGAATCCAAATTGGTTATGGAAGGCTGCACTCTACATGCCGGCATTGTAGAAAATATGAACTATGTGATATGAAAGAGCTGCGTCATCTTAGAAATTAAAATTACATGACTCTTGAGGTCTCCACTAAATATAGGAGTCTAAATGTTAGGTTCTCACTTTATCAGTAATGTATTTTGAGATAATTTAATTGCAATGAAGTTAATACAGGTTGTTGATGAACTCATCTATATTACATGGATACTGTATTAGAGGTTACCACACCTTATGTATATCATTCAGTTATCTCCCTTACACCAGTCATAACATTTCAAGGAAATAAAATCTCACATTTTCAGTGACTGGTTATGAAAATAAAGAGAAGATTTGTGAAGTATTATATTAGCCCTCAATCTTGATGCAAATGTAAGTAGAAGCAATTTAATAATTTCTCACAGTAAAGTTTACAAGTTTAAAAACTGATAAGGTATGTTCTGCTTGGATCTGAGATAAGTTTATCTCTATCTTATGCCAATTATTATTAAATTCTTATGTAGAAGAAATATACTTTATATGTATCTATATTATCTAAATTATTCACCCTTTTATATTAGATGGAAATGAACACAACTTCACTTGAAATTTGGGTACCTGTAAGGGATGTTATAGCACAGTTGCCTTTGGGCTGTCCTTGGACCTGTTGGGCCCTGCCCCATATATTTGTCCAAGGTAAGGTCATCAAACTTTCACTTCTCATTTCTCGCATTGCTGATTTTGCCTCCTTTAATTCCTTTATCATAAGCTACCTCTCCCTTTTAGATAAACACATTCCTCCTGTTTTTAACTCCATTTGATGTGCTATACTTAGTGTTTATATTTGGCATTTTTCTGTATTTTATTCCCCTAATTTCACCCCCCAATCCAACATAACCACTTATAAGCTGTGATTTACTATATCTGGTGACTGATTGGCTTATTGAAACAATTTTATTCACATTACAAAAGGAGGAAAGCTTACTATTTGTGTTACAATGAGGATGGGTAGGTGGACCTTTGTGTGAGGACTGGTGGTTAGTGACCTCTTGTATCTGCAGATAGTGTAAAGTGGTCAAAGCTTATACTTTATAATAAGATTGGGTCATGTCCACCGGTCTCTGATGTTAAGTTCTGCAC
Source organism: Sinohyriopsis cumingii (assembly GCA_028554795.2). Taxonomy (NCBI): domain Eukaryota; kingdom Metazoa; phylum Mollusca; class Bivalvia; order Unionida; family Unionidae; genus Sinohyriopsis; species Sinohyriopsis cumingii. Next base: position 129,183,424 of record CM068827.1, read on the forward strand.
CTACCAAACAAATATAAATTCCTTTCTTTTAGGTGAATTGTACATTTTGAAGTAGGACAGGTACATACTATTTGGTACATTGACCTTTGACCTAGTTATTACATAATATGACATAATGTGATTTATCCCATATCACCTATGTGAAGTTCAATAAGTGCTGATATGAATAAGATACAACTCATAGTTGAAAGAATTCATTTTATTTCAAAAGATGATTTTGATGGTGAAGTAAAAGTATGAAAACAATAGTTCAAACAGCTCAATGACATTTCTATACACATTCATATAAGACATAGGCTAGTACCTCATCAAATTGTTTTTCACAAGTGAGACTAAGTATATTTGTTACTTATACAGTCCCGAACTATTTCACAGATTATTGGAAAAATTAAGGTTTGCTATAGGTATAACGGTACCAATTGCGCAAGTCCAGGTGGGCGGAGCTTAAGGTGTATGGAACATTGTATTCAGAATTAAAGAACAACTCTAGCTGTGATTGGTGCATTATGTAAGAGTTGTACTTTCTGTTTGGCTTTAAAAAAAATGTTGAGCCTCTTGGCAACATGTGAGTTTGTGTTAATTTCTATCTAGATCATATTTTGTATTTTTTATGATTTTTTTAAAATATGGTACACATGGCTGAAAATGTGCTTGTTGTGACTAGATAACTCTAACCACTGTCTAGTTCCAGTAGAGTTATCTCTCTTAAATGCAATGGAGTACCTGGTTATGTCATTGTCAAATTGACAATCTAGCATTGTTCTATATGGCAGTGTGTGACATGCATGCCCAAGTAGGACAGAAAGTATACTTATTTCACAGAACATTAGCATTGAGGTATATGGAGAAACAATTGGTACCGTGATACCTCAAGTCAGTCTACAAAAGGCAAACCCCCACCCCATAATCCTATAAGTTCGGATTGGCGTGTGTGACAAGTCAAAGAAAGACGTGGCCTGATCTGAAAGAAATATAACAGAACGTCATACTGATGTGTAAGGTACTAATATGACAGGAAACTAATGCGTAGGGTACTAATATGACGCCAGACTGATGAGTAGAATAAATATTAATATGACGGCAGACTGATGGGTTGAGTACTAATATGACGGCAGACTGATATGTAGGGTCCTAATATGACGGCATACTGAAGGGTAGGGTACTAATATTACGGCAGAGTGATGTGTAGGATACTAATATGACAGCAGAGTGATGTGTAGGGTATTAATATGACGGCAGAGTGATGTGTAGGGTATTAATATGACGACAGAGTGATGTGTAGGGTACTAATATGACGTCAGAGTGTTGTGTAGGGTACTAATATGACAGCAGAGTGATGTGTAGGGTATTAATATGACGGCAGAGTGATGTGTAGGGGACTAATATGACTGCAGACAGAGGTGTAATTTACTAAACTACGACTGCAGACACATGTGTAGGGTACTAATATGACTGCAGACATATGTGTAGGTTACTAATATGACGTCAGAGTGTTGTGTAGGGTACTAATATGACGGCATACTGAAGGGTAGGGTACTAATATTACGGCAGAGTGATGTGTAGGATACTAATATGACAGCAGAGTGATGTGTAGGGTATTAATATGACGGCAGAGTGATGTGTAGGGTATTAATATGACGACAGAGTGATGTGTAGGGTACTAATATGACGTCAGAGTGTTGTGTAGGGTACTAATATGACAGCAGAGTGATGTGTAGGATATTAATATGACGGCAGAGTGATGTGTAGGGGACTAATATGACTGCAGACAGAGGTGTAATTTACTAAACTACGACTGCAGACACATGTGTAGGGTACTAATATGACTGCAGACATATGTGTAGGTTACTAATATGACGTCAGAGTGTTGTGTAGGGTACTAATATGACAGCAGAGTGATGTGTAGGGTATTAATATGACGGCAGAGTGATGTGTAGGGGACTAATATGACTGCAGACAGAGGTGTAATTTACTAAACTACGGCTGCAGACACATGTGTAGGGTACTAATATGACTGCAGACACATGTGTAGGGTACTAATATGACTGCATACAGATAGATAGGGTACTAATATGACTGCAGACAGATGTGCTTGATATTATAATGACTGCATACAGATAGATATGAAACTAATATGACGGCAGACTGATATGTAATATATAAGTATTACGGCAGACTGATATGTAGTATATCAGTTTTACGGCAGACTGATATGTAATATACAAGTATTACGGCAGACTGATATGTAGTATATAAATATTACGGCAGACTGATATGTAGTATATAAATAGTACAACAGTCTGATATGTATTATTCACGTATTACGGCAGCCTGATATGTAATATACAAGTATTACGACATATTGATATGTAGTATATGAATATTACGGCAGCCTGATATGTAATATACAAGTATTACGGCAGACTGATATGTAATATACAAGTATTACGACAGACTGATATATAGTATATAAATATTACGGCAGACTTATATGTAGTATATAAATATTACGATAGCCTGATATGTATTATACAAGTATTAGGGAGACTTTTGTCGTTGTTGTTGTTGTTGTTGTAGGGTTTAACGCCATTTTTCAGTACACGATAGGCCATACATAGCGGCCAGCATCAATGGTGGAGGAAGAACCCGGGAAATCCCCGAAAAGAACCACCGACCCTCGAGAAGCTACTGGCAAGCTTTCTAACATACCCACATCGGCCGAATCCGAGACTCGAACCTACGCAGACAGAGGTGAGATGGCATTAATATTACGGTAGACTAACGTATATGATACTAATGTGACACTTTTTATTTTAAACACGACGGTAAGAAATACGCTGAAGATAGGCCAGGTTATTGCTGATTGAAACTTTGTAAAAGTGTCCTGCCAATTTATTATATCGTAACACAGATTTGTCATCGTTTTGATTCTTGCACGATCAAATATTATTTGAACTGAGGCATAATGAAAATGCATGTCAATATTTTCAAATATAAAAATTATGTACATAAGACCGCTTCAAAGCACATGGTAATGATTCCGTCGGCATCCGTCCGTCTTCGAGAGACGATGGTGTAGCTTCCAGTTTGGTGTCCTTTCTGCACCTTCGCGAGTGGCTGTAGAGTCCGACCCTACAGCGCCAGTCCCTGTTGCACTTGCTGCAGGTGAACGTCGATGCTTGTTGAGGCTGTTGTTGTTTTGCCTTCCTCCTGGCTCTCCTTTCAGCGATGTTTGTGTTCTCGCTTCCTCGGCTTTCTGAACGCCCTGTCTGACAACAAGACGCCAAGCAGAGTGGTCCGTGGCACAGCTCTCTCAGTCGTTGACGTTGATGTTGGCCGTCTTCATATCCTTCTTGCAGACATCTTTGTAACGCAGACGTGGCCATCCAGTCAGTCGTGCGCCCTCAGCTAGCTCTCCGTATAGTAGGTCCTTGGAAATGCGGCCTGGGTGCATTCTCCTGACGTCGCCGAGCCAGCGTAGGCGCCTCTCGCTGAGAATGGAGAACATGCTGTTCATGCTGGCGCGTTCCAGAACCTCTGTGTTGGTACTTTGTCCTGCCACTGGACGCGCAGAATGCTCCGCAGGCAACGCAGGTGGAAGTTGTTGAGTTTCATCTCGTGGCCCGCGTAAGTGGTCCATGCCTCGTTGCTGTAGAAGAGTGTGCTTAGCACGAAGGCTTGGTAGACACGCAGTTTTGCCTTGTCAGTGAGGTTGGGGTTGTTCCAGACCCTCTGGTCCAATCTGGCCATAACTGCTGATGCATTGGCAATCCTGCCGTTCACCTGAGCATCAATGGAGAGCGAGCTGGAGATGGTGAACCCAAGGTATGTGAAGTTCTCAACAACTTCCAGGTTGTACCCATCGATTACGATGGTGGTAGGAGAGTCTGAGTCCTGCGTCATGACTTGCGTCATCTTCAGACTGATGGTCAGTCCAAACTCCCTGCAGGCGTGGGAGAAGCGCTACCAGCTGCTGATGTCCATCTTCCATGTGTGATGTCAGGGCTGCATCGTCGGCGAAGAGCAATTCACGGATGAGAACCTCTGTGACTTTAGTCTTAGCACGGAGACGGGCGATGTTGAAGAGTTTGCCGTCAGCTCTGGTGTGGATCTACATTCCCTCACTGCAGTCCGTGAAGGCGTATTGGAGAAACACGTATAAGAGGATGGCAAAGAGCGTCGGCGCAATGACGCTGGTGAATGGGAAGGCCTCCGATGTAGCACCGTTGAACCACCTTCTGATGTGCATGATCTCGTGGAACGACGGGACGACAGCGAGCAGTTTTTCTAGACCTAGAAAAAGCGTTCGACCTAGTATGGACAAATGGACTAATGGCCAATTAAACCAATTTGGAATAACTGGACGCTTGTTCAACTGGATTGGCGATTTCCTCACAGGCCGGAAAATTACCACAAGAATAGGCAACACCCATTCGGAAGAATTTTCACTTGAAAATGGAACACCGCAAGGCAGTGTAATAAGTCCCCTGCTATTTAACCTACTGATAAACGACCTTGACCTCAATGCAGCCTCCACAAAAATAAACTTGTCACAATTTGCAGATGATAGTGGCATATGGAGGAATGGAAATTCTGCCAATAAAACAGTAGTTAAAGAAATCCAGCATAGCCTAGACAACATAGGGAGATGGGCGGACAAATGGGGTTTCAAAATATCTCATGAAAAAACTGTGGCAATCATATTCACCCCCAAACGAAATAACAGCCTAGTCTATCCAAACTTCTATATACAAAATCAATTAATCAAATACGTCACAGTAGTAAAATTCCTAGGAATGTTCTTTGACAACCACCTCACATGGAAACAGCACATTGAACAACTCACCCAGAATTGTAACAAAGATCTCAATTTACTCAGGAACATCACAGGGACTGACTGGGGATCCAATCAGGAAACCCTCCTCGCGATATATAAAACCCTAATTAGATCAAAACTGGATTACGGTTGCCAAGCATATAACTCGGCTAAGCAACCTGTACTACAAAAACTTGACACTATCCGGAGAAAAGCCTTACTATTATGCACAGAACACTCCCCTCAACATCATTAGAAGATCTACAAACACTAACAGGAGAACTACCCTTAAAATTACGTACGCAAGAACTGCTCCTCCGATACTCCATTCCATTAGATACCCACCCAGACAACCATCCCACCAAAATAGCTATAAATAAGTGTAAAGTTGTCTTCAAACGCAAAATCATACCCACCACACCAAGTGACAAAGTAATCCTTGAACTTAGAGAAAAGATATCTCTACTAAAAAAACAGGTAACAAACAATACAGACCAGAACATATCACCATGGTTACAAAAACCACCAAGGATTAACACTGAAGCTACCAAATTAGGCAATAAAGAAGGACAAGAAAACTTGCTAAAACCTGTACTGGTAAATGAAATCAACCAAAAATACACGGACTATGTTAAAATATATACCGATGGATCAAAAACAAACAACCCACCAAGAACAGCAGCAGCAATAGTCATCCCTGAATTCAATACACAAACGGAATCCAGATTACCTGACTATTGCTCCATTTACACCACTGAATTCTGGGCTATACTTGAATCACTACAATGGATCAAAGACAACCAAATACCTAAAGCAGTCATTATAAGCGATTCCCTAAGCGTTATCAAATCGATCCAAAATCGCAATGCACACTCTAGGGAACAATTCCTCGACAGAGCATGCCAATTAATCGACGATATCGCCACCACAGCACATCAACTAGTCGAGCTCATGTGGATACCGTCGCACATTGGAATCTCTGGCAACGAAACAGCAGACAAAGTTGCAAAAACCAAACTAGGAGATCAAAACTCAATCAAGCTTAACTATAGCTCTACAGAAGCACTAACCTTCGCACAAACATATATAGACCAAAAATGGCAAGATTTTTGGAACTCTTCCACAAAAGGTAAAAAGCACTATGAAACCCAAAAAACGTAGATAGGAACATACAGCTAGCTAAGGGTACCAATTTAGAATAGAAAACCATAAACAGGATAATAACTGGAAAAACTAAATTAGCAGGCAGTTTTGGAAGGTTTATAGGACCCAAACCAGCAACCATTAACTGCTTCAACTGCCACACCAGCGAAGATCTACACCACGTATTCAATACATGCCCAAAATATCAACCCGCTAGGAAAATATTTATCAAAAACCAAAAAGAGATTGGATCACCACACACATATCCAGAGTTACTTATGGACTCTAATAAAAATAAACAATCAGCATATAAAAATATAAATAAATTCATAGACTCAGCAGGACTTAGGAACAAAATATAATTACTATCCCCACAAAACCAAAAGACCCAGTAACTAGCTAAATAAATTTAGAAGCCACCACATAAAAACCCATAACATATCATTCAATTTTATAAAAATATTAATAAATAATTCACTTACGAAGCACCTATCAAAAACTAAGGAAACCGCAAAATCGGATGTCCTAGATGTCCTTAACGAACCGAGTAATCAGCTAGGATTCCGGTCCTAAATGTCCTTAACGAACCGTGTAATCGGCTAGGACTCCGGTCTCTTGCTAAATAAAGTATAAATAACATTCAATCTCTAAAAACATTAATAAATAAATAACTTAAAGAGGCAATATCTAAAATCTTATAAATAACATAACGTAGAAAGCACACACTAAACACCTCGACTAGTAATACCATAATAACCTTGAAAATCTCTCTTCATACGTGATTTGTACTAACAACCTCTATAAACAGCATAGAACCCACCCCCACCCCCTTTTTTAGAACATTTGAAAAAAAAACAAGAACAAAAACAAGCAAATGCAACAAGAACCAGCGATGTGAAAAGCAACCAGGACCGTTCCCGAGCTCTCCCTCCCACTAATGACAGCCAACCATTCAACTGTAAGGGACCTTTATGGACCCACAGATTGAGGCCAAACTATCAGGGTTCCTTGAACCCATAAAAGCCTGGGGGAGGTGGCACCATTCCCTTTCCCAGGAACAACTAACAGGCTGTGGTGCAGTCAGAAAAAAAGTGGCACATGCACAATTGTGCGCACGCCACTATAATTAAACTCAACAACAACAAAATCGAGCAGTCGTGGGTTGGGGGAGGCGGTCTATCTTCGTCAGGAGCCTGAAGAGTCTGCTCCGGTCGACCAGTTCAAACGCCTTCGTCAGGTCTATGAAGGCGATGTAGAGGGGCATCTGGTGCTCACAACACTTCTCCTGCAGCTGGCATAGTGAGAAGATCATGTCTTTCGTTGACCGGCCGGCTTGGAAGCCACACTGGGACACTGGGTAGACGCGGGAGGCTAGGGTTTGCAAACGTGCCAGGGCGACACTGGCGAAATCCTTTCCGACGATGCTGAGGAGGGCGATGCCCCAGTAGTTGTTGCAGTCGTTACGGTCTCCTTTGTTCTTGTATAAAGTGACGATGCTGGCGTCTGGCATGTCCTGGGAGACGTGTCCCTGTGAACAGCAGAGGCAGATAAGTTCGTGCAGGGGACGGAGCAGTGCTGGTTTCCCGTTGTTGAGGATGTCAGGTGGGATGCCGTCTCTCCCAGGGGCCTTCCCACAAGCGAGGCAGTCGTTGACTTTTCTGAGCTCTTCTTGGGTGAGAGTTGTGTCTAGTTCCTCCATGACTGGCAGGCCTGGGATGGCGTCCAGGGCGGTGTCGATGACGATGTTTTGGGTTGCATACAGTTCAATATAGTGCTCAGCTGTTTCCCATGGTTTGTGATGACTTCGTCAGACATGGACTTGAAGGGGGCGGTCTTGGAGGTGGGAGGCCTGTCGCCTTCTTGATACCCTCGTACATGACTCTTGTATCCCCGGTGTCATCAGCGATCTGTACACTGGTGCAGAGGTTCAGCCAGTAGGTATTGATGCAGAGGCGGTCGGTTTGCTGGGCGTTGTTCCTGGCAGTCATGAGGGCTTGTAGTGTACTAGGGTAGGGCGCAGCCTTGTAAGCCAGGAGGGCTTTCCTCTTCGCCTCAGTCACGGGCTCAATCTCCTCCCAGGTGGCCTCATACCAGTCGGTGTTTTTGTGCGCCTTCTTCTCGTAGGTAGTAATGGCTGAATTGTACACAGCGTCTCGGAGGTGGGACAACTTGGAGTCGATGGTGTCTCTTTGGTGAGAGCCTCCTGCAGCTTGTTGATGAACTGCTCTTTGTTTCTCTGGGATGCTTGCACAGCAGGTGTTGATGTGTGGGCGACCCTTCTTTTTGGTGTGGTGCAGATTCTTGGGTATTATTCACCCCTTGCTGGCCGCGAGGGAGTGGTCCGTGTCACATCGCACTGTGGTAGCTGCGGGTGATTAGGACACTGGCCAGTTCCACACGCCTGGTAATGACGAGGTCTAGCTGGTGCCAGTGATGGGAGCGTGGGTGTCTCTATGATACATGGTGGATATCCTTGCATTTGAAGAAGGTGTTGGTCAAACAAAGAATGTGAGATCAGCACATCTTCAGCAGGCGTTGACCGTTCTCGTTGATCTTGCCCCTACCTTGACAGCCGAGACAGGTGGGACAGGCCTCGTAGTCAGTTCCCACTCTAGTATTGAAGTCTCCAAATAGGTAGGGGCCCACGGTGCTGGGGACTCTGGGCATTGCTTAATCCAGAGTCTCGTAGAACTGACCTTTCTCCTTTGGGGTGGATAATAGGGTTGGGGCGTACACGTTGAAAATGTTGCCTGAGCCTGAAGATGTTGACAGTCCGAGAGCAAGGATCCTCTCAGTGCCTGATGACGGAGGCTCTATGAAGGCGACGAGCGTGTTCTTTACAGCGAAGCCGACACCATGCTTCCCTTGCCATATGAACGTGTAGTTGGCTTCCTTGATGGTGCCGCTGTCGGCCAGTCGGGTCTCCTGAAGGCAGGCAATGTCGATGTTCAATCTGGAGAGTTCCTAGTCAATGACGGAAGTCTTCCATCCGTCGTCGATTTGCTGAAGACCAGCGTTGAGTCCAGGACACATGGTCATAACGTTCCAGCTTGCGAAACGAAGAGCTGGAGTCTTCCTCTTTCTTCTTTGAGTCTTGCCCGGTGAGGTGTGGCCCGCTTGTCGAGATAGTTCTCTAAGCTTCACACACCCAGTGAAGCAGGATGGCCATGGCGGGACAGCACATTACTGTCTGGGGCTGCCCAGTTTGAGGCGGGTGGTAGCTGTCCATTAAAACATGGCGGTCTCTCCCAGCATCAGAAACAACCCTTGCTGGCAAGCTCTATGCCAATCGAATTATTCCTTAGAACCGGTAGACTGCTGTTTTCCGTGTTGTGCCGACGCCTTACGACGACGCTGGAGTGTCCTCTCCATTGGAGCTTTGAAGCCTGGGCAGGGTAGTACGGAGAATCAGCTGTTGTCCATGCAGCAGACCCCTCTCCACGCAGCTGGTGGACTCAAGGGAACGACGAATGCCGATATAACTTGGCACCAACGGCGTCGCAGGAGTTTCCGCAATGACGTTGAAGTCAATGTCAGACCGCCTTTGGGATTCCGTCTCTGGATTTTTTGTCGGGGTTTACTCCCTTAGCCTTTCCCGTGAGCGGGTATAGCAGCGAGGCAGTGGAGGTTCGGAATCGGAGTTTTTCTTCTATTACATGAGCTACCATCCAATGTTTACAAGCCCCACCTACCCGAATACGCCAGTGGCCCGCCTTCACCCCTTCTCCTGTTAGCGGAAACGTGGTCTGCCGGACATAGAAGCTAAGCCACTCGCAAAGGCCAGGAGCTGGATTTTAGTTGACAGAGGCGATCAGAGACGCAAGCCGTATTGGGCATTTCTGGAGGAGTGGGGCGCCTTTCTCCCACTCCCACCCCGGCAATGTCAACCCTAGACCACGGTAATGATTATTTTCTCAACAATATTCTCAATCTCAACATTTATTATTGACAGCAAAAACAGTTTCAGATATTACGACCCCAGACAATTTGTCCCCCAGGCAGTGAATATTGGATGTTGTTCAAATATTGTTGGGATTAGGTTCTGTTTGCGTTAAAAATATGAAAGCTTATAACTACGCTCAAAAGAGTACTGTAAAAATTGAAATTTTACATGTATTTACAATTTGTACTTCCCGGTTAGACTCATCCTCTTGTAGTTCCATATGCTAGTGACCATTTTGATTTATCGGTCCCCTCGTGCATGCAACACAACCTTTATGGTCTAGATACCCTTGTGGCTTGTAATGTAGGTTGGTTGGATCAGAGGATCTTTACGACCAAGGCAAAAGCAGGCTGCTCTACAATTCTAATTACACATCTGGCCGAGCATGACCAGTGAGTCGATACGTCATCCCGTAAAATGTTCTTTATTCATCGGTGTCCTGGACGCGACATTTTGATAGATTTACGTGAGTCTAATGCTTGACGTTGTTAGCCCTGTATCACATTCCAAAGTTCGTGTAAATAGGACGCCTCAGTTACAACACGACTGCATTGTTGTGTGAAAAGGCCGTAATCAGAGAAAGCGTCTTGGACTGGCATGGCCATCAGAAGAGTGAAGAGAAGGTGCTTATGATATGGTAGGGATAATATGATAAGCAGGTGCGTATTTGATTGCTTGAATATAAACGGATTGTTTCACATCTCATGTGAAAAATACATAGTTCCATTTTTTGTACTGCCAATCTCTTGCTTCCAGTTTAATAGCAGTTAAGTATTCCAGATGTGCAATGATTATGCATTTCAAAAAGTGACATCATTTGAGACAAAACACAGACATTGTATGCATTGGCATCCTATTTTTATAATTTCTTTTTCACTAGAGACCGGAAAAATCACATAAACTTTGTAACTTTGTATGGAAGAAGGGTGGGGTAGAGGACGGATTGTTTTGGTGGCATTCAGTTTGTTAGCCATCTGAGGTAGCGCAGGTTTTCACACCGACGGTGGGATTACAACGAATGATTGAGAGGACTAAGGCATTCCGAGTATGCCATCCTAACAAGACTTCTTAGTGATATGTCACTTTTTCTTTACAATGTAGTTCTTCAAGGAAACCCTCCCCCACTCCCCCTCCCCCTCCATTTTCCGTTCTTTTACCTTCTGACTGTTCCTCCCTCAGATTACTCCTAGCATTACGAAAAACCAATGATATATAGTAGTCCCGAGATGAAAAGCAATAAAAATTGCCAATTGTGAGGAAAACCAATGACGTTACTGGCCTGTGTGATATGTACGTATAACAACTGAGACGTTTGAGGATAAGGTATTTGACCATCTAAACATTGTAGACGTTTGAGGATAAAGTATTTGACCATCTAAACATGGTAGACGTTTGAGGATAAAGTATTTGACCATCTAAACATGGTAGACGAAATAGTAATTGGGTCAATTTCCGAAAGTGGAGTCAAAGGAAAAGGCATTACTTTCGATTGGTTAAGTCCTTATATAGAACCATAGAGCGACATTTTCATGTCATAGATATACTAATATACTATCCTTTATAATTACCAGCTGAACATGCGTGTAACAAGATACATTACTTACTCTAATTACAGTCATTTTTACTAGTGATAAGTTAGGTAAATACTACCACTTTCGACGCATAAGATAAAGATAGTACTACAATAAATTTAAGTTAGACATATGAATCATGTATTGTCGTTTAATTCAAATTTTATACAAATTTACTTGAAATAGTTTTCTCTTAGTACGTAGTTTAGGACCAATGGATTTTGAAGTAAGGCTGTGCTACATAATTCGACTTTTACTGTAATGGCTCCTTTAACTTGAGTTATGCTTTTGGTGAATTAAAACACTGAAATTTTAAATATTGTGTCGACTAAAGTGTTGTTTCTTTAAATATAGCTCCGCGTGGTCCTTAAAGTAACTACAGTTAAGTATATATTGAAAATAATCACCCTGTGCTTTTTCGCTTCATAGTGTGCAATCTTTCCACTCGATGTGTGTTTATCTATCCTACTATCTCGATTGGTAAATGATGGTCTGACATTAAATTGACACTAATGGTTTATAGATTCTAAAGGTAAAGTAAATATATCTCAAAATTTAAGTTTCTTTTAAAACCTACTTAAAAAAGTTTAGACATAATACTATTTTCCAAGCATTTCAGTAGAATACAAGAACTTACGTATAATCTATTCGAGTTTCGAAATCATTCACACAGCACGTGAGCATCGCTGACAATGTTGCCACCAACTTTCTGCTTAAGCAAGCGAGAGAAGAACACCTTGTATATAATTATCATAACTGTGGGGGCTTGATGGTGTTGGTGGAATTGATTGGCTGATTCCACCTTCTTACACGGTGTCCGCTTTATTTGGTTATCGTTATATAGAGGGTGATCGACCTCGGTGTTGTTGCCCGGATCGAGTAGTGTGAAACGTATAGATGGAATTAATAGAGATCTGAGCATATATATAGAACAGAATTACACGAGCCCCCGTACATAAAAAACAACAATTTAATTAATTACATAAATAACTGTGGTAATACGTTACATTAGGAAGATACACTTCTCTTTTGAAATAAATCATTCACCGAATTACAAACACAAATATACTTATATAAATAGCCGATCTATTTTAAAAGATAGAACTGGTTCATCATGAATCGAGTGAACAATCGAAGTCATTGGCTTGTACAACTTCATAATCTGCTTATTTTCGGTTCACGCCAACTTCACTGTGGCTGTTCTTCTTGGTCTTTTCGCTTTTATCTTCTCCAAACTCTCTATTGTCTCGCCTCTTTCGGCCCTCAAACTTTGTGTGGGTAGGTAGATACGTAAGTACGTAGATACTTGGATAAGTAGGTACGTGGATACGTCAGTAGAGCTATTTCCCCTTATGAAATAAACAGAGAAGCAACCTAAATCTTCTGTTAGATATCCTATTGGGAATAAATCATTACTCCGTTCTCGTAATGTCAGATATCGTCATATCGGAATTCAAACAGATAGCAAAGGCTGTCTGGTCAAGCCAAACATGGCAGACCATAAACAAACCTAGTTCATAAGATTGATGTACTTCCTAAAGGCTATTTCATCACTGACTCGCATTTACATCACACGAGACATAACAGTTCTGTTCTCGTCTCATTTACACAAATGAATGAATGAAATTTATCACATGGCTTAACTATGTTGTTTTTTTCTCCAGCGAATGCACATATTCAAGTCTTTAACATACATGAAATCTCACTTCATAGCTTCACAACGTTACTTTCAGTCAATACGCACTCAAGTCTTTATCATACGTGAAATCATTTAAGATCGGAGAATTCACACGGATTCTTGTAACTCATATTAACTAAAGTAATGCATGAAATTCTTCCTATAACAATCAAGACGACAAATTCAAACAATTCGTCAGACTTATATAAAGAAGATCATTGTACGAACTCAGATGGATGAACTCAAACACAGTTATACTCATATCAAGAAATTTGATGTACGGATTTAAACAAATAAATTCATGCAAATATAAGCAAATAAATTCAAGCAAATCATTATATTGGTATCAAGGAATTACATGAGATTGAAGCAAATAATATGTGCTTTCAAGCTTTGCTCGCTTCTACCGACAGAATTGTGTCAGTCGACTTTCCAGACATCCGGTCCCTCGGATAAATGTTTTACGAAAGAATTTCTTCTAAATTCAATCTTAGAGTCTCATTTTCTTTCCCTCTTGCAGGAAAACGTAGACTGACTAAATGTTTCGATGGGGCATATTAAAACCAAGAAATTTCGTGCGGAAAACAAGCCCCTTATTTAGCGTAACCAATCAGGATGAAATATATCTACCGCCTTTTATAAAGGCGCCAAAATTGCGGTAAGCCTGACTTCTAGATTTTCTAATAACTGAATCTGAACAATTCAAATCTGACGTGTTCGTTACAAAGATCGAAGTTAACCTTTTCCTTCTAGTCTGTCTGACGGTTAAATAAACGAAGGCTTAATTAAGAACCACTTCCTCTCACGACACAGACATTAAAAATCACTGCAGTATAGCGATTTAACACGCACCTGTCCCCATAAATATAATTAATTGTTATCTTGCCCAAATTAATGTGCTCTTTATGGATCGACAGAAATTTGCACCCTTACAATAACTCAAGGTATACTTGTATTATCCTAAAATTCAAGTAAATCAAACAATTGATATAGAAGATTTATAGCTTTTAACAAAAAGTTCAATATTTTTTAGTCTCACTCCCTGAGCTTTCTGTTTACACTGGCAAAACTGTAAATCACTATCATGCACGGATATCAGTTTTAGACATATAGTTATATGGTCTCAAAGTTTCAGAGCAATATTGCTACAGATGAACATGATGTAGGCGACTTTCGAAACATAAACACTGGGACTTAACAATAAATGGCATTACAATGATTACATACGACACCGCTCCTGCCTCCGCCGCCATAAAAGCGACACATATATCTCTCTATTCACAGACAAAGGCAAAAACCTATATAGATGTTGAATGCCTGACTGAAAGTCATATTCTGGTTCAATTTGTAAATCTATTACTGGTTTAGGACTAAATATCCCCTGGCGACATAAGGATTTACTACGGTTTCTCTGGAGGCCATTCAAACAAACTCGTCGGTCTGAAAGTTGGCAACTTCAGCATCCACTTTTAAAAGACATACTACACCCATATATTCAAACGTAAAATATTAAATTTGTTATATAATACCATTCCTCGAAATTTATATTCATTTTGGGACTTGGGCTACTACTCTATAGTAAAAACATTGTAGTTTGAAAACTAGACTGGTCCGCGTTTGAATCCTGGTATGGAGAGCAAAGGCTGATTACGAACCAGTCTTCAATTTCCATCGTTCAAATTCGCTTTCCATTGCAATTATTTCTTTGAGAGAGCAGATAACTGATCCCTTCTTAAAATAACTGAGCGCAAACAATCCAGTAGTCGAGATTACTTTTAGAGTGATTGTCTAGGGGACGAAATGGATCGATCCCTACAAGACTGATAAAACTGGATGGAAATAATGTGTAATCTTAGCGTGATTTATCGCAATTAATGTGTCACTCATTCTCAAGGACCTCGAGTGCAAAGCTAATGTTTCAATCCTTTCAAAATAAAAACGCTTCAAAAGAGTGTTATTATGCTTTGGGTGACGTGAGTCGGACTGGTGATAATGAATAATGTGTGGCCGCGGTCGATATCGTCGGTTGTCTCAATTTCCGACTAGCAAACTCTAAGGAATGGTTGCAAAATAAATTTATTTGCATCATGAGAACACGTAAGATGCAGATGCCTTTATTAAAAAAAGGTAACGTACACACGGAAGAACAAAAATAAAAAATAAACAAAGACCATGACAATTACTATACGACCAATGAATCGATTTTCAATATATATGCATAAACTAACCCTAACCCAAGACTGTCATGAACAATTTTGTAAGATTTGTAGGGTTGAGTGCGCACTCTTTTTAGATCAGAGAAGTTTACACAACTCTATCTTCACTAGCTAATGTTCCAATGTGTTACCCAGTCTACACAGGGTAACATATCGGAACATTGGCTAACAAAGATGACACAACTGGTCTCAAGTAGAAACCGAGGAAAATGAATCTTATCATCTAAACTACATCTGCCATCCGTGGAATATCAAACGATATTTAGTGTGGCGATAGGAACTAATCATGCAAAACCTTTCCTCCGGAAATTACTTTCTTACCAGGACAGACATTGTTTGAACGTCAGTGTGTGATAGTCAACCATGTAATCATGAAGGCGGGAGGATCACCTGTGCTTTTGTTTTAGTAATTTGAGACAGGATCAATTGTTTTATCAGTCACATTTCGCAAACAACTGTGCTTTATAAAAGAAACTCTGTTTCCAACTATGCACACTTTACCTCAATCTTTGCTTTGGTTCATAGGATGTTTACAGCCTGAAAGTACTAGTTGTATAAACATCCTATGGTGATATCGATATGTTTGTGTTTTTTGCTTCCTAAACAAGCGTTAATTAAATAGGTCTTTCTTACATTTCTGTATTGGCTGATATGATCACTTCTGATCCCTAACGTGGCATTTTCCTATCCATTACCGGTGCATAATGAAGGGTCTTTCTCCCTGTTATTATCTTGAACAAAAAATGACGGTCGAAGCTAAAAGGGTATTTCGTGAATGCTGATGCAGTTTTAAAACAACAAAGAACACCCATTATTAATGTGCCCACCTTTCAGTGTAAACTTTAAATAACGTTGCAACACATGTCAACCTGCAAAGAACAGTGGCCAAGTTAATGGTGATACACACTGTCTTAACTGTACTATATAGATAGCTTGCTCATGTATACAAATACGAAAAGGTAAAGAAAATAAGTCCACTCTTATCCGCAAGATCTAACGAGATTAACAAAAATGAATGAAGTACTCGATTCAACATTGATCAATCACTGATTTTCCTTTTATAAATAATCACGTGAAAAAGAATTTCAAAAAATGTTGACGACAGATTTATCGACGCAAAGCCAGGCTACAAGGTCTACACACAAAGATAGGTTACACTCACTGCAAAACCTCCTTGTTTCGGGACAGTAACTTCAAACAAGTTTCAGACTGTAAATGTAATGTGCGGTTAATATTTATCTTGATAAAGTTTTCATGAATGCTCAAGTGGTGAGAATATAAAGCAGTTATTTTTTGCTACTTTGCGTGTAGGAAGATCACAGAAGAAGGTCATGTGATGGAATACAGCTCTCATGAGATGAGCAATAGAGAGACATTCTCTGTCGTTGTTCTACATTGGAACACACACGATTATTCACACATAGAAATGTGAGGAAGGGATGTTCTTGTTAGGTTGTTTGTGTAGATAATGTTGTTTTTCTTTCCTTGTTTTTTAATAAGCGTTATAGGGATTCATCTCTTTAATTTTTCGTTTTTAATTTTTCCTATAACCTATCATCTCTTCTCGAAAATCATTTCATATACATTTTTCTCGGTTACCAATATCCCCGCTTGCTGCTCAACATTTTAAAACCAGATAGATCACTGTAACTTAATCATTTTCAGGAACAATTCATCTCGATGTCTAGTAGTCATCATTTTCACTTAAATCAACAGCGGGTTTTTTTCTTTCTTTCTTATGCACGTCAGTCCAATAGTCACGTTTTAAAGGAGGGTATTTGATGACGTCATACCAAGATAGATGATTTCCGTCTATGTATCTACCAACCCATCTGTCTATCGATATATCAGTGGTGAGGTTCGTTTTGCCAAGTTCATCAGAAACTTCTTTGTTATCTATGCTTTGTTTTCCAAATTTATTTGTACTGAGAAGTCTACGCCTAATAGGGTTAATTCAGGGATATCACTTTTGTTTTAGCCCCACTGATGAAACTTTCCGCACTATATAATTTTTGTACATCCAATCCAAACTGACTTTGTTTTCTAAACGTTGAGTTCCTGCCCTGAAACTGTTGCAAATAAATTTAATTCATCAAGATTAAACTAAAAACAGCCATGAAGGTTCCAAGTAGTATCATCTGCAAACTTTCAAAGTCAATATTTCGTTTGTTTTAATTTTATACGGGGGCAGAGTGGTCTAAGGAGATCACACATCTCACCCCTGTCCGCCCGAGCTCGAGTCTCGCCTAGACCAAAATGGTGATGTAAGAAAGCTCCCCAGTAGTTTTCGTGAACCGGCGGTTCTTCAAGGGTTTACGGTCTCCTTGTATACTAGTCACCCTGCGTTAATCACAACAAACTAAAATTTGATTTGATACCGCATATATAAATCTTTCTGTGAATAATTTTGACAAAAGTTGTACACATGTTGAAGAAAGATATGGACATGCTTGCTAACATGTCAAACACCTAGAGATTGATACTTTCAAATGTAATGATATTATAGCAAAAGTGTGATGATATATAACCCAAAAAGTTTTTATCCAGTGTCGTATCTTGGTCCAAAATTATAAAAGATATAACAGTATGAATAAATTTCCATGAAATAGAAATCTAATTTAACTTGTACATACAATAGTGATATATAATGTGAGACAGGGACTTATAAACATTTAGAACAGAAACATATTTCTGTATACTTGCAAATCAACAACTGTTTAGACAAAAATACCACTAGGTTACTAGGTTAGCAAGGGGTGGATAATGGATGGTATATATTTATAATAACGAAAGAAGTACCTGAGATATAACAGTTTAGAGCGAAGACATAGGTAGTGATGGAGCAAATCTTTTAGTTGTAATTATATACTTATACTTAGAGACTGCCTTGAAGATTTCCTTGTTTAATTTCAAACGATTGCAAGGGGTTACCCAATAGTTATTATATATGTAATATGGGACATAATTCCTATTATTCGGTTTCTGAGGGTAAATTATTTGTACAGTCTAAGAAAAGATGCTTTGCAATTTCTGGTTCACCGCATGGATATCTAATCGTAGATGACGATTAGTTTTTGTAAAGACTGTCTTTGAATTAACCAGAAACAAGTTATGTCTAATGTTAAATAATTCTGCTATTCTTTCTCCGAAAAAGCGACACTGGAACTTTTTCTATATTTAAAAGAGTACAAAGAAGGGTTGTTTCGTATTTCCAAGAGAGAAGTTTTCATTTTGCAACTTACATAAAATGAACACTAGTATATATTTGCCCTGGTGAAGGGCAATTGGAGGTTTGTTCCATCACGAAGTTTTCTATTACTTACGTGCTAGACATTAATTGCCATTTTGTGCAAGAATTCGAGTGTGTGTGTGTGTGTGTGTGTGTGTGTGTGTGCATAGTATATAGCAATCTTCACACTGTTGGTACCTCGTACAGCCTTTTTCGCTGTGTCTGTGTTTGTGTAGTATGGGCCCTGTGTTATTCCTCAGCAAGAAGTACGTTTATTGCCATACAAATTGATTGAGTTAATTATATCGTATACAAAATACAAATATTATCTTTCCTATAAAGCTTGTCGTCTGTTTAGCTGAACCAATTGGATGCCGGATCGAAACCTATTGAATTATGGGTAACAGTCGGGACAACATGTTACTGAAAACAGGTTTGTAGAGAATCTACATACATTTTTAACTTATGTATTCTACGTGTCTTTAGCATGGCAGCATTTTGTAATATGACATACGTTTAATGAAAGGACGTTTTGATTGAGAACAATGACACAAATGGAGAACAATGATACACAATCCTCGTGAATGCATTTTAAAATGTTAATGCAATATTAGAAGAAGTTTTAAAGTAAGGTAAGATTTATTCAATGCAAAATCATATAGTCCATTCACAGATTTAACACAGCAGTGGATCAAGAAAATATTGAGATGTCATGCAATATCAATTTTGGCCTCGTTCTCGTGGTTTCATTTCTTTTGTATTTCTTGTGATACCACCAAGACATCATGTGCTATAAAGACAAAGGAAGAAAAACAATAACCCATTATGTAAATGGGGGGGGGGGGGAGCGGGATACTTTAGCGTTCAGCTTGAAAATAAGTTTTGTATAAAAAAGCGTTAATGATGCCAAGAGAATGATCCAAAACAATATCATATAAAGGAAGAACTGATACTGAAGAGATTCGCAAAGGAAGATTATCCCCATTTGTTTTCGGCGAAAACACCTCTGATATGGCATGTTCCGAGTGATCATTGACGTGTACCGTTTCTGACAATCGGCAGGTGACTATCAAAACAACTCGTGCTTGTACTTAGCGGGGTACCATTTGCTCCGAGTATGGAGGAAAGCATACTATACCTGATGACTTACTGTGGAATAAAGCATAATATATCTGAATATTTCCTGTAAAGAAAAGCATACTATATCTGATGACTTACTATGGAGCAAAGCGTACTATATCTGATGACTTACTGTGGATTAAAGCATACTATATTTGATAATTTACTGTGAAGTAAAGCATACTATATCTGATGACCTACTGTGGATTAAAGAATACTATATCTGATGATTTGCTCTGGAGTAAAGCATAGTGTATCTGATAACTTACTGTGGAGTAAAGTATACTATATCTTATGATTTATTGTGGAGTAAGCAGACTATATCTGATGACTTACTGTGGAGTAAAGCATAGTATGTCTGATAATTTACTATCGAGTAAGGCAAACTATATCTGATAATTTACTATCCAGTAAATCATACTATATCTGATAATTTACTATCGAGTAAAGCATACTATATCTGATGACTTACTGTGGAGTAAAGCATACTATATCTGATAATTTACTATCGAGTAAAGCATACTATATCTGATGACTTACTGTAGAGTAAAGCATACTATATCTGATAACTTACTGTGAAGTAAAGCATACTATATCTGATGACTTACTGTAGAGTAAAGCTTACTATATCTGACAATTTACTATCCAGCAAAGCATACCATATCTGACAATTTACTATCGAGTAAAGCATAGTATATCTGATGACTTACTGTGACGTAAAGCAAACAATATCTGATGACTTACTGTAGAGTAAAGCATACTATATCTGATGGCTTACTGTGAAGTAAAGCATACCATATCTGATAATTTACTGTGGAGTAAAGCATACTATATATGATATTTTACTATCGAGTAAAGCATACTATATCTGATGACTTACTGTGAAGTAAAGCATTCTATATCTGGTCATTTACTATCGAGTAAAGCATACCATGTCTGATAATTTATTATCGAGTAAAGCATACTATATCTGATGACTTACTATAAAGTAAAGCATACCATGTCTGATAATTTATTATCGAGTAAAGCATATCATGTCTGATATTTTTGCTGTCGAGTAAAGCATACTATATCTGATGACTTACTGTGGAGTAAAGCATACAATATCTCATAATTTAATATCGAGTAAAGCAAACAATATCTGATGACTTACTGTAGAGTAAATCATACTATATCTGATGACTTACTGTGAAGTAAAGCATACCATATCTGATGACTTACTGTGGAGTAAAGCATACTATATATGATATTTTACTATCGAGTAAAGCATATTATATCTGATGACTTACTGTCGAGTAAAGCATACTATATCTGATGACTTACAATCGAGTAAAGCATACCATGTCTGATAATTTATTATCGAGTAAAGCATATCACGTCTGATATTTTTGCTGTCGAGTAAAGCATACTATATCTGATGACTTACTATCGAGTAAAACATACTATATCTGATAATTTAATATCGAATAAGGCATAGTATATCTGATAATTTGCTATCGAGTGAAGCATAGTATGTCTAATGACTTACTGTGAAGTAAAGCATACTATATCTGATGACTTACTGTGGAGTAAAGCATACAATATCTGATAATTTTCTATAGAGTAAAGCATACTATATCTGATGACTTACTGTGGAGTAAAGCATACTATATCTGATAATTTTCTATCGAGTAAAGCAAACTATATCTGATGATTTAGTGTGGAGTAAAGCATACTATATATGATGACTAACTGTAGAGTAAAGCATACTATATCTGATAATTAACTATCGAGTAAAGCATACTATGTCTGATAATTTACAATCGAGTAAAGCATAGTATATCTGATGACTTACTGTGAAGTAACGCATACAATATCCGATAATTTACTATTGAGTAAAGCATACTATGTCTGATAAGTTACTATCGAGTGAAGCATAATATATCTGTTGACTTACTGTGAAGTAACGCATACTATATCTGATGACTTACTGTGAAGTAAAACATATTATATCTGATGAATTACTATGGAATAAAGCATACTATATCTGATGATTTACTATTGAGTAAAGCATACTATATCTGGTAATTTACTATCGGGTAAAGCATAGTATATCTGCAGACTTTCTGTGAAGTAAAACATATTATATCTGATGAATTACTATGGAATAAATCATACTATATCTGATGATTTACTGTGGAGTAAAGCATACTATATCTGATGATTTACTGTGGAGTAAGCATACTATATCTGATGATTTTCTATGGAATAAAGCATACTTTATCTGATGACTTACTATGGAGTAAAGCATACTATGTCTGATGATTTACTATCGAGTATAGCATACTATATCTGATAATTTACTATCGAATAAAACATATTATGTCTGATAACTTAATGAAGAGTAAAGCATATTATATCTCATAATTTATTATCGAGTAAGCATACTATATCAGATGACTTTCTATGGAGTAAGCATACTATATTTGATGACTTACTATGGTGTAATCATACTAAGTCTGATGATTTACTGTGGAGTAAAGCGTAGTATATCTGATGAATTACTGTGAAGTAAAGCATATTATATCTGATGACTTACTGTGGATTAAAGCATACTATTATCTGATGACTTATTGTGGAGTAAGCATACTATATCTGATGACTTAATGTGGAGTAAAGCATACTATATTTAATGACTTATTATGGAGTAATTATACTATATTTGATGATTTATTGTGGAGTAAAGCATACTATATCTGATGACTTACTGTGGAGTAAGCATACTATATCTGATGACTTACCTTGGTGTAATCGTACTAAGTCTGATGATTTACTGTTGAGTAAAGCATAGTATATCTGATGATTTGCTATGGAGCAAAGCATACTATATCTAATAACTTACTTCTGGAGTAATCATACTATATCTGATTACTTACTATGGAATTAAGCATACTATATCTTATGATTTATTGTGGAGTAAGCATTCTACATTTGATGACTTACTGTGGAGTAAGCATACTATATTTGATGACTTATTTCTGGAGTAATCATACTATATCTGATGATTTGCTGTGGAGTAAAGCATACTATATTTGATGACTTATTATGGAGTAATGCATACTATATTTGATGACTTGCATTCTCATATCGCACTAATCCTTGAATCGTAACTTATTGGACTTTTCTTTATGGCAGAATTTACAGCTGAAAAGAAATATGTGAAATGGTCCAAGCTCTGAATGGTTTGCTCAAACGATAGTGACATTTGGAGAGATTTATCAAGGGTTTGAATATGTAAACAAGTCTAAGAGTATTGGTGATATCCGCTTTAAGGAGTGCTGGGTTAGTGATCAATTGGAGAGCCCTCTGATAGCCAGCGTGAGATAGGCCAAGTGTCTCCTTTCTTTATAACGCCTGACTATAGCAGGTTGGAATTCACAAGCGCCATCTGTCACCACTGTGATGACTGAGCTAAAATAACATATAAAACGGTATCTCGAGAACATGTCGAGAGTTTATGACTGGAAAACTACATTCTTTTCTTTAAACATCTTAAGTGCTCAAAAGATTATTCGAAAAGACTGTTATTTATACACAAGGAGATGAAGTCTTGAGACGTTGCCTCTTTAAAGTGCCATACCAGTGTAGATAAAGTAAATACAGTTCAATATTATTTGAATAGAAAATCAAGTCTGGAAGCGGTATATAAAAAATACCGATGAAAAAATTCGCCATAATAACTGAGAAATACGCTCAGGTGTGTTTTCGAAAATAATACACATCGGACCAATTTTATCGCTCGGTAATTTCCGGAGTGTGTAGATCGCCTGACGTCATATTTTGAACACACACATTACTTACGTTTCTATCGAAACATAAACAAAGCACTTTTTCAAAGCACTTGTTCCGTTCCATATTAACTAGTTTGAAAACTTTTATCATCACAATCATGCCAAGAGGAGATCGTGGAGGTACAAGCAAGGGCAGCGGGGTCAGGTGTGTTACAGCAAATTGTTTGGAATTAAAATGCTGATGGGTTTTCCATGCATTTCTTTCCAAAAGACCAAGCACTTCGTTGCAGGTGGACAGATTTTGTAACACTCAAAAGAGCAAACTGGGATGGTCCGACTGAGATTTCTGCCCTCTATTCCTTTCATTTCACACCAGAATGCTTCCCATTTAGGTATAGATTTGATGTTGAGCATATGGGTAGGTCACCAAAGAAAGTCAAACTCAATGATGATGCAGCCCCGTCATTCCACTGAGTGAAGGAAACTGACAACCAAGCCAAGGTAACTACAAATGTATCAGAAACTTCAACACCAAAGCATCAGCTGTGTAGGCCTGAAATGTTGTCACTATCAGAGGAAGTAACTTGTTAAGTGTCACCACCAAAGAAAGTAAGAAGGGGCTATTCAAAGAGAGAAGTTGCAAGGGTGAGTTTTTAATGACCTGTACCATATTATATCTATGATATTCAACAGATCAGTCACTGCAACATTTCCATTTGTACCCAGTAGAACGTTCTTTCATAGTTTTCAAAACAAATGCAGGAAATATCTAATCAATCAAGAACTGAGATATAAACAGTGGATAAATATTGTTACAATTTTCATGTTGCCTTCAACTTTGTTTGACCATGTGAATAGAAAAATCTTTCTGCTGGTAGATTTAGAAGGCCTGCATATATTTTTCATTGTCAGACAAATGTGTGAATCAGATTACATATAGATATTTACAAACATGATGAGGTTTATTCCCATCCGCAATTGATAAAAATCTGAGTAACACAAAATGTAGTAGAAATTTTACAATATTGTGTTATGATTTTTTCAGTGGTGGTGGTGTTGTCATGTTCAACAATTTTTCAGTCATATCTTGGCAACAATCATTTAAGTCCATCAAGTTTGTTCAATTAGTAGATATATTTCTTATTGATCAATGATATTTGGTATGCAAAAGCATCTTATGGAGTACATGTCATATAGGTATGTGACTTTGATTTAACTGTATTGGCCTAGTAATTTATTGAATTTAGATACATCTTTGTTAGTGCACACTTTAATTTTCATGCAAGATAGCATCAAACCAAGCTTTGATGAATATATTTTATAACTTATAGGATCTAAAGCATTTGACAAGCTTGAAGAGATTGTGACAGAAAAACAAATGAGAAAAGATTTACCAATGCTGTCATCTGGACAACAAGCTTCAGCATTGGAAGGATACAACTCTGTGATCAATTATTTTGCACCAAAGATGATTGGTTTCTCCTATCATGTAATGCTTTCAAGGTAAATCTTAAATTATTGCACACAAAAAATACTGATTCAGGTTTTTCAGTGTTTCATTTGTAGTCCAGTATGTTCATTTTCAAATTAAATCATTGATATCAAGATCTGATCTTTTGATATCCTACAATGTAAAATTGTATAACATTTTAGTGTTTTGGAATATTTGCAAATAAAGTATCTATAAAAATAAATTATCTGTATTCTGATAGAATTATATACTGTATTTTGCATCTTTATTTACTTTGAAATAGGCTTTAGCTAGCTGCATTGCATTTTAATGAAAACAGCCAAAGAGAGAAAGCATGCACTAAGGATGTGAGAGCCAGATATGAAATACTGTATCCAAAGTTCAAGAAAGGAGAATACACTGTCAGAAAAATCCTTGTTGACTCAACATATGGCAAGAATATACATTAGTAATTAATGAACAGAAAGGAATATATCACTTAGAGATATAAATACTGTTGTACCAAGTGTAAGTACCTATATATATATTTTTTAATATTAAATTCAAACAGTAAAGGCAAAATATTTGTTAAAGTTGACACTCCTTTAATTTTAAAGGTCATGAATTTTCCCTGTGGTAAAATAATAAATATATACAAACAATTGTAAAGACAAATACTTTTAATTCATGTATTAACTTCAACAAAAGGTTGCAGTTTTTGCCTTGTACAATAGTAGTATAAGGGGGCGCTTTACGGACAATGGGAATTAGCATTAAAAACACCCTTGGGTCACTTTACGGACAAGGGAAATTTAACATGGAGAAAAATCGTGGGTCACTTTACGGACAAGGGAATTTAACATGGCAATAAATCGTGGGTCACTTTACGGACAAGGGGAATTGAACATGGCAATAAATCGTGGGTCACTTTACGGACAAGGGGAATTGAACATGGCAATAAATCGTGGGTCACTTTACGGACAAGGGGAATGGAACATGGGATTTTTTTTTTTTTTAAAAAAAATTAAAAAAAGGGTAGGCAATTCAAAGACTATCTCTTTTCGAGAAATATGGCTGGCCCTGAAAAGGGCCTTTGGGTTTTCTTCTTCTTCTAATTTCTTCTTTTCCTCCACCAAGTTCTTATTTTATCTCCTACACTCTTCTTCTCTTTCTTTTTTTTCTTCTTCTCTTCCTCCTCTTCTTTCTTCCTCTTTTCATTTTCTTCTTCTTTTTCAATTTTTTCATTCCATTCTCTCATCCTTATCCTTTCCTCTTCATCCTCCTTTTCCTCCTTTATTTCTTTCAACAGATCACTAATGATTACCTTCATTTTTCGTAAATTGTTTATCTCCATCTTCACTCTATGGGGACTATATGAGTAGTGATCCTCGTTTAGGTTAACCAACATTTGCTCAAACATTCCTAAATTGTCCATGACGTTTTGCAATTTTTCCATTTTGTTAAGGTGGTTTGACGCCATCTTCTTTGTATTCTTTGCAGAATGGTTTGAACAACGAATACTGTGGGTTCTTATACGAAAAGCGCGTACGTGAAGGAAAACATCCCCCTAAAACATAAAATGGATCTTACCTAGATGATGACCCAACATCGCGCGGACGTGAAGGAAAACATCCCCCTACTTTCTCATTTCATATAATATAACCCTAACTATACTCTCCACATTTGCTAAGAAACCCATAATCTACTATTCACACAAACATACCTGAGCTCTTACAAACACACTAACACATACACTTCCACTATTAATACAGAGTTAGTGTTTATTTTCACACTACTCTACCTACACACATTGGCAAATTAATAGTTATTTCTTTTCTAGAGTATTGGGTAGCCCTGAAAAGGGCTGTTTTGTTTGGAACTTCATGGGCACCTGGTTAATGGTGGCACCTTCCAGGCCTGGCGCCACATACACATCTTATCCCCCAGTTACTTTTTACCTTTTGGGGGGAGAGAGCAGAGGCAGGATATGTTGCTTCAGAATCCCAATTTTCACTCTCTGGGATTTTGAAATTTCTTCTCTCCTTTTCCTCCTCCTCTTCTTTGCTTCTTCTTTCCTCTTTATATCTTCTTTCTTCTTCTTCTTTGTTTCTTCTTTCCTCCTCTCTTATCCTTCCCTCCTCGACAATGGCTTCCGCGGCCAGTTCATTTAATATGCGCCTGGCATATTCCAGATGCACATGAAGTTCCAACAGTTTCTCCAGTCTCGTGTTCATTTTTGGTGTTGATCAATCAACAAGGGTAGCTGGACTGCCGAACGAGTTTCAATTTATAGTGAAAGCGCGGACGTGATGGAAAACATCCCCTAATATAAAATTGATCTTACCTAGATCATGACCAAAAAAACAACAACAACGCGCGGACCTAAAAGAAACACTCGCTCACTTTTTTATGCTACCCATCACTATTGTAAAATTTTTTATAAATCACTTTAATAGACTATCCACATAAGCAAAGCAATCCAATCTAACCCCAAATATACACCTCAAACACCAAAAAGACGTAATTTTAATCTACTATCCTCACCAACTTACGTTAGCTCTTACAAACACACAAACACATGCCCTCACATTTTTTAAGAAAGAGTATGTGTTTATATTCACACTACTCTACCTACACACATTGGCAAATGGATGGTTATTTCTTTTCTAGAGTATTGGGTAGCCCTGAAAAGGGCTGTTTTTTTGTTTTTTTGCTATGGCATTCTTTTTTTAGTTTCTAAGAATGCGATGTCCTCTGAGGATAGACTTTCTGGCGATAGGTCTGCTTCTTCGGAAAGAGAAGAAGAATTCTTTGGTGTCGATACGACAATCGACAAAGCCTCTGTCAGCTTCAGGTTGCTGCTGTTGCTGCTGTTGCTGCTGTTGCTGCTGTCTCTGAAGTCTGTACTTCTCTGTCCATTCTTCTTTTTCCCTGTTCATTTCTTCTCTGAAGAGCTCTTCTATCAGGTCTTCAGTGATTTTTAACATTCTCACATTCTCTATTTCTTCTGGCTTCGGTATCAGACTGTGTCTGACCCTATGCAAATTTACGTAGGCTTCGTTGAGCTTAGCTAGTTTGGAGCACATCTTCTTAGGAGGATGAGTCGACAATGGATGGCTAGACTGGGAACAACCCGGTTCTTAAAGTGAAAGCGCGGACGTGAAGGAAAACATCCCCCACACGGTTTTCGAGTCGCAACGTTCAGTGAGTGTCATGAGAGGGATAGTAAGAAATGAAAGAGCATCAATCCAACATTCTTATAGCTAAACAAAAGACAAAGGCATTTTTTTCCAAACACAACATTTTTTATTCAAAAAATCACTTAACACTAAACAACAACATTTTTTAACAATAATCCAACACTATAACATCAAACAATTTTTTTCAAATCACAAACATTTTTTCTCAATGGACAATCTACTTTGAACAGGGCTGACAACGTTGTGAATGAAATTGTGATTTCCACTGTTGGAAATCATTAGGCCATTGATGGACACTACGTTTCCTAGCTTGAGACAAAAGATAAGCATAATGGTCACAAAACCATCGATCTACTTTCACATCGTTTCTAGCAGAAGAACGAGGATCGAAATGAGTCACTAAATGTTCTAAGGAATAGCCCAGGCTGCGATGATGCAGAAAATACACACAGTACTGTCCACACACCAAGGAATCTGTGCCTTGTAATTTCACGTTATTGAATCGGGTGGTTTGAGCATTTCTTCTCATAAAGTCGATGATATCGTCTTCCAAAGGGGGCAATCCGTACGAATCGAAATATTCCACACATCCTTCTTGAGGAAAGTAGACGGCTACCCAGTGGGTTCCTGGGAGATGACTGTCGTCCGTGTTGATCACGTAAGCTTGATGGTCTTTAGGTTTGCGATGAGGGAGTTCATCTTTAGCACAGACGACGGGATTCCAAGAAGCCGTATACGAACTGTGGTTCAAAAGGTAATAAAGTTCCCAGGTATCCATTGTTTTGTGTTTTCTTCTTCACAGGTAATAATAAGTCGTCAATTCGATCCTGACTTTTTGCTTGAAAATGTCTGACGAATAAACGGTTATTCGTTCTGTTTCCTCACTCTGATTCAGGAGAGCTTCGATACGATGGATCTCTTGAGTGGTTAATGGTGGACAAGAATGTTCACGCAAGTCTTTATACCACTGGTGCAACACGTCTTTGTTCGAGATGAGACTCCAAGCTTCGTCCAGATACTCGTCCAATTTTTCTTCTTGACTTAACATTAGGCATTTATCGTGTTGAATTTGACTGGGATGATCGTTTTGACATCCATAGCAATTTTTCTTGATCAATTCCGTCATTTTATCGACCAAGTGTTTGGCAAAACAGGAGACTAAATGGGCTTCTTGTTCTGGCCATCTCGACTTCATTATGATCACTTCTTCTTCCACAGTCTCCTCACATTTCATGTCCAAAGTTTCTCCACTAGGTAAAGAGGGATAACAGTCTTCCATGGCTTCTAGTAATCTAGAATGACTTCTCTCAAACTGTTGATTTCTATCGTATTGTCGAATTCTGCATACAGGATGACGTTCACTGTGTTTTCTGCACGTAAAGTTTCTGCAAACTGAATTTCCACACGAATCTGGCCAGATTTTATAGGGTGGAAATGTCCCTCGTCGCTGCCTTGGTCAGGAGTGAAATCGAAAGCCCACAAAGCATAGCCTCCTGCATAATCCTCGTACGTAATACCGTGACTGGTGTTGGTTCCTAACTGTCCCGTGGCTTCGTACAGGGACAAGTACGATCTCAAGTAATTCTTCTCGGGCTCAAATTTAGGCTCGAAAGGTCGGGTACACAAGGTCTTGCCGTCGCGACTGACTTCAATCTTGGACACTTTGTAATGTTGAAACTCAAAAGGATTTTCGTTGTAGGCTCCGTTGAAGGCTGAATTCTTGACGATACCAACAATCAAACGTTTGGGTAACTGTCCTTGGAACAGATGATCTTGGATCATGGATCGCTGTCCAGCAGGAATGGTGAACGTTTTCACTTCCACACGTCGGATCGGATACTTGGCGGTTGTTCTGCTCAACGTCTGACTGATGTCGTTACCTACTTTAGGTAACACTTCTACACGACGCACGTAGAGTCTGGCTTCTTGGATGATGGTTTTGTAAGTGGCATCACGAGCAGCCATCAAATGGAAAGCGGCACTACTGCGATTCAGTCTCAGGCGGACATCCACCCCGTTCAGCAAATACTTTTCTTGTAACCACATGTCCAAATGCAAGCGATCCATCAGTTCTAAACTACGACTTCCAGCAATTTTCGCTCGTCGATCTACAAATCCCTTTGAATGTGAAGCATCCGCAGCAAGTACAGTAGTGTTGAACTTAGTCGCTGGGTCAGGTTTCCATACCACGCAAGCATCTAGATGACTGTCCTTGGCGTTTTTTCCATACGTCAAGAGATTCTCCAGGTACGCTCGGTAAGGGTAAGTATCCATGCTGCTGCTGACTAGTTTGTTATTCAAGTACAAGTCCACTTCGCTAAACAAGGAATGCATGAAATTGTTGACGGGAGCTACTGCATCATCATCACCTAGGTCAGCGTTGGGTGGTTCGATCACTTTCACTTTTAAGTATAGGTAACTGCTATTCAGATCGATGTAATCTTCGGGCTGTCCTTTGATTTCAAACTCGATGGGAGCGGAATCGGTCAATGAGGAGACCGGGTGAAATTCCACCCACTGGGATTCTTGCATCGTCATCATGGTAGGGGGCATGGCAAACAGATCCAGTTCCGTCTTGGAACAAGCGCAAGACTCTCGGTGCATCATTTTTTTGTTGCTGTGTTTCAATAATCGAAAACGTCTAAGTCTCGAACGGTTCTTCTTTTCTTGGCCTTTCTAGCTTGAAGTCTGGTGAAAGGGTGTTTTCTGCGTCGTCTCTTTCTGCCTTGTCCTTGCTGAATGCTTGACTCGGTAGCGTGCAGGGCATTTATAGGTGTGTCTCGTCGGCCTAAAATGTCTTTGCCCGTTTGCAGCAAGACATTTTTGCCTGCCCTCATGAAGGCTTCTTTAGGGTTTTGTTTGTCGATGATGACATTTTGGAGAAATTCTTTGCCTTGCGTCAGTGCCGCATCTTTCAAGGCGTGCAATCCGCGTGTCACCATCGGTTTCAACACCGGGGCCACCGAACGAAAGGCCGATTTTAACATATCTCCTAAACCGTGTCCTCGCTGTCGAGCCACCCCTCGGTACACTGGATACATGACTTGCTTACGAGTCGTGAGAGAACCGTTTTCGAAAATGGAGTTTCACCGTGACTTTTCCTTTGGTGAATGGAATATTTTGTCCCAGATCTCCTTTTATAGTAATGTTGACCGTGTCCAAATACGACTTGCTGACCGGCAAATAGTGAGGATGGACAAATTCGCGGTGGACGTGGTAAGTGTTTCCACCTTCCTCGTCAGCGTTTGCGGCAGAATCCACTTTGAAAGGAATGACACGCAGTAACGGTACGGAGGTGTGTCCCACCACGTTGTATTCCACCACATCGGAATACACGAACATCAAATTCAGTCCTTGGTTCAGTTCTACCGGGGTACGAAAATACTGGCCAAAAGACTCGTTGTCGTAAATGATTGATAATTCGGGGGGTTTTTTTTGTTGTTCTACTCTCTTCCTCATCTCCATGTCACCGCCCAACATGTCAAACAATTCATCACAAAAATAGAAACCCATGATTTTATCCTCAGGAAATTTTATCAGGAAGCGACGAGCTGTTTTGTGGTATTCCAGGGTGACAGTTTTGTTCTTGACATTCTTAAAAGCTTCCCCAAACACGCCATTAAACTTGGTGGCTATGGTGTTGACCAAATGTTGACCACTAAAATAATACCCTTGGGGAACGAACAAGTGATAGATGGTGTACTTTAGATTTTTTGTGCTAGGGGTTTTATGCTTATATTTGCTATGGGTATCCATCCACTGTTGCATTTGTTCGTCATAAACTTCCACATCAAAAACATTTTGATTGGCAACGACATTGAGGACTTGGGTCGGGTGAATCATTTCTACTAAAGCCACTTCCCAATGGGCTTCGTGATCTAAGGGGATGGCTTGAGGTAATTTGGCCGTGTAACAGCACAACGCGTTGTTGGGAAACACCTCCATGGAACTGTCACTGGGTAAGGTTAAGTAAAATTGGTTTTGGTGACTCATAATTCCAGAGTTCTGTGGCTGTCCGAGGGGATATTACTGGATGTCAGAGGTGTGTCTCCGCCCAAAATGGGGTTCTGGTTGTGGTTGTTGTTGTTGGAATGGTGACTGGCACTGGCACTGGACACAACGTTCCCGTTCGAGGAGAATTTCAGGGAGGGATTGGGAAGCAGGTAACCGATGCAACTGCTCAATAAAATGGTCCACAATTGTTTGTCTCCTTGTTGCAAACTCAAATTGGCGATGGCTGCCCCGATGACACAATACACCACGAAGATTTGGCAGAAAAAGACGATTTGCGTTTTAGGCACACGTTCTCCACACCACACCCACAAGGGTTGTTTTTGTAAATCTTGCACAGAAGAACTAGGGGAAGAAGAAGGACTGGTCGACGTAGCTGCGTCTGCTGCTGTGTGAAAGGGCATGATGGTCACTTCTTCTTTTTATAGTCGATGACTTGCGAAGCGTCGATCCAAGAATCGAAACTGGGTGGATATCCTTTCCAACGTACTTTGACTTCTTTGACACGTCGTTTGCCCACTTTACGGGTTCTGCGTTCGAGAATGCTTTCGATGTCGTACACGTCGTCTTCTTTTTTGGTGACACGTTGTAACTCGGGCAAATAAAACGTTCCTTTGAGTACTTCTCCGTTCATGTCTTCCAATTTATAGACGGCAGGATGACGGCCATGTACTCGTCCAGTGACGCGAAACAGTTCGGTCGTCCAGTTAGGTAAGTAACCTTTGTCGAAAGTGCGTTTGGTTTTGCCAATGCGCACCCAATCTCCTACGGCCAACTCTCCACTTTTCTTGGGGACAGCCCTCGTCGGGGACGTACCAAACAGGCGCTCAAACACCAGCACTTCGTTGTCGGGAGTCACGTCTTGCGGGGCACGTCCGATGCTTCGATGGTAAGATTGGTTGTACGCTTGCACCAGGTGCGGTAAGATGTCGATGTACTTCAGAGTGTGGTGATGCGTAAAATATTTCCACATGCGTTCTTTCAAAGTGCGTTGAAAACGTTCCACGATGCTGGCTTTGGTTTCGGGATTCTCGGTGGTAAAAAAATGAATGTCACGTTTCTTTAATTCTTTTTGGAAAGCTTGGTTCAGAAATTCGGTGCCTTTGTCCGTTTGCCATCGAAGAGGGCGACGACCGCTTTGTTTCAACACCCGTTGCAGGGCTCGCACTAACTCGCTGCTGGATTTGGAAGTCAAAGGCACGACCCAGGCAAATTTGGAAAAGACGTCGATGACGCAAAACAAATATTTGTAACCACGATTGTAGCTAGCCAAATGAGAGACATCAGCTAAATCGGCTTGCCATTGATGATCGATGCCTTCCACTCGGGTGCGACTTCTGGCAAACTTGCGTCGAATGGGTTTGTGTAAAGTGTAGGTAGCTTGTTCTTGTAACCATCGTTGCACTTGAGGTAAACGGAGACTTTTCAGTCGAGTTTTGGCAGCACGATACAATTTTTGAACTCCTGCGTAACCTGCAGGATGCGAGGGATCGTAGTAAATGCTGGCTAAGACTTTTTCCATTTTTATTTTTTGTGTGTTGGTGTGTTAATAAGTCACCCACTCTTCGGTGATGCTACTTTGGGTGGGTCGAAAGGGTGGTTTGGAAACGGATTTACGTGTCCGATGGGCTACGGGAGTAGAAGTCGAAGGTAGTGGTGGAGGTGGAGGTGGCAATGGAATGGCTTTGGTTTTCTTTTCTTTTTTCGCTTCTGGTTTCCCTTCTTTCTTTTTCACTTCTGTCGAAGGAGGCGTGGACATCATCTTTTTAACCCAAGCTTTCATTTCTTCTCGTTGGGGTGTGGGGGACGGGGTCAATAAGGATGCTGCAATCTTACTCGAAATGGGAGCTGCTGACGGTGTTTGAAACACTTCGCGCGTCTCTTCTTCCTCAGGTCTTTGTGGGGTAGCATCTCTGGTGACGGTTGGGGATGACAGTAGTGGTGGTGGTAATGATGATGATGGTGCTGGACTTTTCATCAAGGTCTTAAAATCTTTCAGAGTGGGTAAAGCTGTTTCGTCTAAAGCTTTCTGGTGAAAGAGTTGCAGTCTTTGCAAGAGTTGACCGTACTTTTGCGATTTTTCTGTTTCGGACAAATCTTGGTGATCCAGCAAGGATTGCAATTCGTGTTGTAACTGGGACATCTCGTTCAAATTGGGATTGGGAGGTAAATGCGGGGTGCGTTGTTCTTGCCACCGATGGTATTCCATCCATCGTTTGTAAGGCACTAAAGCTAGTTTTCGTCCTTCCATGGGTTGTCAGGGGTGAATTCTGAGATCTTGGGACTTCCGAAGGCCTTTTTATCTTGCTCCCACCAGTCCTCCCAACATGGTTCCCAAGACTCCTTTCAGTATGGGGCCTAACAAGAGAGGTAAAATGCCTCCACGTTGGACCAACATCTTCTTTTTTTGACGAATGGGAATTTTCTTTTGAACCATTTTCCGAAGAACGTGACGATGTTTGCCTAAGCATTGTTTCTGGTGTTTGGACAAAGGGATCGTGCCTTTCAAAACGTTCAAACAACATTCGCACACGGTATCGATGACCCCTTTGGAGGCCGTTTGAATGAGTTTTTTTCGTAGGGGTGGAGAAGCTTTGGACAGGACAGATAACAGGTCCCCGTGTTTGGCTAAACGTGGTGGTAGTCCTTTCCTTTTCTTTCCTTGGGGTTTTCTGGAGGGTGACATCTTTGAGTCTTTAGGAGCACCTAAAAACACTGATACCCTACTCGGTCACAGGCCTTTTTTATACTGGAACGCGTCGCCACTGATTGTCTTTACGTTTTATCAGTTTGAGGACAGGCATGACACGTCGTGCAGGGGTACGTAACGGACTAAATCGAGCCAGTTCTTGCTTGGACAAATCCAGTAAACTTTGTAACATGTGAGCAGCAGCCACTGCTGCTAAATTGGAAGGTCCTGCCACTGGGGAAGTTCTTTTGGGGGTCATCAACGGAGAAGTTCTTGGTGTGATCAACGTCTCCAAGTACTCTTCAGTTCCTGGTGACATCAACGGAGAAGTGGACAAACGTGAGGCTGCCGGAGACGTTGTGGCAGGTCGTGGCTTGCGAGTGTAAGGTTGCGTCCTGGCTGAAGTGCCTCTCTTGCGACTAGTTTTCTTCTGTGGACTTTTCTTTTTTTGAGGACTTTTTCTCTGTTTCTTTTTCTTGGGGCTTCTTTTCTTTTTCCGGGGTGATGGTGGTGGTGTCTGGTAAGAGGAGGGTCCCGCCACTGGAGAAGTTCTTCTTGGGGACTTGGTCTTTTTCTTTTTCTTCTTGGGGCTTCGTTGGACTTTTGTCTTGGGGATAACTTTGGGGGCATTAGGATCCCATCTTAAGAGTGAGCGAATGATGACCCCTCCTAGAGTACCGCTCCCTCCAGGTTTCAAAATGATTTGTTTTTTGGTTTGAGTGTCGATGCGGGGATCGGCCAGTTGGACCAAAGCGACTTTGTTTCGATCGAAAAAGCGTTGGGTTTGATGAGGAATCTGAATGATTCCTTGGAGTAATTGACGTGCCGTCACCGTGAACCATCGTAAGACTTCTTTGAGACTAGCTTCTAAGACACGGGCTCGTGTTTGTGGATCTTTTTCTCGACTGATGCCATACAAGGCACGAATCAATTTGACGGGAAGATGAGACTGAAGGGACGTCATGTTCACACTGTGTGAGACAGACGAAAAAGGGTCTGAGGTTTTTATAGATTTTTTTCATGGGGAGTGAAATGAAATCGAGGACGGAGACGTGTACAGGACAGGCCCTCCGTCTTGGCACCAGTGGTGAAACAAGTGGGTACGAAATCGCAAATCCTCGGGGGTCGTAGGTTTCAAATCGACGAGTAAATAGGCGTGTGGAGTTTGAGTGGCATCGTCGTACGCCTGAGTCAGCCAAGGCGTTCCTAACTGTTTGGCTAAGACTTGCACTTGCGATTTATCTGGAGGGCTTTTAAACAAGACCACGTAATGCGCATTGAGACTGATGGTGCGATGGGCTTTACTTTGTTGAAACAAATTTTGGGTGATGTAAACGACACTGGCATTACGGTGATGCCCTTTGCGCGTGAACCACAATTTAATTTCTTCTTCGTCTTCTCCTAACATGTCGTCGAAAATGACCAAATGGGTTAGACGGGAGTCAGAGACGATGCCATCGTCTTCTTTAGGAATGCCTTCCACAAACACGATGGAATCGCCTTGACTTTCTCGCAAGAGGCTGTACGCCGATTGCCACTCTTTGTAACACCACACGATCCGTTGAGGGGGCCGATCGATCAAATGATGTTTATGTTCGATCAAACGTTTGACGAATTCGGTTTTGCCCGAACCGCTAGGTCCAGCAATGAGCATGTTAAAGGGATGGCGAAGATACAAAGCCTCCCAACTGGCACGATCTAAGTGTTCGTCGATGACTTTGACAGTAGAGGAAGAGGGAGCAGAGACAGCAGAGGTAGCCATGGTATGAGAAATGTCACTTGTGACACGAAAAAACAAACAAGACAAGAGTTTATATACTTTTTCAGAACACGTTTATTGAATGTTTTTTTCAAATATGAACACGAAAGACAAAAATACATACAACCCAAATAGTGATGTACAGGAATATAAAACACAGCAAAGCGATCAAAGTGAAATATAAACAAGTGTCTGTACAACATGTTTTGGGTAACCAAGATGTCCTAGGGA